>CM061750.1:373860933-374341211 GCA_030979885.1 Lolium multiflorum
AACAAGAAACAATTTTGTCAACGGTAGTAATAAAGCATATGAGTTATGTATAAGATATCTTATAAGTTGCAAGCCTCATGCATAGTATACTAATAGTGCCCGCACCTTGTCCTAATTAGCTTGGGTTAACACGGATTATCATTGCATAACATATGTTTCAACCAAGTGTCACAAAGGGGTACCTCTATGCCGCCTGTACAAGGGTCTAAGGAGAAAGCTCGCATTGGATTTCTCGATTTTGATTATTCTCAACTTAGACACCCATACCGGGACAACATAGACAACAGATAATGGACTCCTCTTTTAATGCTTAAGCATTCAACAACAGTTAATATTCTCATAAGAGATTGAGGTTTTATGTCCAAACTGAAACTTCCACCATGATTCATGGCTTTAGTTAGCGGCCCAATGTTCTTCTCTAACAGTATGCATACTCAAACCATTTGATTGTGAAAACCGCCCTTACTTCAGACAAGACGAACATGCATAGCAACTCACATGATATTCAACAAAGGTAAAAAGTTGATGG
The DNA here is from genome assembly GCA_030979885.1 of Lolium multiflorum. Classification (NCBI taxonomy): domain Eukaryota; kingdom Viridiplantae; phylum Streptophyta; class Magnoliopsida; order Poales; family Poaceae; genus Lolium; species Lolium multiflorum. The sequence goes on from CM061750.1 coordinate 373,861,463, forward strand.
CGTCCCAGAAAACATGGTTACCGCTCAACAAGCAACTTACTAAGAAATAAGACACATAAGTACATATTCTTCACCACAATAGTTTTTAAGCTATTTTGTCCCATGAGCTATGTATTGTAAAGGTAAAGAATGGAATTTTGAAGGTAGCACTCAAGTAATGTACTTTGGAATGGCGGAGAAATACCATGTGGTAGGTAGGTATGGTGGACACAAATGGCATGGATTTTGGCTCAAGGATTTGGATGCACGAGAAGAATCCCTCTCAATACAAGGCTAGGCTAGCAAGGTTGTTTGAAGCAAACTCAAGTATAAAATGGTGCAGCAAGACTCACATATAAACATATTGTAAGCATTATAAGACTTTACATCGTCTCCTTGTTGTTCAAACACCTCAACTAGAAAATATCTAGACTTAGAGAGAACAATCATGCAAACCAAATTTTAACATGCTCTATGTAGTTATTCATTAATGGGTACAAGGTACATGATGCAAGAGCTTAAACATGATCTATATGAGCACAACAATTGCCAAGTATCACATTATTCAAGACATTATACCATTTACCACATGCGGCATTTTCCGTTTCCAACCATATATCAATGAATGAGGTAGTTCAACTTTCGCAATGAACATTAAAGATAAAGCTAAGAACACATGTGTTCATACGAAACAGCGGAGCGTAATATCTCCAATATAAAGGATTGTGGGATCCGACTTTATTCAAACAAAACAAAAACTAAAGCAAACAGACGCTCCAAGCAAAGCACATAAGATGTGACTGAATAAAAATATAGTTTCGCTAGAGGAACCTGATAAGTTGTCGATGAAGAAGGGGATGCCTTGGGCATCCCCAAGCTTAGACGTTTGGGTCTTCTTAAAATATGCAGGGATGAACCACGGGGGCATCGCCAAGCTTTGACTTTTCACTCTTCTTGATCATATTGTATCATCCTCCTCTCTTGACCCTTGAAAACTTCCTCCACACCAAACTCGAAACAAACTCATTAGAGGGTCAGTGCATAATTCATATATTCAGAGGTGACATAATCATTCTTAATACTTCTGGACATTGCTCAAAGCTACTGAAAGTTAATGGAACAAAGAAATCCATCAAACATAGCAAAACAGGCAATGCGAAATAAAAGGCAGAATCTGTCAAAACAGAACAATCCGTAAAGACGAATTTTAAAATGGCACCAGACTTGCTCAGATGAAAATGCCCAAATTGAATGAAAGTTGCGTACATATCTGAGGATCACGCACGTAAATTGGCAGATTTTTCTGAGTTACCTACAGAGAATTCTGCCCAGATTCGTGACAGCAAGAAATCTGTTCCTGCGCAGTAATCCAAATCTAGTATTGACTTTACTATCAAAGACTTTACTTGGCACAACAATGCAATAAAATAAAGATAAGGAGAGGTTGCTACAGTAGTAAACAACTTCCAAGACTCAAATATAAAACAAAGTACTGTAAAAACATGGGTTGTCTCCCATAAGCGCTTTTCTTTAACGCCTTTCAGCTAGGCGCAGAAAGTGTGAATCAAGTATTATCAAGAGATGAAGCATCAACATTACCTTGGGTGTTGGGAGTTTTATCAATTTTAGGCCTATAATAATTCTTTGGTTTAGGCACCTTAGAGACATACATGAATTTTTGCTCTTTACCCACATAAGCTTTCTCCTTATATTTAAGAGAAGAAAAAGTTGAACCCAAGGTTCCCATAGCTTTTTCAAGTTCGCCAATCCTATTGATTTGATTATCATGGACAACACAAGTTCCTAGGACACTAATTCTTTCATCAATTCCTCCTAAGGATTTATCAAGTTCATCAGTTTTATCAAGTAACATTTCCAATTTAGTTTCAACACTTGAAATTTTTTCTCTATGGTTTCCAATTTTTTCATAACATCCTCAAGAGAGATTTCAATTTTAGTTTCATTAACAGGTGGTATTCCAACTAGACTCTCAATGATGCAACTAGCTTCTAAAGCAGGAGTACCTAGGAAATTACCCCCGAAAGAGTATCAAGAACATACCTATTCCAACTAGATATACCAACATAAAAGTTCCTAAGTAGGATAATAGTGGAGTGTTTCTTAGTGCACCTATGATGAGCATCACTAATTCTATACCAAGCATCTTTAAAACTTTCTCCACCTTGTTGTTTAAACGAACGAACTTCAACTTCAGGATTACTCATTTTAGCAAGTAAATAAAGCAAACTAGATAAAGTAAATGCAAGTAACTAATTTTTTTGTGTTTTTGATATAGAGAACAAGACAGTAAATAAAGTAAAGCTAGCAACTAATTTTTTTTTGTGTTTTGTTTTAATGCAGCAAACAAAATAGCAAATAAATTAAAGCAAGACAAAAACAAAGTAAAGAGATTGGAAGTGGAGACTCCCTTGCAGCGTGTCTTGATCTCCCCGGCAACGGCGCCAAAAAAAGAGCTTGATGCGTGCAATTAACACACGTCCGTTGGGAACCCCAAGAGGAAGGTGTGATGCAGACAGTAGCAAGTTTTCCTCAGAAAGAAACCAAGGTTTATCGAACCAGGAGGAGCCAAGAAGCACGTTGAAGGTTGATGGCGGCGAAGTGTAGTGCGGCGCAACACCAGGGATTCCGGCGCCAACGTGGAACCCGCACAACACAACCAAAGTACTTTGCCCCAACGTAACAGTGAGGTTATCAATCTCACCGGCTTGCTATGAACAAAGGATTAACCGTATTGTGTGGAAGATGATTGTTTGCGAAGAACAGAAAAGAACAAGTATTGCAGAGATTGTATTTCAGATGTAAAGAATAGACCGGGTCCACAGTTCACTAGCGGTGTCTCTCCCATAAGATAAATAGCATGTTGGGTGAACAAATTACAGTTGGGCAATTGACAAATAAAGAAGGCATAACAATGCACATACATATATCATGATGAGTACTATGAGATTTAATCAGGCATTACGACAAAGTACATAGACCGCCATCCAACATGCATCTATGCCTAAAAAGTCCACTTTCAGGTTATCATCCGAACCCCTTCCGGTATTAAGTTGCAAGCAACAGACAATTGCATTAAGTATGGTGCGTAATGTAATCAACACAAATATCCTTAGACAAAGCATCGATGTTTTATCCCTAGTGGCAACAGACATCCACAACCTTAGAACTTTCTGTCACTGTCCCAGATTTAATGGAGGCATGAACCCACTATCGAGCATAAATACTCCCTCTTGGAGTCACAAGTATCAACTTGGCCAGAGCCTCTACTAGCAACGGAGAGCATGCAAGAACATAAACAACATATATGATAGATTGATAATCAACTTGACATAGTATTCAATATCCATCGGATCCCAACAAACACAACATGTAGGATTACAAAGAAACGATCTTGATCATGATAGGCAGCTCACAAGATCGAGCATGATAGCACAATTAGGAGAAGACGACCATCTAGCTACTGCTATGGACCCATGGTCCAGGGGTGAACTACTCACACATCAATCCGGAGGCGATCATGGCGATGAAGAGTCCTCCGGGAGATGATTCCCCTCTCCGGCAGGTGCCGGAGGCGATCTCCTCAATCGCCCAAGATGGGATTGGTGGCGGCTGCGTCTCTGGAAGGTTTTCCGTATCGTGGCTCTCGGTACTGGGGGTTTCGCGACGGAGGCTTTAAGTAGGCGGAAGGGTAGGTCAGGGGGCGTCACGAGGGACCCACACAATAGGCCGGCGCGGCCAGGGCTTGGGCCGCGCCGCCTTGTTGTGTCGTCGCCTCGTGGCCCCACTTCGTTTCCTCTTCGGACTTCTGGAAGCTTCGTGGAAAAATAGGCCCCTGGCGTTGATTTCGTCCAATTCCGAGAATATTTCCTTACTAGGATTTCTGAAACCAAAAACAGAAAACAAACTGGCTCTTCGGCATCTCGTCAATAGGTTAGTGCCGGAAAATACATAATAATGACATATAATGTGTATAAAACATGTGAGTATCATCATAAAAGTAGCATGGAACATAAGAAATTATAGATACGTCTGGGACGTATCATCCCTCCTCGAGGGTCTTAGGTGACCCTAGCTTGAGCTTCTCAGTCTGCCAGAAGAACACATGCGGTTAGAGATGTGCCTGCTCACAAGTATATAGATGAAAACGAACATTGAAAACATGTGATGCCTCATACATTGGATCACAGGGCAGCTCAATGGACTGCCCTCAAACTAAGTCTAGTGTGCAAGTAATCAAACACACGACTAAGTTTGAGGGCAGCACCTTGCCTTCCAGTGTGCCATTGTTGAATCCTTGGCCAATGCACTAGACAAACAAAATGAGGCCTCATAAATTTGATCACATGGCAGGCAAAGGGACTGTCCGCAAACTACGTCTAATGTGCAAGAAATATGGCACACATGACTAAGTTTGAGGGCAGCACCCTGCCTTCCGCTGTGCCATAGTTAAATTATTGGTCATTGCACAACTAAAGAAGTACAAACATGGAAAGCAAGGTAGCATAGGCCTCATACACTGAGCACATATGGAGGAGATGTTTGATCAGAACCAATGGCATGGTGATGTTCAGTCATACCATATGTTCTGATCAATCATCTCCTCACACTATGATTCCCAGTTACAATCATCGGCCTAGTTCAATCAGAAACAACACAATCTAGAACAAACTAGCGCGACTTATTCCGCACAGCAATCTGAACATGCTAAACCCCAGCACAAAAAACGCTTCCTCTCTTTGCATGCACAGTAAGATCTGGTAGTTTCAGCAATTCACAATCCAATCTAGGAAGGATCTACCGCAATCTGATATTAGAGTAACAGATCTAAGCAAATAGAGACCGTGAAAAGCAAGAACTGGATAAGAACAACAAGAAATGGGGATGAACACCTTGCAAACATCAATCCGAACGCTATCCTAATGAAAACCCTAGCATATCTAATGTGCATGTCGTTGCAAATGATCGAGAATGGCATGTTCTGGCAGAATGAGTACGACGGTGAGAAGGAGAGGTCGTTACCGCCATTGTTTCGGCCGAGGACGAGCTCGAGGTCGCATGTTGATGAAGACTGCAGAGCAAGTTGCGGCCGATGTCGCGGTGCTACTCGCCGATGTCTCCTCCTCCGGTATCGGTGCTCCTTTGTGCGACGGTGCGGCGGATTGGTCGGCGGGAGGGGAACCACCTGGTGATGTGGCAGTTTGGGGGAGGTCGCGAATGATAGGAAGGAGAGGGAGCGGTGACCCTAATTATGGCGCGTGTTCCCGAAGGGACGCGTCGTTTCCGACTCCCTTCTCCACGCGTGCAGCCTTCTGGCCGCAACGGGCCTGGCCCCGGAGAAACTGTCATTCCGGGCGTTCCTCCAAGGCCTGTCCCGGGGGTGATTTAAAACCCGGTTCCTGCAAGAACGCGGCGGCCTGCAGGAATCCAAACGGCCCATTCCATGACCCAGCCCATGCAAAAAAGTCATCTACAGGCTACCAAACGCGCCTAAAGTGGCGCGAGAATGGGCCTATCCCTGGAGAAACTGTCGAACCGGGCATTCCTCCAAGGCCTGGCCCAACGCTGCTTTGAGAATCAGTTCCTGCAACAATGCGCCTCGGCCCAGGCAACCAAACGGGCCGAAAATTACTGGCCCGATGCGAGCCAAGGGGCATCCAGGCCACCAAACACGCCCGAAATTGATTGTTAGGCCACGCTTAACCGTTTGCGTCTAGGGGTGCCTCAGCCCGACGCATTCTACCCAAATACATCAGAAATTGATAATCAAATTCCATCAAAATAGTGAAATATTTTAATCAAATTAAACATGTTAACTACGAAAATAGAGGTTCAAATTATTTTTTAGACAAATTACAGAAACAATCTACTTATTCTTAGAGGGCCCCGCCTCGCCATCGTCACAGTGGCGCTTCCTGCTTGTCACCTCTTTAGACGAGCTTGTCGCGTCTGACGAGCTTGTGTCCCGCTTGTACGAGTCATCCTTCGAGTCTTCCTCGTCGTTGGTGTACGCCGTCTGCGCCTCCGCCCTCGCTCAGGCTTTCGCTTTCTTCTTCGATGCCGCCGCCTCCTCCGCCTACAGCCTACATGGCCTCTTCATACTATTCCTCCTCTTCCTGGCCGTCGTCGGTGATGGCGTCGTGCGCCTCCTACTGGCTGTCGCTCGATAGGGAGCTGATGCATGTAAAATGCATACATAAACTTTATCCTTTATTAGCATGAATTCAGACATATTTGCAACATATATGATGATAATGTCATGTTCTACATTGATTTATGGGGATTTGCCAATGATATTATTTATTTGGTTTATAACTCTATAAAATATGAATTCCCTGTTTTGTGTATTTTTCACTTTCAGAGACCTATATTAAGGCAAATTAAGCTAGGATTTCAGGAACGTCATCTTTTCACCATAAGAAGCAAGATGGGCTTTTGGAGCAGACCTGTAGAGGCCCGAGGGCTAAAAGAGGATAGGTGGCGCGCCCACATTGCTAGGGCGCACCACCCCTCTCTTTCGGCCGTCGATCGTCTAAATCGCTTGATTCTTTTGCGAACCGACGTATTTTTTACCTAAGAAATCACTATATATATGACCCCCGATGGTTCACTGGAGGAGAGCACCGCAGAAAACACAGAAACACGAAAACGGAGGCTACAACAGAGAAGATTGGAGGGGGAAACTTCGTCGGAGCCACCGTCGGAGGGATCTCCACCTTCTCCAACGTCTTCCTCATTATCACCACGATCAAGGAGGAGTAGTCCACCTCTGGACTACGGGTTTGTGGCAGTAGCTTGATCTATTTCTCTCATGTTCTTCATAGTTCTTAGTGACATATGAGCTACCCAACATGATTATGGTCATATTTGTAATATTTATGTGGTGGATCTTTATTCTATGATATGATGCTGTGAGATTTGCCTATACTTTGTGTAAGATGTATTGATAGATGCATATTATATACCCCGTTCTTAAGTATTGGTTCTGATCCAACTTGTATGCAAGAAACGTGTGTGGGGTGATGTGTGTATTAGATAAGATATCATGGTTTTAGCGATTGAATAGTGAAAACAAATTTATGATCTATTATGATTTTTCCTTTCCTTTTGTATCTCACTAGGGATAAAGTGAATGCATGTGATATGTTCTTCATGTGACAAAAGTGATGATCTTGTTTGATCAATGTAGCATATTTGATATTCAAACATCATGTCAACGTACTTATGCCTAAAACTGGAAAAGGCACTAAAACTGGTATAGCGCATATTCATCCCCCTCTAATCACGTCACGATACATTCAAACATCATCTGCCAGTGTCTTCATTTTCTGTACTGTTTATTTGTATATTGTTTGGTAGGTTATGGACGGAGAGAATGGAGCTCCATCAATGCTCCAACATGTAGCACTGTAGAGGCATTATTTTCTTCTGTCTTTGCTACCGTCTTTTCATGGCGGTTTTGTGATTTCCTCTTTCTTTATTCTTGCATGGTAAAATTTTGTCACAACTTATCGGCCCAACGACAATTACCCTACGTGTACGACATTTTTTTACGTTGCTTTTTTAATTATTCAATGGTGGTTCTTCCACACACTTTTCCAACCGTTTTCCAGCGATAGTTATCCCACGATAGTCCGTCAACTGTGACAGTAATTCACCAACAGTATTATCCCTATTCTTTTCCATAAGTTTTTGAGATAACTTCCCTCCAATAATTTTCCGCCATTAGTTACCCCATTGTTCTTTCTTCTATTCTCTGATAGCAATGTTTTGACACATTTTCCGAGCGTAATTTACTACGGTAATATTAACGGTGATTTGTCAACTTCTTTGACGGTAACTTCTCGATGTAGGTTTTCGATCTAAACAATGATTATTCAACATTATCTTTCATCGCTGCGGTAATTATTCAACGCAAATCTTTAGCTGCAGTAGAAATTTCCCTATGTAATTATTTAATACTCTGTAGTAATTTTTCAATGACGCATAATTCTTATGTTTTAACGGTAACTAATCGACAACAACAAATGCAAAAAAAAAATATGACACACACAAATGACCACCATAAACTATAAAAAGACAAGAACCGACCCTTAACTACACATTCTGCACGATTAACACGAACACTGATACGGTAAGAACTTGTTCTCTTTCTCTCTCCTTGTTCCTGGTGGTCGCCGCCTCCAAGAAAACCGCGCCTTGGCCTCCACCATAGATCGGTTCCCCCTCCTCCGTTCAGCCTTGCCCGTGTCGTGAGTGGTGGGGAATCCGATCTATGTGTGGAGTATTTCATAAACTAGGATTTTCAACAGATTAGGTTAGAGTTTGGTAGTCGTTTTCTTCTTGGCCTTGGCCATATTGGAGATGTCATCGTCTAAAATAAGTATTTTTTAGTCCTTTGTTCGATGATAATATCTAATTTATGGCGTCAATGGCGGTATTGGAGGATTACAATTATCTAGATATGGATTTTCAGATCTTGCTTCGTCAGATTGATTTTAGATCTTTTCTCATGGTTGTCGCAAGGAGTATTGTCCTCGCAATATTCGTCTCGGCTAATACGTCCCGGCTCTCCAGCAACATCGATCAGGCTGTTCGATTAATTTTTCCTGGCATACTGGTGTCGGTACTCTTGTCGATGTTGATTAACTACTTCAATAGTTCAATAGTTGCGCGTGTGCACGTAGCCTTTGCATTGCGGCTAAAATTCAGATAATGGCAAAACCTTCGTTGGTATTTTTAGGTGTATGGTTTGGTATCTGTTCTTAGCTGCCTTCGCAGAACTACAAGATTGTGTTATGGATGAAAGAAGAATTTGAAGATCTAAATGATTTGGTCATTTCTTTTATACTTTATTTTGTAATCGGTTGGAGTCACCTTGTGTTTCTCTACCATGTACTATTTGGTACTACAAGTATATGTGGTATTGATTTAAAAAAAACATGCTACACTGGAGTTCAAAATATGTAGCGTTTATTGTGCAAATCAAATTTGCAAATTTTGGCTACAAATATCGAAAATAATACAAAAAAATCTACCAATATCAATTTTTTATAATATAAAACTATATCACATGATAATTCTATTAATATTAATTTTACATTGTATATGATCAATATACCTGATTAAACTTTATAAAGTTCAACTTTGACTAAAATTTATATGCATTTTATTTTGGGCACGAGGGCTTGTCTTGTGTTGTTTACAATTCTAGATTCACACCTATTTTCACCACCAGGGCTTTTAGAGAAAGGATTCACGGCATATTAATTGTTATCTAAACTCTGCGGATTTTCAATCAGAAACATTTCAAACAGGTACCACCACAAGACATCATGGTTTAATTGATGTTTTCAAACAACACCCATGATCAGCAAACTGTCAGCATAATAGTGTAACATACAAGAAAACATAAGCAGAACAAACTTCATTAACTTACATATCAACTCCTAATAAATTAAACACCAAGACACAACAAGTGACGACAAGTTTTTCACGTCTGTGATGTTCAATTCTGGTAAACTTTCCACGATACAAATGACTGGAGTGATTCACTTAAGTTGCTGTTTATAGGATTATTAGAAGCCTGCAAGCAATACCGGCTGTGGTTGGTTCTGAAGGTACGGATGCAGGGACAGCTGAGTAAGCTGGTAATGGAGGCATCTGCTGCTGGAGAAAGGCACGGATGGGGACGCTAGCTCCAAGGCCACGGATGGGGACGCTAGCTCCAAGGCGTCTGCTGCTGGAATCGACTGTCCTTCAGCGTTAAGAGACATAGCTGGTCATAGGCATCAGTGTTGAGCATTGGGCATGTCGACTGGGAGCTCACTGGAAAAACATATCCTGCAAAATAATGTTATTAAACCTGAACGAATACCAAACAAAACAAAACAAAATTAATTATTACATGCACAGTTCACTAAAACATCAATTGGTAACCTGTTCAGGCTCCTCGTTTTTGCACAAGGCTAAATTTAGCCTTACCACGCAGACCTTATTTACAGTTTTAACTCTCCTTACTGCACCTAGGTATACATACTCCCCACATAGATGAATCAAGTATACCTCTTTAGCATTTTTAATATACTTTATTATCAAAAGCAGGGGGCAGTAATATAACATTTCCTATGTTCGTTACCTTCAATTCTGTCCCTTTTGATAATTATGCTGAAGAGAAGCTCCTGGCTGTTTCAGATTTGACTGGTGAAGAGAGTTACATAAGTCACAACTTGAAGAGATGGTCCTTTATTATTACACACAATTCTTTACTGGAAGTTCTGTCAAATTTTAGGCCTCAGCAAGAAGAGTGTGAAACTATGCACACATGAAATCGTGACTTTAGTATCTTACTGGCAATTTAGGCAGCTGTAATCCATGTAAGGCGTGACACCATCGTGGGAAAATATTTTTGCAATTTTTAAAATGATGAACAATGCTTAATAACTTCTAATACTTTAGGGTTAAATATTTTCAATAAAATAGAATGGGTAAAGGAAAGGACAGCACCATGTCACAATCATGGAAAATGTTCTTACCTGACCCTGATGGAGTAAAATTGTGTTGCAGGGTTTGTGGAAAACTGTGTAGCTGTAAATCGAGCTGTGGCTGAACTTGGACGCTATTGACTGGAAGTACCTCATTGCCATGTTGAATGGAACTCCTACAGAAGTGAGCCATGATCTTCATGTTCTGCTGGGGTCGACACAAAGACATGGTTAAATTAATTCTGTTTGCAAACAGATAAAAAACTGAAACATATAGATGACCATTGATTGGATACCAGATTGTTTTGAATCATATTTCCCGGCCTAAGATTGTTTTGAATCATATTTCCTGGACTAAGATGACTATTCAGTGAACTGGCGGAGATGACCTTAAAGAAAAAGTAAGAAAGCAAATATCTCAAATACCATTCACTAAAATAATTTGTGGAAATTTGGACAATATGCAGTTAGTTTGGAAGATTCATATCACTGTGTAGATACCTGGGAGTTGCATTCAGATATCCAGAGAATGTACAGGCAAGAAAGGCCGTCTGATGCAAACTAGATCTCGCAGCACAATATGGTTCGAGTACTTCCACTGTCTTCTTTCGAAGGTCTACACCAATCACCCATGCGTCCTTATCACAAATACCTACCTTAGAAACAAGGTAAACAACATCGCCACCATGAATGTCGAGTGTCGGGCAAACTGCTGTCAGATTCCTCAATGTGAACTTGCCAGCACTGTCATCCCACAGCTCAGGCAACATCATATAATAACTTGGCTTGTGGACCAAGATGTCATCAACATGAACAGCGTGCCCCTTGCACCAAAGGTTCCAAGAAATGTGCCTATAACATGTCCGGATCTTCCAAGTAATAGGGACAGTACTGGGGCTCTCCAAACCAACAAGGCTGTTGAAGAAGAGGTCGGAATCATAGAGGACATCTTCACCGTCAAGATCCTTGGTCGTCTTGCAATTCCTTCTGTTGTTGCTATAAAAACTAGCCGGTCTGGGATAGTGCTCCATCTCAATAAACTTTATAAAACCATTGCAGCATGTGACATCACGGATTTGCTGTGGGTCACCTTTCAGGTGAAAGTTGAATTCAGGCTTTGGTAGTGGGATGAAACGGAGAAGAGGATCAGAGTCAAACACATTGCAGATCACAATGCCTCGCCAGAGGTCTATCCAGCCTATGGTACCTGGTCCGAGAGCAATCACCTTGTGGGCTAGACTAGGGAGGTCATCTGTCGTGGCAGGAGATGCCTGCAACTCCAACGGCCTGGTGGTCCACTCTTTCGTCTTGGACGAGAAGATGTGGAGGAGATAGTGCCCAGTGGTCGATGTCATGGCGAGATCTGCGACAAGAAAATTTCCATCTTCGTCCTCGAACGGCAAGATGCTGGGATATGATGGTGTATTGTTAGGCCGATGAGAAGTGGGGATCGGTGTAAGCAACGGCTTGCCATGAACAGCCTTGTAGACGAAGTATTGGACAGGGTGAGAGTGAGACTCGCGGACGGTGCTACGAGGGCGGAGGGCGAAACGGAGAAGAACGAGATCTTTATCCGAGAATACAACCCGTGGCGCGAAGAGGAAGTCCTTGTGCTCAAGTTTAGGGCCGTGGACGCAAAAGTAGGATACTGCCGGCGGGTCCGCCAGAACAAATGTAACCTTGACGATGTGGTCGGTGCTCGTCATGGCTTCAGCGGTGGTGGCGTTGTCGCAGTCCTTGTAGTAAGCCTCCTTCTCGAGGAGAACACAGGTGGGATAGATGGGGGCGGCGGTGGTTGCGGCCGCATCGACGGCGGGGATGGGGATGGCGGGAGCGGTAGTAGCTGCGATGGATATGGCGGTAGCGGTGGTAGCTGCGATGGAGATGGCGGCGACGGTGGTTACGACGGCATCGACGGTGGGGGGCTGGATGGATGCCTCCATCGTAGGTGGTCAGAGCGAAGATCGGATTTTGGACTAGGGTTTCCCCTCAATCGACAGGTCGAACAATGGCCAAGGCTGAAGAAGGGTTTCCGGCGGGCACACGATCTTTTCTTTAGACGACCTTTTCTCTACTATATTAAAGCTCTAGGGGTGGTGTCCCATGATACGTCTCCCACCTGGGTCGTGGCGAAGAAAACCACCCTTAACAAAAATCTGAACGGTCTACACTCCTACCCACGATTCCCACGATCCCACAACACATCATTCTTCTTGGTTTCATCAGAATTCCCCGTCAAGGAGGAGCGAAACCCATGGCGGACATCCTGGCGCGCCGCAGGGGACAACACATGTGATCCGTTCCCACGAGCCCCCCTTCCATTTTCCACCGGGGGCAGCCATTGCAGAGTCGCGGAGGGGGAAGAGATGGCGCTGGAGACGCTGAGGTCGTGGGAGCACGCCCCCGCCGCGGGTGGCAACCCTGATGTCGGTCGGTCTGCTTATCCTCGACGCGTGGTTTTGATCTGGCTGGAGCGCGCTGCCCAACCTACCTGTACTGGTGAAGGTCAGCGCTGCCGTGGCGCCGATGACGACCACAAGCATGTCACCATCTTCTCCGGCCCACAGACCGACACCGCCGAGGGCCTTCGCCAAGTTCCTTGTCTGATCCGGGCCCCATCCGAAAGCTTGCGTTTTTTTATAGCGCGAGCACCCTTCCCGTCTTTTCTTTTGGTCCGATTGGATTCAGCTATGATTTGATTGTTGCAGGCTATGGCGATGCAGGGAAAGGACCGATACGGGAAAGCAGTGTTCAGAGTGGTCACGGGAGTGGTGCATCTGGTAACTGTCATCGATATGCATTTGTGCCCAGCCGTGAGTTAGTTGTTTGTGTTTCGAATTTTGAGATACTCTTGAAACACATGTAGCAACGTGAGCTCTCCTCATTCTGATTCATGGATTTCTGAATTACCCACTTGAGCTCGCTGTTTTGATTTATTGATTGCTAAACTGCCCACACGAGCTGTCATTGTTATGGTTCATAGATTGCTAAATTGCCCCTTTCCTGGCGTGTTCATTAATTCCCTGATACTCCTACCTGCCTTTTGCTGTAAAACGCATGTTCTAAATGTATTTAAGACATTATAAGCCTATGGCATGGGGAGTGCCTACGTGCTTTTAACCCATCAGTGACCATTACAATTGGTAAAGCCATTCAACAGCATATGAATTGGAATTCTCTGCAGAATTTTATTGTGGAAAGACTTTCTTTATTTGTGTGAGAATTCTCCTTAACATTGCAATGTTGTCAAATGGATTGTTGTTTTCTGTAAAATAATGTACCCATTTTATTCTGTGATTGCTTTGCTTGGTCGTTTCTATTAATTAATGAAACTGTCAAACTAAGTTTAGATGACAATATGACACTACCAAGTGTATTTTGTGATTTTACAGGGAGTTCCATTAAACTCCCTCTAGCTAAATACTGCATGCTTAATTATTTCCTCAATTTTAGTCTGATGATGACAATGGATCCAAAGAGCCATAGAGGAACTTCTGAACTCCTCTTCAAAAGGTGCACGCCTCGGCCTATTTGTTCCATCTGAAGACCATTTCTCGAGGAATGCCTCTATAGAAGAGCTATATTTGCAAATTTAGTAGACAATATGAGACATAAAGAATCATTTATCGGCTTGTTCGAATTGTTTTAAATTCTGATCTAGAGCTTATTTGCAGTTCTCACATTTTGGATGGCAACCTAACATTATTAGATATGGATGACTGAGCCAAGGACATCGTCAACCTTGATGTGACCGCCTTGCCATCCGACACGTCTCGCGGTTGTCACCATCAACCATGGAGGGACTGCTCATGATGCTGAAGTGCCCGAGCCTATAAATTTGGTGGTGTAGGTGCCGAACCTGCACATGCAGATTAGGGGGAAGTACATGATGTGCTATCCCTGTTTTGCATTTTTCAACTTGATTTGCTCCAGCCAGTTGCGATCAGCACCATCGACTGAATAGCAGCTCACTCTCTGTTTACTCGATGCATTGCCCTTTGCTAACTTTTTGGTTCTTCGCAATCTCACATTGCATATTCAGTTACGTTGGAATGGTCATTGTTGATTGTGTTGCAGGATAGGCCAAGAGCTCTTCATTATAGAGGATAAGGTTGCAATGCCAAAATCCATTCATTTTCTTCAAATCTTTGAACTGCATTCCTAAATAGTACTTACTAGCATCAGATATATTTTATCTGGTCACTTGCATAGATGGAGTAGCATAAAAATATTTGGCACCCAATTGTTGATCTTGGCCGATCAAACTTTTCAAGCGAAAAGTTGAACTCTCACGATGTCAATTTTTTTGATTTACTTGTGTGTGCCTCCTCAGTTTTTTTATTACTGGAAGTGTAATTGAGTAATTTAAAGTTTTCTATCACTTGGCATCCTATTATTTCCTGCGACAAGTCTAAGTTTAAATATCATTAAAACATGTGTTCTCTAAAATACAAGTAGTTTGACCAATCTGTTGGGTTGTGTAAATAGTTACATAGCCTTAAGAGCTTGCAAACTGTAGAAAAGAAGATCAAGCGATGCCAAGGTGCATATGGCTCGTCATTTCTTCCTAAGAATGATAGAATGATGCAAGGTATGATTTATAAATCAATGATTATTGACTTTTCCGATGAAGTCATATTGTTGAAGTACTTCTGGAAATTGCTTTATTGTGGCCTTAAGTTTTTATTCATTACTCAATGTACCTCCTGTATGTATGTGCAAATAATTGACTATTTTTAGTCCTCAGGCGAGAGCCTTCTACAAAACTAAGTTTGACTCTGCGGAGTAAGATGACCGTGGTAGCTAGGATCAAGTTCCAGTAAAATGCCAGCCTGGTGGTGCGGGGGACCATGGCCGTGATGAAGGTGTGTGACAATGTGCTCGTGACTGACCGCTGGGGGCAACATGGTGGATGGCACGTGTCTCAGCATCCGGTCCGCCCCCACCGGCAGCTGCAGTGATTTCCTTGTTGTGAAGCTCAGGTGCGATGCTTCCATTTTGTCATTTCAGCGATTCTTAAGCTCTTTTCAGCTGTTTGTTGTTTCCATGGTGCTCTATTTTATAGTCAGCAATAGTACTTATACTTTGAATGCCAGTATGTCATAGTCTTTCTCTTATCATTAAGATTGTCATTTATGCCACTGCCTTAGCTTTATCTCTATTAATCATGTCATTCTCACCACGATATGAACAATGGAAAGGACAGGCAGGACCAACGACTACATAGATTTCAGTATTGGACCACATGCCTGGTGGCTTGGATGTACTGCAAAAAGGTAAGCTTCCTTCTATATATTTTCAAGATAGTAATACTTATGATGTGTTCTTCAATGTAGTAATCAAGTTCGAACTCAGATCGTTACGATGTGTGCGCTTAATCAAAATAATTTACTGGGATATTGGCTATTTTTGGGTTTGGATTGTTCTATATTCTGTAAATGATCATAGAACCAAAGAAGATGCTATGATTTGTATGCCATGTGCACACCCGTAAGAACAATCTTGTACTTTCATTAGATCTATCCATGCCATTCTTCTGAATGTATGAATGTATCACCGTGTAAGTTACATTACTTTTGTGAAACTGTAAGAATTTAATATGCCATGTGTAATTGATAGGAAGTCGAGGAATAGTGGATGATGTAGCTGATGTGCTTTTTAGGAGATAGAATTTTTTGGTATTGCAATGCAAGTCCGCAGGTGCATACTATGTCTGAAGCTAATTTACATTAATATCAAGCTCATATACTCTGCTCCATCGCCGCTATCTAAACTATGGCGCCAACAGAATGGCGGTGGCCATTACTAAAACCCGTGTAGCATCGACTATTCCTCAACTTCGCTTTGGTTTTCCTCTGCTCTCCTACTCTGTAGTCTGGCCATCGATTAGTGGTTGGTTTCTGATTGTGTATAGTAACAATCGTACTATTTTGCATATAGAATTTGCTTTAGACTTGATATGGAAATTTAGAGAAACACTAACTGCAACTACTCTTGTTGTTACATGGACAGGAAAATAATGAATGTGTCCTACTGCATATTATAGATCCAATGTAGTATATTGTGATATCCTATCAAAGAGAAGTGAGTCCATTATATGACCCATAAGCCACCAACCACCATTTTGGAGAGCCATAGTGCCATATACAATCATTCATCTAAAAAAATAGTGCTATACAATCATTTACCTACCTGCAAAGAAACATTGGTGCCTTTATTTCGCCTTTAGCATTTATGCATCATTGGTGTAGCTAGGAAACATTTGGACGCATAGATCGACGCAGATAAGAAATAAATATCATGAGGTCCAATCTGTTAATTGTCTGTCAAAACATGTATGAGAAGGTGAGAATACATCCTCGTACCATGGCTGTTTGTGGTATGTGGTTTCAGGATGATAGACCTGGAGCGTGACGAGTACCATGGAACATATACAACACCTCCTGTTGACGTACAACCACAACCACAATTATTGAATCAACATCATCATGCTAGACTGTTTTTTAGATTGTATCATGATGATAAATATGTTCACCTAGATTTTGATTATGGTTTACCTGAACTCTTTTCAAGTATAAGGCATATTGGTTGCTACGCACCAGTAAGCCACACATAATGTATGTGCTCTTAATTATGAAGTCATTTTCATTAGCGTCACTGTTCTATTGGTTCGATTCAACTCGCCAAAATTGAAATATGTTGAATGTTATGGTGTTCTCTTTTGAGGATTTGCAATATATATATGCAGCATGAATGACAGCTTTAGTAAAAAACGATGTTTACATGGGACCTTGGCTATTTTATTAGTTTCTATTCTGATCTGATCTTTGACCTGCTATTTTTTTTTGTTTCGTAGTTGATTTTTCTATGGATTTTGTTTATGATTGTCTTTAGGGAGACTGCTTACAGAGTTCAGTACAATAAGTGACTTGCTCATTTGATTTGGCTGCCAGTTTGCCCATGATTTTGGAGAGTATATTGTTTGAGCTGCGTTTTGTAGACTATAGTTTAGTGTCAAGAATATTTTCCTCATTCAGTAAATATAAATTATATTTATTTGATCATAGAATATCTATACTGTCAGCTGAAACTGGATTTTTTGGGTTCAGTTTAGTAGCTACTGGATATTTTGGATTCAGTTTAGTAGCATCATTTGTTCTTTCGATATATGGATTTTTCGTGCTTCTTGCATTTTATTCTTGATCATGTACTTCCTCTAGCCCACATCTGCAGGTTCGGCTCCAAACTTGATATGCTCGGGCATTTTAGCATAATGAGCAGTCCCTCCGTTGTTGATGGCGACAATTGCGACCAGTGTCTAAAGGTACGGCGGTCACAGCGAGGTCGCCGGTGTCTTTGGCTCAGTCATCTATATATCCAATATGACCGGCTGCCGTCCAAAATGTGAGAATTGTAAATAATCACTAGATTAGAATTAATACAATACGAGCAAAGACGACGGACAATTCTTTATGTCTCACAAATCTCTCCTAAATTTGCTAATAAAACTCTGGTATAGAGGCATTTCTCGAAATAGGTTTTCGCCCCATTTTATAAATCAAGATGTGGTGAAGAAAACCTCTTACAAAGTAAGACAAAAGAAACGGCAAAAGAGAGGGGAGCAAACGCCCAACACTCCAAGTCGAGCACGTAAACAGAAGCCACCAAACTTAGCATTAGGGCACCTGGACTACCAAGCTGGAACGAAACCTTGCTTTCTGAGAAACCATCGGACAACATTACAACACACCCACCAAACCATAGTGAGACATATAGGATGAGAACATGGGCACAAAATATCAGCCATGGTATGAAGTTGTCGTAACACAGTCATATGTTATATATACATATTTAGTGATCAAGGTCTAACTTTGGTAGTCCGTGGCAACGCACGGGCATTTAACTAGTAATCCTAATGGGCCGCTCCGACACGCCCATGGCCAACGGGAGCTCCTATTTAGCGGCCGTTAGTGCTGACCCGCGTACCCCCTTGTCACGGCCCAGCACCGGCCTGGAAGCAAACGGGCCAAGAAGAGGCAGAAACGCCAGTTGGCTGAAGCCCAACTGGACGAAGAGAAGATGTCGTGCGGGACTGGCTTGGAAGGGAAATAAAAGAGGAGGAAGAACGGGAGAAGGAACTCGAACAGAAATGAGGAATTAGTTGAATCAAATGTAATTTCCCCTTCAAATCCTGTTGTACTTCCAAACTTGCACTTCTCTGTGAGGATCTGTAAGCGAGGTCGTAACAATTGGTATCTTGAGCCCGTTTCGATTCCCTCGGAGTACGCTTGATCTATCAGTCCGTCTGCGGTTGGTGGTGATTCTCGAATCGCCGCCGTAAGTCCCATCTTTCGGCTCGATCGTGTATCCCTGGGTCCGATCTGGCGCCCAGGAAGAAACCGACGGTGGTGCAGACCCAAATCGCTTCCGCTATGGCCACCGTCGATGAAAACCACGCCGCCACCAACGCCAAGCTCGACGAGCTCATGGAGAAGATGGGGGCGCTCACGGGGTGGATGCAGACGATGAGCGCCACCACCACGGAGCTGACGAAGAGCACGGCACTCCTCCAGCTCCATGCGGAGGACACCGCCTCCCGGCTCGGCCTCCTGGAGACGGGCGCCATCACGCGGCCCGCGAACATCACGGACCCGATCGCGCCAACAACCACCGTCGTGCGGACCGACACCGACAAACAGCCCAACGGGCGCGGCGAGGCTCTTCACGTACGGGGGCAGGATTCGGGGGTCACTCGGCCGCCCGATCTGCCTTCGGCCAACGGTACGTTTCATGATGCACGACAGTCGTTCGACAGAAGTTCTGAGCCGGAGAATTTGCGTGTCAATTTCACACAGTATCCACAACAGTCACACCAAAACCTCCATTCTCAGCACCACGAGCATCAGCACCACCATTCCCAGCACCGAACGTCGTTTGGCACGACTCCTAAGATGGATTTTCCAAAATTTGATGGGGATGATCACCAGATTTGGGTAGACAATTGTGAACTCTATTTTGACATATATGGAGTTTCACCACATATGAAAGTCAAATTCGCTGCTCTCAACATGGTTGGGAATGCAGCACTCTGGCTTAAAACTGTGCAAAAGCGTAGGAAGTTTGTTCACTGGGAGGAGTTAACCACTGCTGTAGTAGATCGCTGGGGCAAAAGCACACACACCTTCTATATGAGACAGATGCTAGCTCATGCGCAGCTTGGTTGCGTAGATGAATACACAACTAAGTTCAACACACTCAAACACCAAATTCTCCTAGAGGATCCTTATACAAGTGAAGTCTTGTTTGTAGAACGCTATTTGGCTGGTTTAAAACCGGAAATTAGAACTGCTGTAGTTTTACATTGCCCTGATGACGTTGAGACTGCGAGTTTGCTGGCAAAACTGCAGGAAAGCGAGCTGGAACAGGAGAAGACCAGTAGCTTCACTCGCCACCGTGACAAAGACAAGCACAGGTCATTCGCTGTTGACAAGTTGAAAGGAGCCGCTCGTGCTGATGACACCACAAAGCTTGACAAACCTCGTTGGGACAGCAAATTGGAAGAACTCCGGGCTTATCGCAAATCCAAGGGAGAGTGTTTCACTTGTGGTGAGAAGTGGAGTAGGACACATAAGTGTGCTACTCAAGTACCGTTACACATAGTGGAAGAGTTGCTCGAAGTTCTCCAGATTGACGATGATGATAGCCACTCGTCATCAGGTAGCTCAACTGCCTCTGAAGATGATTTGATGCTCCTTGCACCCTTGGCAGCACCATCAAAACCAAAGGCACGCCGAACCATGCGTCTCCATGGCATGGTCGGGAAGCAGCACATATTGATATTGGTCGATTCTGGTGCCAATGCCTCCTTCATCAGTACAGACTTGTCAGCGCAGTTGGGGCGGGAGTTGCAGGACACAGCGCCAACTCGCTTTGTCGCAGCAAATGGTGCGCCCCTTGTCAGCTCACAGATGGTACCCCAGTTACAGTGGCTCTGTCAGGGCCACTCATTCGTCCAAGACTTTCAAGTTCTACCACTGCCTTGTTACGACATGATTCTGGGCGCTGACTGGTTGGAGGATCATAGTCCTATGTGGGTGCATTGGAAGAAGCGTTGGATGCGCTTCACCCACAATAAGAGACGGGTCCGCCTCGTGGGCATTCGAGATAAACAACGAACCTGCCGTCCAGTGTCGGTGGCCAAATTACATGGGTTGCTGCGCCGCGGAGCTGTGGCTGACTGCATCCAAGTGCGGCCAATTCACCAGGAGCCGGACCTCAATGCCCTGACAGCGATTGACATGGAGGCAATTCCCGTTGAAATCCAGAGTCTCTTAGCAGAATTTGATCAGCTGTTTGCAGACCCAGTTGCTTTACCCCCGAGGCGTGACTGCGATCACCGCGTGCCGCTTGTGCCGGGTGCTCAGCCTACCAATGTGCGCCCCTACCGCTATGCGCCACATCAGAAGACAGAAATCGAGCGTCAGATACAGGCAATGCTAGCACATGGAACTATCCGACGCAGCTCAAGCCCTTTTGCGTCTCCAGTTCTTTTGGTGCGCAAGAAGGACGGGACATGGAGGTTCTGCGTCGACTACCGCCAACTGAATGCCCTCACAATAAAAAACAAGCACCCCCTGCCTGTGGTCGATGAGTTACTGGATGAGCTTGCGGGAGCACAATGGTTCAGTAAGTTGGACTTGAGCTCGGGCTACCATCAGATTCGCATGGCAGCAGGAGAAGAGCACAAGACGAGCACAAGACGGCATTCAGGACACACCAAGGGTTGTACGAATTTCTCGTCATGCCCTTTGGATTGACAGGAGCACCAGCAACTTTTCAAGGGGTGATGAACTTGTTGTTCGACAAACTGTTGCGACACGGTGTACTCGTTTTTATGGATGATATTCTTGTCTATACATCCACCTTGGAGGAGCACAAGAAATTGTTGCGTGCTGTCCTTCAGACACTTCAGGAGAACCAGTTGTTCATTAAACGTTCCAAGTGTCTGTTTGCCCAATCCCAATTGGAGTACCTGGGGCACGTGATCAGTGGCGCCGGAGTCGCTACTGACCCAGAAAAGGTGGCGGCTGTTCAACACTGGCCACAACCCAACAATCTGAAGGAACTCCGCGGCTTCCTAGGCCTCACAGGGTATTACCGCAAGTTCGTCAAAAACTACGGAGTGATCAGTCGGCCATTGACGGAATTACTAAAGAAAAACATTCAGTTCCAATGGACACCTGTGGCAGACACAGCGTTTCATACCCTCAAGATGGCGTTGATCAATGCTCCAGTTCTGGCCATTCCAGATTTTTCTCGTCCATTTGTGGTGGAAACGGACGCCAGCAAAATGGGCATTGGCGCCGTGCTCATGCAAAATGATCATCCAGTGGCTTATCTGAGTAAAGCTCTCTGTCCCAAGAATCAGGCATTGTCGACATATGAGAAAGAGTGTCTGGCAATCCTTCTCGCGGTTGATAAATGGCGACCGTACCTGCAACAACACGATTTTACCATACGAACTGACCAGAAAAGCTTGCTTCACTTGACTGAGCAGCGCTTGACCACGGGAATGCAACACAAAGCTTTTGTGAAGCTGATGGGGATGAGTTACAAGATCCAGTACAAAAAAGGGATAACGAATGCTGCTGCGGATGCCCTATCTCGTCGCACCCATGAGAATGAGTTCTTGGCAATCTCTGCGGTGGAACCAACTTGGCTGCAAGTTTTGACAGAAGGATATAATGAGGATCCAGAGACAAAGAAGCTGTGGTCTGAGCTCAGTATGTCTGGGCACAACGACAAAGGTTACTCCCTCGAGCAAGGAGTGATACGTTTTCATGGCCGCATTTGGGTTGGAAACAATGTCACGGCCCAGCAGCACATCATCCAGGCTCTTCATTCCAGTGGCATTGGCGGCCACTCCGGTGTTCTGGCCACTTACCAACGTATCAAACGCATGTTTGCGTGGCCACACCTGAAGCAAACCGTGGCGCAGTATGTCAGCACATGTGCCACTTGCCAGCAAGCCAAGACTGAGCACACAAAACTTCCGGGGCTGCTGCAGCCTCTACCTATTCCACCATTTCCCTGGCACACAGTCAGCATGGATTTCGTGGAGGGGCTACCTCGTTCGCAGGGATACGACGTCATTCTGGTGGTCATTGACAAACTCACAAAGTATGGTCATTTCTTGCCCTTGAAGCACCCCTTTACGGCTGCTCAGGTAGCGCAAACGTTTCTGGATGGCATCTATAAGCTGCATGGCCTGCCACAGCGAATCATATCTGATCGCGACAAAGTGTTCACCAGCACCCTTTGGCAGGAGCTGTTTCGACTGACCGATACTCAGCTGATGATGAGTTCAGCTTATCATCCCCAGACGGACGGGCAAACAGAGCGTCTCAATCAGTGCTTGGAAGCATTCCTCCGATGTTCAGACTTCTTATCACTCCGCCCTTCAGCGCTCGCCATTTGAGACTCTATACGGGCATGTTCCTCGGCATTTTGGTACGCCAGATCCCGCTTCGGTCACGTCGCCAGAATTGGAGAAGCTCCTTCAAGATCGCTCCACAACCATGGCCTTGCTGCAACAACAATTGTTGCGTGCCCAGGAACTCATGCGGCGACAGGCTGACAAGCACCGAACGGAGCGCACCTTCCTGGTGGGCGACTCTGTTTACCTCCGTCTTCAACCTTATGTCCAGACTTCGATCGCGCGTCGCAGCACCCAGAAGTTAGCTTTCAAGTTCTACGGGCCCTACAAAGTGCTCCGTCGGGTGGGCGAAGTTGCTTACAAGCTGGAGCTACCCACTGGGAGCCGTATCCATGATGTGGTGCACGTTTCTCAGCTCAAACGTCACCTGCCTCGTACACACCAAGTAAGTGATCTGAGTTCTGTGATTCTTTTGGACACTACCAAATGTTAGGAAATAATAGAGCAGTTAGGATTTCCTTAGCATAACTACCTAGCAGTTAGAGTTATGTGTGTTGTCCAACCGCTACATGTATCGAACTGTCACCGTGTCCTCTGCGAAGGGACGTGACCACTTGTAAACCGACATTGTACCCGACTGTTCGGCTACTATATATAGCCTGCAGTCACAATCAATAAAGCATCCAATTCATTCACTCTCTCTCGCTTCTCTCTCGTTTCTTCACACGTTATCATGCACGCGCCCTGCCAAAAGCAATAGGCCACAGTAGAAGAGACAGAAAGGTGAGTAAAAAGATGTCTTCCATCTCAGACCTCGCTTTTTCCTTCGCTCGGTTTGTGGCAAGGGAACACCATCCTCGCCGGGCTTCCGCTCGCACTGCCGCTCGCCGGAACCACAGCCAATGGTACTTCGGCCCTCGCCGTCATGGCCGCCCAGACTGGAATGGTGGCCTCCGCCACCGCGGCAACCGCTGGGTACCCCGACGCGGTGGAAAAAGACGAGGCCTCAGCCTCCGTGGTGGTGGCCTCCGCCGTCGCCTCCACAGCAACCGCCTCCGCAGCAACCGGCGGACGCCCCAGCACCACAACCGCCACTGGATGCGGCGCCACCGCGCCCCTGGAGACCCAGGGCCAAGCACCACGGCTGTTGTGCGCCGGGAACCAACCCCGGTGGTCGCTGCCGAACCGGCCGTCGTCGTCGCCGCGCCGGCGGTCGCTGCCGAAGAAGTGGTTGATGCAGTGTACGAAGACGAGGCCTCAGCCTCAAACGTCAGCGCGGACATCGACGAACTGATGCCCGTGCCGCCGGAGTTCGCCCTTCCACCCATGGAGTGGCTGCTGGGCGGACCAAGCGCCGGCTGGCTTGTCGACGACCCCGAGCGCGACTTCGGCGACGAGGAACTCCTGGTGCCACCGCCACCGCCGGCATCGCCTCCGACGATGTACTACTGCATGCGGCATGGATTTCAGCCATGCCTCCCATCCCCGACGCCCTCCAACGAGGACCGCGCGCACTTTGCTCCGCCGGGTTACGACCCCGTGCCGGAGTTCTTCGCGCCACCCAACCCGGTCCAGCCGGAGGCAGCGATGGAGGAGGTCGAGGCCGTGGCTCCCGCGCCGGCCGCCCCGGTGCTCCCCGACCTCAATCTCCCAGCGCCGGAGAAAGAGGAAGACGAGCCAGTCCTCGCACTCCCGACGCCCTCGCCGGAAGCACGCGTCATCCTCCGCCGATTCGCCGCAGCCATGGCGGCCCGCCCCGTCGGCATCCGCAGAGGAACATGGTCGCCTGCGGCGCTCAGCTTCACGGACGAAAATGGAGTACTCCGCTTCGACGAGGCCACCAGCAGCCGCCTCTCCTCCGCGGATGGCCCCTGCCGCCGCCGCTGATGGAACTACCTGTGGGCACTCGTATGGAGCAGAGGAGCGGTGGTAGGAGGAGACGAACTGGTCGTTATCCACTCCTCACGAGACGATCGATCCTCTTTGACCTGCTGGTCCAATGCTCCAAGCGGTGCCTGACAAAGGCTTGTGGGCCAAAAGGCCTTACGTGCCACTCTAGCATTAAATAAATAACATGTTTGCTTTCATCATTATATTTCTAGAAAGCTTCATACCTGCCACTACAGTATTGTATGTGTATAGTTGTGCAGTACTTAGGAACATCAGTTCGTACTTAGTTCAGTGTGCAAGTATATTGTAAATACAGATTCTAGACCTTATGTCTATTTGAATTTCAATATGTACATGACATGTTATTAATATATTTGTCGTAGCATATTATAGCATGTTTATTTGGTACAACAATTTTATTTTTGCATTTGAAATTCAATTTCGTGCAAAATTTATCTTCATTAAATTATGAAAAAAATGTGACTATCTCGAATCATATTTGTGAATCACAAGGTGATGGCATCTACTGTACAAATACAGATTATCCATTACTGCGAGTATATTCATTTGTCATACAACGAATGATTATCTCCAAAGTGCTCTTCCAAATATATTAAAGTCAAAGTATAACACAGGGTACTAGATGGGCGTCTACTGACATATGTCAGATTATGCTTCCTAGTACTGAGAGGTGTACTCCATAAAATGGAGATTATCTACATTGTGTTAACTTGAAATTCGAAGATCTACACATATTTGGTTCTAAAGCATCAGCTTAAAATTGTTCCTCTAGAACAAAATTGTTGTTTACCAAAATAATTTTACTATCAAGTAAAATTAATAAAATGCATGATCATACATGCAGGAAAAATGGCTGGCATCAATAAGAAAGAATTCGAAGAACTACAAGTTGATGGAAGTAACTATCTATCATGGGCCATGGATATGAAAATAAACTTGACTGGACGTAACCTTGGCCCTTGCATTGTCACACCCCCTCCAAATGCTCCAGAAATACCACAAGTGGTAAAGTATGTGGCATTGCATTTCATAAGGCACCACCTCCATCCTGATTTAAAAACTGAGTATTTAATGGAGGAGGACCCATTAGCCTTATGGAACTCCCTCAAGGAGAGATATGACCAACAAAGAGCAGTAATGTTGCCGGAAGCCCAGAGAGAATGGTCTCTCATTAGGTTTCAAGACTTTAAGTCTGTGGCTGCATATAATTCTGCCGTGCATAAGATTAACTCCAAACTGAGATTTTGCGATCAGCAGGTTTCAGATGCGGACTTAATAGATAAAACCTTATGCACTTTCCACCCCTCAATGAGGATATTGCAACAACAGTATCGTCAACAAAAATACACAAAGTATTCTGAGCTTATATACACATTACTTCAGGCCGAGAAGCATGATGAACTTCTCATGAAAAATCACAATACTCGCCCAACGGGCGCTATGCCAATCCCTGAAGCACATGCTAATGCTCATTTTACTAAGAAATTTGGAAACCATAAAAGGAACTTCCGAAAATTCAAAGGAAAGTGGAAAAAGAACAATGGTCAAAAGACCTACGGTCAATCTAAGGGGAAAGGTCATTTCAAGAAAAATAACCGTAATGACAGTTCTCAAACTTGTCAAAGGTGTGGATGTGCGAATCATGTACTAACAAATGCCGTATTCCCAAGCACCTCGTGGACCTATACATGAAGTATGGAGGAAAAGGGAAACAAGTTCACGTGAACAGCTCACTTCAACGACATACAAGACAACTCTCAAGTTGGTCCATCTCAGAGTTCTATTGAGGAATTCAAGCCAAAAGATGATATCATCCTTGATGAAGACATGCTTGTGGACTACACCCAAGATGTTTTTGGAGACCTCAACTAAACTCCATAAACAACCGATGTCATTTAGCCATTTGATTATACGAAGATAAACTATATTGTATAACAATAAGTAGAATAAAGTCATCAGACTATGTATATAGAATTATGTGAATCAGACATAATATTGTAATGTATTTATATTTGAAGTTTGTAATATAAATACCATGTATGTAATTTCATGAATATATGAATAAAATAAGATTTATTCTAAAATATTCTATTTCTATTTATAGAAATTTTACGGGAAACATCCGATGGAAGAAGAATTATGTTTAGTGGATAGTGCTACCACTAATACAATTTTAAGGGAAACAAAATACTTCCAAACTCTTACAAAGAGAAAGGAAGATGTTATGACCATAACTGGTTGTAACAAAGCAATTATTGGTTCAGGAAGAGCCACTTTCACACTCCCTATGGGTACTACTATCGTAATTCAGAATGCACTCTTGTATCCTGAATCTACACGTACCCTTATAAGTTTCAAAGATATCCGATCTAATAATTTCCACCTAAAAACCATTGAGGTGGATAAGAAAGAATTTTTGCTTTTAACAAAAAGCAACGGATATGAGGAACAAACTCTTGAAAAATTCCCTTCATTTTCATCCGGATTATACTTTACATACATCAAACCCGTACCTTATGTTGCGTATAAAATAATTTTTCAAAATCTTGATAAATTCAAGACTTGGCATGATCGCCTTGGTCATCCCGGAATAGGTATGATGAGAAAAATTATAGGCAATTCTGTTGGTCACAACTTACCAACTACAAGATTTCCTAAATCATCAGATTTTGTATGCACCGCATGTGCTACTGGGAAATTAATTATTAAGCCATCCTATCTCAAAGTTAAAAATGAGTCACTTAATTTTCTTGAAAGAATTCAAGGAGATATATGTGGTCCAATACAACCTCTATCGGGACCATTTAGGTACTTCATGGTGCTAATTGATGCATCCACTAGATGGTCACATGTGTCTTTATTGTCCACACGCAACCATGCCTTTGCCAAATTAATTGCTCAAATTATCAAATTACGAGCAAATCATCCTGAACACAGGATAAAATCAATAAGAATGGACAATGCTGCTGAATTTAGTTCACGCGCATTTAATGATTATTGTATGGCCTTAGGCATTCATCTAGAACATTCTGTACCTTATGTTCATACTCAAAATGGAATGGCTGAATCTTTAATCAAAAGGGTAAAACTAATTGCTAGACCATTATTACAGAATTGCAATTTACCAACCTCTTGTTGGGGACATGCGGTTTTACACGCCGCAGATCTGATGCAAATCAGACCAACTGCATATCATGAAACTTCCCCATTTCAAATAGTACGAGGCAATCAGCCAAGTATTTCCCACCTGCGAAAATTCGGTTGCGCTGTATACGTACCGATATCACCACCGCAGCGTACCTCCATGGGCCCCCATAGAAAAATTGGAATCTATGTGGGATATAAATCTCCGTCAATTATAAAATATTTAGAACCCCTTACAGGGGACCTGTTTACAGCCCGGTACGCTGATTCAATTTTTGATGAGGACCATTTCCCGGCATTAGGGGGAGAAACAAACCACAAAGAATGCCAGGAAATAGATTGGAATGTTACAGGCATCCAGTCCTCAGATCCACGTACTAGAGAATCTGAATCTGAAGTTCAGAGAATAATTGATTTGCAAAACATTGCAAACAACTTGCCAGACGCATTTACTGATCAAAAAGGTGTCACTAAATCTTATATCCCTGCAGCTAATGCACCAGAACGAGTAGAGGTACCAAATAAAACTACTCAACTCCCAATTGCAAATAAAAGGGGGAGAAATCTGGTTACAAGGGAAAAGGCTTCTCCAAAGCCACCGCGGAAACAAAGAAAATCAAAATCTAAGTCAGTAAATGTAAATCAACCTGAAGTTGATCGACACCAAATTGATGCTCAACATCAAGAGCCCAGCATAAATGTGTGCACAAATATTGATGCTGGGACATCGGAACACTCAGACCCCGTTGTTATGGGAAATCACACGGTGCCTGAAGGAATCAAAGAAATATCCACAAACTATATTGATTCGGGAGAATCATACGATAGAAAGACTACTATTGTCGACATATATTTCTCCTCGAAAATTGCTAAAACCCTTCAACTGGATCCAGAGCCAAAATCTATGAAAGAGTGCCTGAAGCGCTCGGATTGGCCTAAATGGAAGGAGGCAATTGAGGCAGAACTGCTCTCGCTTAACAAAAGAGAGGTATTCTCTAAAGTAATACCTACTCCTCAAAAAGTCTTCCCTGTGGGAGCTAAATGGGTTTTCGTTCGAAAAAGGAACGAAAATAATGAGGTGGTGAGATATAAAGCGAGACTAGTAGCACAAGGGTTTACGCAGAGACCCGGTATCGACTACGACGATACATATTCTCCTGTAATGAGTGGAATTACGTTTCGATATTTAATATCATTGGCAGTACAAATGAATTTATCAATGCAGTTAATGGATGTAGTGACCGCATACTTATATGGGTCACTAGATGCGGATATTTATATGAAAGTTCCTGATGGACTTAAAATTCCGAATCCAGACATAAATCGCAACATGTATTGTGTAAAATTACAAAAGTCACTCTATGGCTTGAAGCAGTCGGGTAAAATGTGGTATAACCGACTTAGTGAGTTCCTTCTCCATAAAGGATACTCAAACAATGATGATTGCCCATGCGTTTTCATAAAGAAATCCTCAAAAGGATTTTGCATCATCTCAGTTTATGTTGATGACCTCAACATCATTGGTAACGCGACAGATATATCTGTAGCACGCAATCATTTAATGACGGAGTTTGAGATGAAAGATTTGGGTAAAACCAAATTTTGCTTAGGTTTACAACTTGAGCACCTTCCCTCAGGAATACTCGTTTATCAGCCCGCTTATATTCAGAAAGTTTTGGAAAAATTCAATATGGATAAATCATATCCATCCAAAACACCCATGGTCGTTAGATCCCTTGATATAGAAAAGGATCCTTTTAGACCTAGGGATGATAACGAAGATGTATTGGGACCTGAGTTTCCATACCTTAGTGCGATAGGAGCACTAATGTACCTTGCTAACTGTACTAGACCAGATATTGCCTTCGCAGTAAATTTATTGGCTAGACATAGTGCAGCTCCAACAAAACGCCATTGGGCTGGAGTGAAGAATATCTTCAGGTATTTACAGGGTACCAAAGATCTTGGTTTATTCTATAAGAAGAGTCAAGATATGACTTTGACTGGCTATACTGATGCCGGCTATCTTTCTGATCCCCATAATGCTAGATCACAAACTGGATTTGTATTTTTATTTGGTGGAACTGCTATCTCATGGAAGTCAACTAAACAGACTTTAGTAGCAACTTCTACTAACCACTCTGAAATAATTGCATTATATGAAGCTTCACGTGAGTGTGTATGGCTTCGCAGAGTGATTAATCATATCCAGACCTCATGTGGTATAGGTTCATTAGAATCACCAACTATTATCTATGAAGATAATGCGCATGTGTTGCTCAAATGCATATGGGATATATTAAAAGTAATATCACAAAACATATTGCTCCAAAACTGTTCTTTCCTCATGAATTACAGAAAAATGGAGAAATTGATATTTTGCAAACAAAATCATGTGACAATCTTGCAGATTTGTTCACTAAGTCTTTACCAACAACTGCATTTCAGAAATGCATTCACGGTATTGGTATGAGACAACTACGGAATTTGCAAAGTTCAGGGGGAGAAAATTCCTGTAACTGAACTTATTAATTATCATCCGATAATAATATATTGTACTCCTTCCTTATGAGTTTTCCAATATTGGTTTCTCATATTGGTTTTATTGAGACAATAACTATACCTACGGTACATCAAATTCCTATATTTTTCTCTTTATATTTTCCACAGGATTTTGGAGGATATAAACTATACAAGATTTCAAGATACAAGGATTATCAAGATCATGCAAAAAAATTCCAGCACTCGAAGACGTATATTCTCAAGTCGGCGTTGTCCAAGGGGGAGTGTTAGGAAATAATAGAGCAGTTAGGATTTCCTTAGCATAACTACCTAGCAGTTAGAGTTATGTGTGTTGTCCAACCGCTACATGTATCGAACTGTCACCGTGTCCTCTGTGAAGGGACGTGACCACTTGTAAACCGACATTGTACCCGACTGTTCGGCTACTATATATAGCCTGCGGTCACAATCAATAAAGCATCCAATTCATTCACTCTCTCTCGCTTATACTTTCGGCGAGATCGATCCAGCGTGGTGGGGTGGCCATTCCTCAAGTTCACGTGACCTGGGACACGTCGACGCCACCAGCGACGACCTGGGAGGATGCATTTGCTCTGCAAGCAATGTTTCCCAATGCACTGGCTTGGGGGCAAGCCAGCTCTCAAGGGGTGGGGCATGTCACGGCCCAGCACCGGCCTGGAAGCAAACGGGCCAAGAAGAGGCAGAAACGCCAGTTGGCTGAAGCCCAACTGGACGAAGAGAAGATGTCGTGCGGGACTGGCTTGGAAGGGAAATAAAAGAGGAGGAAGAACGGGAGAAGGAACTCGAACAGAAATGAGGAATTAGTTGAATCAAATGTAATTTCCCCTTCAAATCCTGTTGTACTTCCAAACTTGCACTTCTCTGTGAGGATCTGTAAGCGAGGTCGTAACACCCCTCGCTCTCCGTCTCCGTCGCTCTTATGGGCTTGGCCCATTTACTGCTTCCTTCGTTCGGTTCCTTCGTTTCTTTGATTATTATTCCAGAGTTCTCTTGCCTACAAACTACAAAGGTTCGCTAACTAGTCCTATAAGAGCCTCTCCAGTTGCTTTTTCCAAATCGTCCACTAATTGATACCGGATCAAGTGTTTGAGAATTTTCTACTTGCCGCGTTTAGAGGATGTCGCTTTTCAACCACGTCCCTCAAATAAGATCCTAAATAAAAAATGCATAAAAATAAAGATTTAATTTAAATTTGATTATATTTTACAAGTTTAAATGAAAATGGCTAGATATCTAACCCTAACCTACTGGCCGCTCGGCGGTGCGTTCGACGGTCCCGCCCCATCATCGCCTCTCCTCCGCCGTACCTCCTGCGCCGCGCGCCGCCTCTCCCAACGCAGCGTGACGAGAAGACGCCGGTGATCGTTCGCCGCGTCGTCGCCTACCCTCCCCAACTGCTCCTGATGGAGGGAGAGTTCGACGACACGGCGAACCTGCTCCTCCTCGCGGGCACGGGCGTCATCCTGCAGCTTCTTATGCGGCACGGACGACTAGAGGAGTGCATGTTGCTGCGTCGCCGCCTCGTCCGGGTCCGGCCCATCGTCGCCGTCCTCCTCCTCCTCCGCATCCTCCTCCGCTTCCTCCTCCTCCTCCATTTGCACCGCCGCAGCCGCCGCCAACGCATTCGCCTCCGCCGCCGAGGTCGCCGCTTCCGCTACCGCCGCCTCCTCCCGCAGCTGCTGCTCTAGCGCCTCTCGACGCTGCCGTTGTGGAGCTCCCGCATCCGCAGCCGCTTCTGCAGGTCCTCAATGTGTCGCCACTCGTATAGCTTGTCTGCACGCCGCCGCAGCTCCATCTTATCCGCACGGCAGCGCCGCTGCTCCCGCTCTACATGCCGCCGCTAGCCCATATCCTCCGCCTGGCGCCGGCGCGCCTCTTACGCCATGGCGGCGTCGAACACCGCTACGGTGTCCGCTAGCGCCAACTCCTCCCATGATTCGTTTTCCGCAGCCTCCGGGTCGACGTCGAACTCCTGTGGTGGTTGATATGTCTCAAACGTATCTGTAATTTTTGATGCACCATGCTTGTTTTACACCAATACCTATATGTTTTGCTCACACTTCGTTGCGCTTTTATACATTTTTCGGCACTAACCTATTAACAAGATGCCACAGTGTCAGTTCCTGTTTTCTGCTGATTTGTATTTTAGAAAAGTTATACAGAAAATATTCTTGGAATTGTATGAAACAAAAGCCAAAGATCTTATTTTTTCCGTAACGAAGACGAAGTCCGGAGGAGAGACGAATGGGGGTCACAGGGTGGCCAGACCATGCCTAGGCGCGGCTTGGCCCTGGCCCTGGCCCGCGCCCAGGGGTGGTCTGGGGCCACCAGGCCTCCACCGACCTCGCTCTTCCGCCTATATAAAACTCCCAACACAAAAACCCTAAATCAATAAGCCTCCGTCCACGAAAAGTTCCGTAACTTCACCGCCATCGCAGACAAGATCCGAGGGACAGAAGTCTCTGTTCCGGCACCCTGCCGGGACGGGTAATTGCCCCCGGAGCCATCTCCGTCGACTCCGCAGCCATCTTCATCGCCATTGCTACTAACTCCCATGATGAGGAGTGAGTAGTTCTCCCCCGAGGTAGAGGGTTTTACCGGTAGCTATGTGGTCTATCTATCTCTTCATGTATGATCTTTATGTGATCATGAGCATTGTAATCTAGTTGAATATGTAGATGTTATTCTTCAACTATTGTGCTAGTCAAGTGGTTTTATTATGTGATCTCCGTGGACACCTTGTCCAACAGTGTGAAGGTGACGGTGTGAACACCGTGTTTGTTTCTTATGCTTAATTTATAGAAATACTTATGAATTGTGGTGACTAGTTAGTACCATCTTTGTATGCTCAAAGTGACAGCGTGGGGTGCCCATAGATTGGAAATGCGAACTTTAAGGAATGCTTATGCAGACTTACGCAATGAATTTGTGTTTATTATCAAACCGGAGAGTGGTTCAGAGTAGCATAGTGAAGTGATAATATATATGCATTCAATTATGATATCATTGTTGAGAGTGTCCACTAGTGAAAGTATGATCCCTAGGTATTGTTTCCAAGCATCGAAACACCGTTTACAACCAGTTCTGCTACATGTTTGATTGCTGCTATTTTTATTTCAGATTGCAATTACTACTTACAATCATCCATATTACTTATATTTCACTATCTCTTCGCCGAACTAGTGCACCTATACACCTGATAAGTGTATTGGGTGTGTTGGGGACACAAGAGACTTCTTGTATCATAATTGCAGGGTTGCCTGAGATGGATATCTTTGACCTCTACCTCCCGAGTTCGATAAACCTTGGATGATCCACTTAAGGGAAACTTGCTGCTATTCTACAAACCTCTGCACTTGGAGGCCCAACACGTCTACAAAAATAAAAGCGTGTGTAGACATCAAGCTCTTTTCCGCCGTTGCCGGGAGGTAAGGTAAAAGGTACTCACATCCTTTGGCTACTAAGTCTTTATGTTGCTGGTAAGTGCTCGAAGTTATTTCCTTTAGATTCTGTAATTATATCTTTTTGTTTCTTGTTTTTATTTTTATTAGTTAGACTTAATGGAAAATAACAACAAAATTAGAGAGCTTTATAGTATTCGAATGAACGCGGGTGAACACATGGGTACGTACGCACCCATCTAGCGATCAACACGTGGCTAACGTCGTTCGATTGTCCGTGAGAGCAGATCAGTATTTCGATGCACTCACACACTGTTGTTTTTGTATTGTTGCTCCGCTGGCCTGTGCACTGCATGGACAGAAAAGTTGAGGTGATGTGCGCTGAGCCGCTGATCCATGTGCTTCTCATCAGAGCAAGAACAATAGTATAGCTCGCAGTCGGCTATAACAATTTGCCACATCATCTATAGTCAACTTATAGCTAGCATGTACAATAGTAAGCTATAAAAGTGTAGTACTTTTACAATACATGGCCTACCTTTTAGTCTCACATAGTGCTTAGGAGCACGTGCTAGAGATTAGATAGTAGCCCACTTCTCTTCTCTCTTCTAATCTCTCTCTTCCAACTAAGCAAATTTATAATATTTTATCTCTTATAACCAGCTGACTGTACCTTATTGTACTTGCTCGCAGTTTTTGTCGGCACAAGACTGGTCAAACATTTAGCTACCTCGTTTTTCCATGCTAATGGTCCGATGCACATCACTAAACATTCGTTTTGAGTAAAAAAAAAGGGAAATCTACTGGGAGGCGCCGCGTAGCTCGCCCTCTGGTGCGACGTTTGACGATTAAAAAAGCGCATCACGCCCTATGTGAACGGGCTGAACCTTATCTTGTTACTAGTACAAATGCCCGTGCGTTGCCACGGGTCCAATTTCATTTCTCAATGCACATATATAATTCACAACTCACTATAAAAATTCAAAACAAATCAGAGATATAATATTGGATGATAATATTGTTATGCATCTGTGTGATTTTAAGTTCTAGACCTTTTTGTTACTCTTCTGTATAACTATCAACTCAACAACCTTTTTTTTTAATGTATTATTGTCTCACAAAATGTGGGTGCTGCAAACACATATAAAACTTTAGGAATACTCCATCCCTTTAGGAATACTCCACCCCCTTCAAGCGTGTGTAGTGGCTTCAACATATGGCATCATGTATGTATTTCGAAGGATGTTCAAGCCGCGAGGCTTGCATTCCCTTTGTTCAATAAATTTTTAACTGTATCCATACATAGGTCCAAACATCGAACAACGAGCAAGCTTTCTTGTATTCATCTTGTATCTACATCTTTCCACTAAATTGCTATAGATTACTTCCCGTTCCTCTCAGTTTTCTTTCTAAGTCCTGGACCTTAATGACTTCAAATTTGATGACAGACCCATTAGCCCATCTGCACTGCAATTAAATCTCATTCCAGAAGTAAAATAAAACAAGACTTTTTGAGAGAATTTGATGGCAATAATGCATTTATTGTAGATAGGGGTTTCTTGGTTTTACATTAGCAAGCAGATGCAACGGAACAAGATTTTTATTACATACTTCAGACCAATATATTCCATTGCAGTTAACAACTCAAAAACATAAAAAAGAAGGTGATTTTTTTTTAGTATTGGTGCTTGTCCAAGAGAAACCTAACTTTGCACTTGACGAAACTACAGCCTAATTGGCAAACACTGTGAAGTCGAATAAAAAAGATGATAGTAGCCCGAACCTATGAAATCTTGAGCTCTCTGGTACTACGCCTACTTAATTGAGTTATTAAGGAACACAAGAACGGTGTACGGTGGGATGCAACTCTGTCATATCAATCCATCATCGTATCTGACTATCTGCAATAGAAACAATTCATACTTGGTAGACAATTCCAAGGAGCAAAAGGGCAAGCCATAATAGGATCTTGTAAATGAAAGTGTTGAATGATGAACTAACGTTTCAACAATTTGCACCGACTTGGGAAGATAGACTCCTCCACATGTGCCAGCAAAATGAGAGATAAACGGCAGGCTAATGGCCTTGGCTGGCAGCAGCAACATAATTTCTGGCAACCCTGCTGATAGTGTTCTCTTGCACTCTTTGTGTCTGGAAGCAGTATCTGAAGACTTGCACAACCATAAGCAGTTCCAACTTGGTGGACACTGACCCTGAATCACGAGTAAAGTGTCAGCCAAGCCAATAATCAGAACCAAAATGTGTACTACAATAGAATCACATGTTGCATAGTCATGAAAATAGAACAAGTATATGTTGTTACTTTTTTGAAACGTGAGAACATAATCAACAAAAAGGAAAGAAAGATTTGTTCTTCGTTCAAGCACAACTACACAGAAAATTAGGAATAGGGAAATCACTATGCGTAATGCGTCAGGTATCCAACAACATCACGTGGAATCGCGTAGATGAGCAGGTTCCTCCAGCCAAGTGGTAGCATGGAGGCAGGCGAACTGGTGGGTGCTCTGCTTGCCCGTCCCCAACCCATCATCGGTGGCAATGTTGAGAGCAACAACCCGGTCGCTGGTGTCGGAGGCCTTGGCGAGAACCCACCTCCCAGGTACTGATGAACTAATGTTTAATAATTTGCACCGGCAAGATGGACTCATCCACATGGATCAGCAAACCTAGAACAATAAATGGCACGCTGGTAGCTCTGGCTGACAGTAGATAAACAATTTGTATATTTGCAGCAAAAACGAAAAATCTACATCTTTCTTTGATGGCCTAAAACATAAACTCGACAAAGATAGCTATAGACTTATCTAATTGCCTAGAAATTTCCATCTACCAGAAGGTTGAGGATACATAATGTTTGTGTAATATGCATCTTTAGATAATTCTAAACAAAGACGACACCACATAGTAGTTCTAATGAGAATTTGCATGTCTTTCTCATATGCAACGAAATGGTCATTTATATAAGGTCTGATAGGGGTTCAAAAAGGAAATATGGATAAGATAAGCATGTAGCTCCACCCTATTTAGCATTTGTCTTAGCATTAAGTAAATATATTAAGTAGACTTGTTTATTGGAATATCCTAATGTGTGGCTCACACCTGAAATAAAGAAAATACAAGCTACTATTATTTTGTGAGGAAGTCAAGCTCAAATTTAGGGAACTACCCGTCAACTCCAAGACTGTACAAATAAAATTTGAAATAACAAGCCTCGTCGATTTTTATTAAGAAAACTACCAGAACAAAGTTACTACTGACTTAAAAATTATAAAAAAAGGAAATAAGTAGTTGTAGAACAATATAGTATTTTTTATCACTACATGATAGAATATCGAGCAATTTAAGTAAATATCTAAGTAATACATGTCAGACATCGAGGGGAGGGAAATAATGCAAAATAAGCTGACCTGTGAGATAAAAGATACATTGCTTGTCATCTACAGATAAAAATGAGCCAATTCGTTTTACTACCAGAAGTCCAGATTAGTGACCCGCATGGTGGTTTGGTTCTCTTCCTCTTCTTCTTCTTGGAATAGAAACTTTCCATTGGCTCCAAAGATTGGTCGACTCTGCAAACTTGCAGTCCAGCCCATCCAACAATGCAACTATGCAAGTTCATCAAAGTAGTTTCACACATAACCGGTCCACCGACAATGCAACTATGCTGAGTAGTAAGATTTGGCCTAAAGGAATGAGAAAAGATCAAAATGACCAAACATGTCACAAATGTACCGGGCATTGCGAGTACACGCCAAAATACTGACAGCCATCGAAGGAGCTCATTTGTGAAGAACAAAAGGCATTGATCGATAAGCTGTCTGCACTACCACAGCTAAGCAGGAGTTTCTACGCCAGATATTCGAAAACTGCACCTTTAGCTTTGCTAGCAGAGAATGTCAACGAAACAATTGTACCAAAGAAAGGTGTTTTTAGGTTTCATGCCTCTAGTAGCACGCAAAATGCCAACTTCAGTAGAAATTCGACACGGAAAATCTGCCCCGATCTGCTTTGGGGAATTTTCTGCAAAAAAAGAGATTCAATTGCTATACACTTGAGGCACATAAATAATTTTTTTGTTTATCTAGAACATACACTGAATCATATTGTTGGTGTATGAGCAGAGGGCACTCAGTTCACCTATAACTCCATGGAGTAACATAGATACCTTAATGTCTCATGTCTCAAGTAGCTTTAGGTGAACTTGGGCATCACACTGAATTAATTAATCTAGAGCAGCTCAAGTCCCTCTCTGATTCAGGGGCAGCTTAGCTTAGCATGTGATGCATGATCCTCCATAAAGTGTAATAGTGCAAAACAATTTATAGTGCAAAACAAAATTATGTGTTATAATTCAGAGAAGCTTCTGTGTTATGACTACTTTCAAGTGTTATGACTACAAATAGCTACTCCTTGTCACGACAAAACTTTTCTAGGCAATCACACATCAGATGTGAGAAACATCAAAAAGTGCAAGCATGCCACATGCAACCTGTTCAACATACTTAACCTGAATTTTCTACACAAGACCATGCTATTTGTCATAGAAAACCCTCGAACTGGTTATTAGTGCATATTCAGGAATTATTACTTCTGCAAGTCCATTGCATAGGTCAAATAATTGATTATTATCTTTCATAGGATGGAGGGAGTATAAAAGACCAAACTTGAGTATAGTCTGCGACTGTTGGAACATAAAGCATGTCCAGAGACTACAATAGAAGCCGGATGTTACATTCCAGTCCAAAGTGGTGGAATAACTGACAAAATGCCTACTATTTGTAGATTTTACTCTATCGGAAGGAGGGAAGATACCAGCTCAGTGTTAACATATACTGAAGCAGGCAATAACCTCACAGAGGCCTCTATTTTGAGTGAAAGGGCGGAAAAAACAAGGCCTAATTAAATGAGAGAAGAAAGCAAGGATGAAAAAATAGACCTAA
The DNA here is from genome assembly GCA_030979885.1 of Lolium multiflorum. NCBI lineage: Eukaryota > Viridiplantae > Streptophyta > Magnoliopsida > Poales > Poaceae > Lolium > Lolium multiflorum. Next base: position 373,900,341 of record CM061750.1, read on the forward strand.
AGCATTTTTAACTGAAACTCAAATGCCCAAGAATGAAATAAGTGTTGAACAGGAAAGACATTCAGAGACATACTCCACTATGAGCATATGAACAGTAGTGTGAACCCATAGTAATCATTGATTAAATACACCATTTGATCGTTCATGGTCCTGAACAAATAAATAGTTCGATGCAGACCATGGATTATAATTTCCAACTACAAGTAACATGCTGCTGAAGGGTATTAACACACACATGAGAACTCAACACTATAGGACAGATTAGTGCATACCTTAAAAAATGTGGAGCATACTAACCTTTCTACAGTGGAAGGTGAGGAAGACATCCTGCACACAAAGAGCCAATGTTTCAGATAGTCTCCTATAGTGGGGAGAAGGTTGCCGGTTGTTTTTCACCCTCCATGGAGGTGTGATCTTGTAACAAACTATTCTTCTCCTTTGCAATGAAAAGAAACGCAATGTCATTGCGTTTTCTCGAAAAAAAAGTGGGGAGAAGGTTATTTACAAATGCGTTTTAAAATATCTGATTTGGAGTGTATAGTTAACTCACGATTTGGAGTGGTAAAATCATGAACAACAGTAATTCTCTTTGAATCCAACAAAAATCCGTAAACACACAATAACCCTCAAAAATTTCAGAGATTTCTTAAAGGTAAACTGATGTTCTTCGATGCCGATGCGGCTTCTGCTTAGCCTGACATAGAGTGCGGCAAAGTTCTAAGAACCAGAAAATAAGATCAAGAAAATACTTGGTGTATGTTTATTTGTAGTCTGAAACCATAGTAATCATGCTCTGTTGCCAATTCAACAATTATTTTATGAAGAATACAACAAATAAATTCTACAGGACGGTGGCCATGTTCTCTGGCTCCTCGATTTGCTTCAAAGGGAAGCACGCAAAAGGAAATCCTTCCCCTCACCGGTCTTGGGACCAGCCGAGTACAGCGAGAGCACGCGCCTCTGGTTCCTCTTCTTGTCCCTCAACCCCATCTAGCACCCATGAGCCCACCAACGGACCCAGCATTCCAGCCAACTCCAGATCTTCCTCCATCTCGAAACCCCTATAAACATATGTAGATTGTAGAGTAGCACTGCATTTAGTTGAATACCAAATTCAAGACTTCCAGAATCAAATAGAGAAGTATGAAATCTGGAGGCACAAACTCAGAGAATGAGTCATGCGCATGAACCCATGTTACATTAGAATCCTTCCCTACTCAAATCAGAAATGTACATCACTATGATTTGTAGTACAACTCATTCTCTAAGCTGAAAAACAATATTATATCATTTTAAAAAAATCTGATTAACATACTAAAACACAATTAGAAAAAAGTTACTGGTCTCATGAGGGATGTGGTTGGGGTGACCAATTTCCAGGAAAGGAAGTCGTGCAAATACATCCATAGTATCGGAATACATCTTTTGAAGACAAAAAAAGAAGGGAAAACAACCTTGCACCAGAAGGATGTCTTCTCATCTCTCACACTCGATGATCAGGTACTCAAACAAATGCATCACCATGATTTCTTTAATACAGTAAGAATTTTTGTGCTCAATTCGGAACCAGGTTCACCCATATTCAGTAGAAGCAATACCCAATCACTCCCGATTTAGGCTAGCTAGCTGTGACGCCAATCTACAGAACACACTGCACCATGTACAGCCTAAAGTTCTTGCATATATCCCCCTTTTTTATCTTCTATACCAGCTCTATTGTGATTATCTTTCGACCTGGCTGTGCCAAATCTAGTGTCCTGGCGATGCATCCTCAGAAATTGGGAGGCCTGCTCTAGGATTTGAGGTCTGACCGACACGGCTATGCTCGTCTGCCCGCGGATCTGACGCCTCCCGTCACCGTTGCTCTTCTGGATAGGCATAGAGTGGTTGCAAGGCAAGCCATGGGAGCATAGCAGACGACTCTTGCTTGTAGCTTCTATAATTGAATCTGGGTGGGGATTTGAGTAGAAGGAACTGGGTGGGTAGGGGCGGCAGGACGTGATGACGACTGGGCGGCAGACCCTAGCGATCTCCTGTTGTGCCCCTAGGAAGAGCGTGCCAAACGGCCTGGACATGCTGGTCTCGATCGAGCGCGGGGTTGCCCAACTCCCCGAGCACGGTGGAGAGGCAGACTGGCAGAGAGGGGATTTTTTGCAACGATGAAGGGATATCCTTTCGGTCCTCGGGCGTGGCCTTGAATTCTGCGAGCCCGAGGGGTCCTGGACGGCGGCGAGACGCGCGCAGAGCTCGGTGGCCTCGTAGGCGGCGACGTGGTGATGACCACCACTACAGAGACAAAGCTGCACAGGTCGGGCGGAGGGACGAACACACAGAGTTGTGACGGCTTCCACGTCCAGATCTCGCGGACTGTCCAGATCCGGTGCCTGCCGGCCTAGGTGAGATGAGGGCAACGTCGGGCACGGCCCTCCTCCGGCGAGATGCTCGCGGCTGTAACGGGGGCGGTGTTACCCTCGAGAGTCGAGTGGAGGTGATTGAGTTCAATGTGTGACTTCATGACGAGATCTGGTGGTGCGATAAGATGGGCCTGGCCCATATGGCCGTCGTGCGGTCGAGCGGACGGATGGTGGACAAACGACGAGGAAGAGGTTGTAGTGGCAGAATAGGGAACGTGTTCCTCCTTTTTAAGTAGTGTAGATGTAGATTATTTCTCCCCCACCCTTGAGATTTCTTGGCCACACGCGATCCACCGTAGCTCCTCTACCAGGCCGCTTTGCGCCGCTCACTCGACTGCCTAGCCATGCGTCTCGCTCGCCTCTTCGCCATGGACTAGGTCGCCGATGGCAACTGAGCCGCTCACTCCTCCGTCTCGCCCTGCTCTCCCTCGCCGCTTCGCCATGGACCGGGCCACCGACGGCAAACTGCGCCGCTCAGTCCTCCGCCTTCCCTGCGGCTTCCTAGTCGCTCCGCCGTGCACCGCGCCTGAACACAGGCTCGCCACACGTGACCCGTTCCCGCTCGCAGAACGCCAGAGCAAGCCCCACCTTATCCTATGACCGCCATGGGGAGCAGCGCGCGAGGCCGCCGCCGAGCACTACCGGAGATGGCCGCCGCGAGAACCGCCGAGGGTGGCAACCGCGAGCACCGATGCAGGGAGGCCGCCGCTAGCACCGCTGCAAGGAGGCCACCGTCGGGCTCCTCCATGGGGAGGCCGCTGCGGGTGGCCGCCGCGAGCACCGCTGCTGGGAGGCCGCCGTCGGGCACCTCCATGGGGAGGCCGCCGTGGGTGGCCACCGCGAGGCCGTCGAGCATGCTACGGGAGTGGAAGCGCCGCCGTCGAGCACGCATAACAGAAGTCCACCGACGCTGAGGACGCAGCATGGAGGCGACCATGAGGGGTGAGGCGAGGCTACTCTGCGTGCTGGGCCTGGTGCGGATGCCATGAAGAGTGGATTCTACACGATTTGGTAGGCAATGTTGGATGTGATAACGCTGGTTGTAATCCTGGTGTAATTGATATATTAATTAGCCATAGCTGCCCTTTTTACTGACTGCTCGATTAGTCCTGGAGTAGTAATTGCCAGATTAATTAGTGGTAATTGCTAGATTAGGAGATCCTAGTAGCCATATTTACTAATTTTTCAGAGTAGTTATTAGATCCTAATTGCCAGATTAAATCATGACCCCACCATGCATGCTGACCTGAGGCATGGGCGACCATGCATGCTCCTCCTGTTGCACGCTAGTAGCGTACTCGCTCCGTCCTCAAATAAGTGGACATCTAGCTTCAAACTTTGTCCATGAAAGAGTGTACTTCTATGTTCCCAATGTACTTTAAATTAGCAAAAGTTATTTCTCTCTCATCGCATGGAAATCAAACCCAATAATATTCAACACATGTTATCTTAATTTTGTACATGCACTTAGCCTATTGGAGATGAAATAATTAAAGAGGAGAGAGATGTTGGTTGCATCTTCCCAATGCAATTTTTCTCTTTTTTTACTAATTTACCTTGAAAATCCCGCACGTCCACTTATTTATGGACGGAGGGAGTATCACAACAGCAATCAGTCTGGCCTGCCGCTCTGCTTTCCTCAACGCGGGCTCGTGCCATGGGGTTAGTTCTGCTCTAGTATTTGGCGCCAATAGTTAAATTTGGCGGGAACGACACCATCACCGCAGCATACGTGGGATATTCACTTTAGCGGGAATGAAGATTTACTCTACGCGGTATACTTTCTTGGCGGGAGATGAATCTCTTGCACGTATATGCATAAAAAGCTAGTGCTTGTAGCAGCTTTTTTTGTTGGAACCTAGCGAACAACACAGTCAACAACGCTAGTGACGAGTACACACAAACCGAGTCGGGTTAAAAACCAGATTCAACGCCGTTTGGTTGCCGTCTGTGAAGCCAGAATCTTAAAGCAAATCCAACATTAGAGGAAGGGTGCACACCTACCCATGTGATCACCAAATCCACTCTCTTATAGTATTTATCTTGAGTTAGGACATGAGATGTTTGAAGAGAAAATTTAAAAACCTATGGAACTTTATTTGCATGCTAATACTAATGTTATTAATATGAATTTTTTGAACACCATTATTGCTAATGCTATGAAAAAATCTAAGCTTGGGGAAGCTAGTTTTTATGAAAATGATCTTTTTAGTTTCCCAACTTTTGAGGAGGAAATTTGCTATGATGATACTATGCCTCCAATATATATGATGATTACAATGATGATTATGTTATTTTCAGTCCACCTACTATTGAGGAGAAAGTTAATTATGAATACAATATGACTTCTATATTTGATGATTATGGTGATGAGAATAATAATGATATCTATTTTGTTGAATTTGCTCCTACTACAATTAATAAGAATGACTATGCTTATGTGGGGAGTAATAATTATTTTATGCATGTGGCTCACGATAAGAATGTTTTATGTGATAGTTATATTGTTGAGTTTATTCATGATGCTACTTAAAGTTATTATGAGAGAGTAAAATATGGTTGTAGAATTTTTCATGTTACTAAAACACCTCTCTATATGCTGAAAATTTTGAAGCTGCACGTGTTTTGTTTTACTATGCTTGTTACTATGTGCTTCTTTGATTTATTTTCTTACAAGATTCCTATGCATAGAAAGTGGGTTAGTCTTAAATTTGTTTTATAGTTGCTTCTTGATGCTCTCTTCCACTACAATTCATATTTTTTTATGTGAGTATCTTCTTAAATTATTGCGCCTAGCTGAAAAGCGTTAAAGAAAAAACACTCTTGGGAGATAATCCGTGTTTTATTTCAGTAATTTTTTCTTTTGTTGAGTCTTGGAAGTTGTTACCTCTGTAATAACATCTCCTTATCATTTTTATTTCGTTTTTGTGCCAAGAACAGCCTCTAATAGGAAGAAAGTAAGATTTGAGGAAGTTGCTGTCCTGAAAACAGACTGTGCTGTCACCATAAAAATTCGTATAAATATCCAGAGCTTGATTTTGGGCCATACTACTGCTAGTGGCCCATATCGTATGGGCCTACTCAAATTGGTGCTTTGGGCCAATGCCAGCCCAGTGAAACCCAGACCACTAAACCTCACTTAAGACAAAGAACGCAGAGCTAAAAATGACAAGATTGCAAAGATGTGCATCGCTAGCACAAGCTTCCAAAAATGTAGGGCGCATCTCACTGCCAAAAACACCAAAAAGGAAGGCCTAGGCAAGTCGCGATAGAAGAAAAGGACGGCAGCAGCTAAGGGAAGAGCTAGCAGCCAACCGGCCGAGAGGTATGCGTACGATTTTCTCCCATCTTCTTTGTTTCCAGACAACGATTTTCTCCCATCTATCCACAGGGAGCCGCCGTGCTGGCTGTGTGGCTTCCAACCGCCGGCACAGGAGTACAGTCCATTGGCAGACGGGCTCAATCCGCGAGTGTCGCACCTGCTTCACTCGATGCGCTGTCCCCGATTTCCACCCGACGTGGACGTTGGAGGAGATAAAGATGAGGAGGAGGTAGAGAGAAGAAGGGAGTGAATAGGGAGGAGGGAGAGAGCGGTGAACCTTGCGAGGGAGCTTCAGGATGCAGACCGAGACTGCTCCTCAGTTCTCTTCAGCTGCGATGAAGAGAACCAGTGATTGGTACGTGCTTCCACTCTGCTCCATGCTAGTATCAGTGAGCTCATCTTTTGTTTGGCGCCATGAGAGTGTGTTTACATTTTCAGATCATCCGTTGTTTTTGCTGCTCTTTTCTGTCTCGTTTATTTTCACTACCCTTCGCGATTAGCCCGATCCACCGGTGCCTCCTAGTTTGACATGGTATTGTCCATTCTGTAATCTATCAGTCCACTTGCCTACGTCCACGATTAGTTAGTTGTTCACGAGCTTCCTTTCTTTCTTTCTTTCAACGTAAACAATCACCATGATACGCTAGCGTTTTCAACCAAGCAAAAACGTGCAACGAAAAGTCCTGATATGAACCTGAAGTTCCTCATGTGGATTAGTTGTTCACGAGCTCGAACAAATGATTGATGCAGGATCCGTTCACAAGAATTCCCGAGCGATATTACCATCCAAGTTGGGGAGAGCACCTTCAACTTGCACAAGGTAACGAACCAAATCCCAACTTCAGTTCTCGCCAAGTGTTCTAGAGATCACAAGAATCAGTAAAATCCTAAGTGCTAACGTGTATGCGATGTTCCTGCAGCTGCCATTGGCGTCTAAATGCGGCTACATCAGGAAGCAGGTGTCAGGGGCCAACGGCTCCCGGGTCACCCACCTCGAGATCGCGGGCATGCCCGGCGACGCCAAGGCGTTCGACCTCGTCATCAAGTTCTGCTACGGCGTCAACTTCGAGATCACGGCCGACAACGTCGCCATGCTGCGCTGCGCCGCCGAGCACCTGGAGATGACCGAGGAGTGCAAGCCGGGGAACCTGATCGGCAGGGCGGAGGCCTACCTGGAAGAGGTGGCGCTAGCGAGCCTCGCGGGCGCGGTCGCCGCGCTCCGCAGTGCCGAGGAGCTCCTCCCGGCGTCCGACAAGGTGCGGCTCATCGGCAGGTGCATCGATGCCGTCGCGACCATGACGTGCGGCGACGGGGTTGGCGACGATGGCGGACTGAAGCCAGTGGACGAGTACTGGTGGGTCGACGAACTGACGGCGCTGCGGATCGACACGTTTCAGAGAGTCATGATCGCCATGAAGGCCAGAGGGTTCAAGGGCATCGCCATGGGGACTATGATCATGCTCTACGCTCAGAAGTCTCTTCGAAGACTGGTCAGATCAGTCGAACACATCACCACAATGCAAAGTACATTAGCACTCTTGCCAGAGCCTGACATTGCCGACTTGTTTTCTTGTTCCTTGCAGGACATGAACGGGAGAGACAGGAAGAAGATGGAGCCTCGGCAGGAGCACGAGAAGCGTGTGGTTCTCGAGACAATCGTGAGCTTGCTGCCGAGGGAGAAGAACACCATGTCGGTGAGCTTCCTGTCGATGCTGCTCCGCGCGGCGATCTATCTGGACACGTCGCTGGCGTGCCGGCTCGACCTGGAGGGGCGGATGGCCGGGCAGCTTGGCCAGGCCGTGCTCGACGACCTCCTGATCCCGTCCTCCTCTCCCGACGGCACTGGCGCGACGGCCTTCGATGTCGACGCTGTGCAGAGGATCATGGCCGGCTACCTGGAACACGAGGGCGAGGCGACCCGGCTAGACTACAACACCGACGACGACTTCGTCTCGGCGGCGTCGCCACCCAACGACGTCGGGCCAGTAGGTAGGCTCATGGAGAGCTACCTCGCCGAGATCTCCTCGGACGTGAACCTGCCGGTCGACAAATTCACTTGTCTCGCCGAGCTCATCCCCGAGCGCGCCAGGTTCAACGAGGACGGCATGTACCGCGCCATCGACATCTACTTGAAGGTTCGTTTGATCGGATTCGATCTTGATTCATTGACTTGTTTAAGTGCTTGATCTTGATTCATATACTAGCTCTTAAGTGCTGAATTGTGATGGTTTCGGCAGGCGCATCCGTCGCTAAGCGAGGGGGAGAGGAAGAAGGTGTGCAGCGTGATGGACTGCCAGAAGCTGTCGCGGGAGGCGTGCGCGCACGCGGCGCAGAACGACCGGCTGCCGATGCAGACGGTCGTGCAGGTACTGTACCACGAGCAGCGACGCCTCCGCGTGGCGCCCTCGCAGCCGCCGAGCGGCGCGCCTTCGTACGCCGGAGGGGAGTCGCCGGCGCTGTCGTACAGGCCGACGCCGAGCTTCAACGGGCGAGACCGCAGTGCGCCGTCCAGCGAGGTGTCGCGGCTGCAGCGGGAGAACGACGAGCTCAGGATGGAGCTGCTCCAGATGAAGATGCGGCTCAGGGACCCCTCGGCGGCGCCGCCACCGCCGCCGCAGCCGCCGCTTGCGGCAGCGCCTGGCGGAGGCCGGAGCTTCCCACCGTCGGGGAAGCCGCCTCTGCCGAAGAAGCCGGGCGGCGGCAGCGGCGGTGGCGGGTTCATGAAGAAGCTCGGACGGCTCAACCCATTCGTCCGAGACCCTGTGGCCGCCGGCAAGGTCCGCACGAAGCCGGCCAAGGATCGGAGGCACTCGATTTCTTGATATACTCTTTACTTAAGATCAATAAGCATGTTAGTGTAGTATGGATGTAGTGTATAGTTTGTAATTTGTGCCACCATTATGTGATCGACACGTATCATGTCAAGTTCCTATTGAAGAAACTCAAGCCATTGTAAAATTTTGGACAGTGTACACTGTACAGAGTTGTCTTCCACCGCAAAGCTGCCTGGTTGGATCATTACGACGCGCTCTACTAACATGGAAGCATCTGACGTGATCGCGACCATTCTCTCCTGTCTCTACCGGTGAGATTACAATAACGTTGTTCTGGCTAGCAATGCACCTCCTACATGATCTGGAATTTGGCCCTTGTACATCAATACGCCATACGCACATGAGACAACATGGTACTGTACTTAGAACAAACCAAAATGTTAACGAAAGGAGATCACCGATCACGGCATCATCTATCAGAAGGTGACGAAGTTGCAGCCACCTACCATGAAGTATTGGCCGGCACCGTTAGCTCTCTCTATATGGACAACACATGACTCATTCAGGGCAAAACTCAACCAATTTGATTCAGGACATGACATCAAGCGTTTTACAGTGCCTGGGTCAAAACAATTCTAGAGTTCCAGTGCAACACATGTTCAAGACAAGCCATTACCTATTCCCTTTTTACAGACTTGTAATACTAGTAGATACGTGTGTTTTTAGAGGCATACATCAGCTTCGGATCTCGATACTAGCTGTGCCACTCTATCCCACTTGTCACTAAACCATGATTGCGTGTGCAAAACCGTTCAGAAGTCAGGCTATATCCTCCTTGTTTTCATCGAGAAGCCATCGACCAGAAGTTCAGCAGAAAGGAAGGCGTAAGAGCAAACCAGCTCATGAATGCCATCGCCGTCGCGGTCTCGAAACTCCCACAGTGGTTTTCGCCACATATGTTCAGATCATTATCGATTAAGACAGTGATGCCTGCTGACGAGCATGCTGCACCGAAGGTCAGTGCTGCCGTGATCTACCAAGAAACAACCATGGTCACTATATTAGATTTCACACAGGCAAAAACGATGTGTACACATTTTTCCAGAACAAATCTAAAATGCAGTAAAAATGCGATTTCATTCAATTGTCATAATCTAAGCATGCTTTTTTTTAAGCTCACAGCAAGATTTCTTAGTCACAAAACTAATATAGCATCGATTTTACAAAAGATACAATGGACAAGTGCACTGCACTTAGTACATTTCATATATATCTCAACACCTATCTTTGGAATCATAATAAAAAGTGGATTTGCCAAGTGAATTTCAAAAGCACCAGAAACATGAACAAAAAGATGTATATTGACCTACCCCATCTCCGATAGCGAAAAGACAAACAGCGCGACGGTTCCGTAAGCAACGCTTAACAAGCAATGCATAGACATCCACGATGGCAAGCGAAAAGCTCCACAGGCATTGCAGTATGGTTGCTGCAACAAGATAGCTGCCCAAAACAGCAACCCGTCAGTTTGTTATCACGTTAAATGAACAAACATTTAAGATTATAAAAAAGCCTTGAGGTTCAAGGATGTCTAATATTGAGCAAAAAACTAGAAATATAGATAAGCAGTGTTGGAACAGAAACTTGACTGCAGCAGAAACAAATTGAAGAAACTAGACAAAGCATAGTTTCCTTTTATAAGTTCAAAGCATGAACACTATCTGTGCTGATTGCTCTAAGATGGGCCCAACAAAGAAGTGCTCACCCCTGTCTCTTATTAAAATACTCCCTCCGGCCCAAATTAATTGACGCGGACGGCAGTTTTGGTATTGATTTAGTTCGTAATGGCCTGCGACAATTAATTTGGGCTGGAGGGAGTATATATTATGGATCATCCACACATCACACTGATGCAAATGTTAAATTACTGTCGTGAAATAGGCATGCCCACATAATAAGAAGTTACGAAACCACAGGAGCCTACATGCTTAAAAAGGCCTAGCTAAAACTTAAAAATATTAAAAGTAGCATAATGCTACACTGAAGTACATAATATAATCAATATTCCATACTGTATGATCCAACTGGTAAATTTTTATCTAAGATTCTTCAGTAGTAACTACTCCCTCCGTCCCTAAAAAAGTTGCTCAACTTTGTCCAGATACGGACGTATATAGATTTAGCTATAGATACATCCGTACTTAGAAAAAGTTACTCCCTCCGTCCCTAAAAAAGTTGCTCAACTTTGTCCAGATACGGACGTATATAGATTTAGCTATAGATACATCCGTACTTAGAAGAAGTTACTCCCTCCGTCCCTAAAAAAGTTGCTCAACTTTGTCCAGATACGGACGTATATAGATTTAGCTATAAATACATCCATATCTAGAAAAAGTTAAGAAGGTTTTTTTGGGGATGGAGGGAGTACATAATTAAATTGAAAGATTGGGACCTTATCGTTCTATGTAAACCCAGCATAGTAGTACCAGGAACAGTTTAGTAAGGTAAAGCAATGCCACAAGCCTTCAAGGTAAAGCTACTTGGAACTATATATGTTAGCAGGGTTTTCAGTTCCGTCCCCAGTCTGTTGTTTCTTAGCATCTTTTTAATTTTCTGAATTCTGTTCTGTAGCTTTGGTTTTGAGCCTATTTTCACCCTGTTTGCAATATCTATAAGGTAGATTTTGCACTGCAACTCATAAAAAGAACCGAATAGTATGGATGAGACATTTGTGGTCTCTGTTTCGCTATGGTAGATAACGTCACAATTAACTGTTCTGCCCATGAAAGTTTCATGAATAGTGCAGAGAAACGCAGTTTAGTAAAGTGAAGATAAGTAGAAGGAGGAACATGACGATGTGATAAGGAATTAACTATAGACTGTGCTTATTACTTATTAGTAAGGCTCTTGCGTTCTGGCATGTATAAAAATTAATTTCAGACATGTATAAGGCCATTAAGTACATGCATATTTATGTAGGTGGACAAACGAAAGAAAATCGAGTAAGAAGTACTAGTATTGTGGTTCAATGTCTACTGAATATCTCAGCGGCACAATCCCCTGGCACAGACTACTAGTGAGCTAGAATAGGAAGGGAATGATGATTGCAGATAGATAGATATCCTCTTTTGCACAGGGCAGTAGCGCGCTACAAACAAGCAGGTGCATTTCAGCCCTCGCCTTCTCATCACCGAGGCAATCAATTACATTCAAGATGGAGAAAGTTGCCCAAAAAGGATGAGTAACGAGCTTGCTACCCAGTCGCCTAGCGTTAGTTCAGTTTCAGGCGAGGCAGGGTCGACCCCAGCCCGCAGGGTTTCCAGAATTTGCATTGCAAACAGCACTCGTCGGAAGCTAGGGGAGCCTACTGCCGAATTGAGCTAAGTCGGAAGCCTACTGTCGGAAGCTCCAGCACAGGAGCCGCACGGGGGAGTGGTGCCTGGCGTTAACTGCCCCCGACAACGAGGTCCCCAGCTCCAAAAGCAAGCGCGCACGCACGGGCGGGCGGGCTTGGCAGATCGGAACGCGATTCCTTTCTTGAACAAGCTAGAGACGTGAAGGATCGATGCTCCTAGCAACGCGGAAGACGAGGGAGTAGGACGAGTAGTAGGGTGGTTACCAGAAGGCGGTGACGGAGGGGAAGTCGTTTGTGGATGCCATGACGGCGAGCGCGACGGCGGCGAAGGCGAACTGCGCGACGCGGAGGCCGAGGCCGCCGGCCGTGCCGGGCATACCCGGCAGGTCCTTCATGAGCACGCCGGTGGGCTGCCCCACCGGATCCGTCGGCGGCGGCGCCTCCACCGGATGCACCGCCGGCCTGCTCGCGAACATCGTCCCTCGCCGGCGCGGGATGGGTGGGTGGGGCGGACGGCGGAGGGTTTGTTGGGTGGTGGGGGAGTGGATTCGGGTGGAGTCGGGGAGCTGGGGAGGGGAGGGGAGCGAGCGGGCCACAAGCGTCGGGCTCGATCGGGGAAAGGGAGCTGCGAGGTGGTGTTTGCCGTTGGGTTCTCTCTGCTTTTGGCCGGGGCGAAAAAAGAGACGGCAGTCTTCTGTCCAGCTGCAGGCAGCCCCCGACGGCGTGTCGATGGGGTCTCTCTCGTCTCCCCTTCCGTGTCCTGGAGGGAAATGGGACCCGAGCAGTGCTGACTATGCTAGTTTGCTCGCTTGGGATTCTTTCTTTTTTTACAAACTAGCAGGGTGACCCGTGCATTTGCGCGCCTAGATTTATTTTATGGTGTTTTCTTAGTAGTATATAATTATTTTTTATATTCATCATATTAGTTTACGAAAGCCCGGTGAGCGACATAAATCAAATATAAAAATCTTTTACTAACAATATTCATGTGAACATCATTTAGTATCATTTTCTCTACATGGTTGAGTAGTAAAACACTATTACGTGTTTTAGGTATCTCTGACTGGTATAGTGTTGTTTGTAAGACATCATATATACTTGGTGTGGCCCCAGATATTTAATAACATTTAGCATCGGCTGATTCTGCTCTTGCTAGGTTCAACTTGTAATGTTTACCACAAATCGAACTATTTTATTATTTGCACTTAAAGTTTGTGTATTCATCCTCAAATCACCTCTACATTGTTCGTAATATGTGCTGGCTTTTTTGTTTTTGCAACTTTAACTCTAATTCACACATAAATACACAAAAAATAATTTGTAGATATCTTTTGCCCAACCAAGCATTGTGTATCAACATATTTTTTAAAACCTCTCTCTCTCTCTCTCTCTCTCTCTCTCATCATGTGCTTGTTTTTATCATCATGTATTCACATACAGTTCGATTACTAAGACCTTTACTGTTGAAAAGATAAAGTCCCTTCAATTTGATGTACAATACACTCGCTTAAATACATAGCCATTGGAATGGATCCGAGGGTTCTTCTTACCCAGCGTACCACTTGATTATTTCTAGCATATGTTATCAACTACTTTCAGTTGCTGGGGACTACATGATAGACATCTGTTTCATATAAGCATTTATTTATGGACTTCTACTCACTTGAAGAACACAAAAAATATCACTTGTTTTTCTCTACTGATATTACAAATATTTTTTTTCTTTACCCACCTTTTAATTTCGTATGAAGTTAACTTGGAAATCCCGACTTCAAGTGGGGCTCATATGAAAATTCATTGTTTGTAATTTTGCTACTCCGAGATTCATATATAAGAAACTGAAGCGACATATATATTCTTGAGTCTGTACTTACAATCCAGCCATGTTGCGTGTGCATGAGTTCAATTCCTTCGGAGCCCTTGCGCTTCCCTCATCCGTACATGGAACTAATTACTCTTTCTTCCATATATATGATGTGTCAGCCCTCTTAAATATACTTCAATATATATGTACCTTCATCAAAATCTTCTGGATGCACGATGCATGTTGCTTCAAGAAAAGGACATGACTTGTTCGATGAGTGATTCCACTTGATAAACTGAGCAGTTCGTCTGAACTTATATTCTGGAGTATGGACTTGATATTCGTCTTCAGTCCGGCGTGATCGGAAAAAATATCAGAGCCCAACCTAATGGACATTGCGTTGTCCTGCAAGTCACCAAATTCTTCTTGTAACGGCCGGCTTGAGCTGCACTCCTGAACTCGGCAAGCCTCGCGATGTCGCAGGCAAGAGTCCTGGGGTGGTTGCTGAGCGTGGCGGCTCAGTGAGAGGCCGATCAATGGCTGAGGTTGTGCTGAATTGCTAATTCTCCGATCTCTCTGCCCTTCCTCCCTCTGCTCCTCATCGTCCCGTGTCTTTACTTCATTCGGAGGTCGCATCCTACATGCTGCGGGCGCCACCGCCCTAAGAGCTCCCGGTAATCGCCTAAGAGCAGGTCTAACAGGCCCCGTATAACCCGCCCACCCCGTAAAATTCCGGCGACATACGGGGCAGGCGCGGTTTGGGCCGTCTAGCAGGCCCCGTATTCGGCCGCCTGTGGCGGAATACGGGCCCAGGAAATCGGCCCCGCCCCGTACATATAGTGGGCGCAGGCAGTGAGGGTGCCCTCACCGCAACCCTAGCTCCGCCGCGCGCCGCCGCCTCCTCCTCTGCTCCGGCGAGCACCGCCCTCCCCGCGCCGCATTCCACCCGCGCCGCTAGGATGGACTCCCGCCGCAGCAGGGCGCCGGCCGCGCCCCGTCGGCCACCCGAGGAAGCATGGCGGCCAAGTGCAAGTATTCCGCCGCCGGAGCCGCCGCGGCGGCAAGTACGCCGCGCGCAGCACGTGCCGAGCCGCCCGGTACGCCGCCGGTGGGCGGGCACAGGACCCGCCGCTCAAGCCGATGAGCGGCGGGCGAGAAGTGGCTCGCCGAGGGCAGCGCGACCGCGCGTCCGCGGCATGGAGGCGACCATCGGCAGCAGCGCGCGGAGGAAGCGGAGGCGGCGAGGAAGAGGAGGCGGCGGAAGAGAAGGCGGCCTACCGCCGTGCGCTCGCCTTATCCGAGGCGGATGCCGCCGAGAAAGCTCGGGCGAGGCAGGAGAGGCGCGCCATCGAGGTCGAGGAGTTCGAGGCGCGCAGGCGCGGGAGGCGCGGAGGCGCGGAGGAGCGGCGAGATCGCCATCCCCTACGTCATCCTTGACGACTAGACGTAGGTTTGCTTAGTTTGATCCGTAGTATGATCAATATGTATGTATGAATCCTAGTATGATCAATGAAGATGAACTTCCCAGGGTTTTTATTTTTGAAAATACGGGACGAAATACGGGGTCTGCTAGACGGAATGGCTCGAAATGTTGCAGTTTTTCGATACGGGGCGAAAAAAAAGACTTATACGGGGCAGCGAAATACGGAGCCTGTTAGACATGCTCTAATCGGAGACCTCCACCATGTCGCCGGCAAGTCACCAGCACACAACATAAGTCAATCTCCTCGTGAGTATGGCGGGGATTAGCGGGCATTGAAGATCATTGATGTCGGCGCGAGACTGCGAGAGAGTGCATCATGCAGCGGTGCAAGATATTACATGCTGGTAGTCTGGTACATGTTACGCTCCAAATTCTATCTGGTGCAACGTGACAGATTTTTGTATGCAAGATATTATTATATGCTGGTACATGTTACGCTCTATAGTTTTTTTGTGCGTGGCTCTTTTAAATCCGAGCCGTTCTCTTTCAAGTGCTAAATCTGAGCCGTTATTTGTCTTCTGTCTTAATTATATAATAGATAGATAGATTTATCCCTAGACCCTAGGGTGGAGCTAATCTCTGCCCGACCTCTCGGCGAAACTATTTCGAAACATGTCCTCTAAGCTCGGCGCTGTCGAAAAAAGGTAATGATCATGCATTCTCCTCTTTGTTTATGATCTGGCGTGAACATGTCATTCTTTCAAATGCCTTCATTGATGCTTGTGATCAAGTTGGGGAGGATCTGCTAAGAGAAGTCAATAGTTTCTCCGACAATAACTATGGAGGGTATGATTCTCTTGAGGAGACACAACAAGAGTAAGAGAGCTTCTTGGCTAACCAATCTATACCTCATCTGCCCGTGCCTATTCTAGCAATGCGCTTAGAAGAAGGAGCACCTCATGTACGGCAGACAATGGTGAAATATGTTTTTTTTCGCGAAATGTTGTGTGCGGACATATAATGTCTGGATGTGCACCTAGATTTTTTTTTTGACATTTTAAAATATATTTTTTAAACAATGGGTGCATCTACACCTATGAGCTAAAAGTGATATCCGAGTAAAAAATCCGCTGTTCTCTTTCAACTCGTTACAAAATGCTAGCGATCGATCTTCGTCCATTTCTCCTTTTAACCTGTCAGGCCACGCGGCGCGACGCTCACACATTATGGCCGCTCTCGGACCACTTGGCTAGTTGGCTCACGCCAATAACCCATGACGAATCTAGCGCTCCAAACGAATGCAGGAGTGCGTGCCGGATCCAGTCATGGGCGTTTCCGGCATGGCACTGGCAGCCGAGGCTAGAGGAACGCGACATCGGATCTCGGATCGAGGTCGCATGTTCTTTCAATCGGACATCCGTTCTTGCGTCGCCGTCACGGTGCGACGAAAATCGATGCCAAGATATTCAGCGAGATGGGCGTCAAGACACTGACCAACCGGATCAGCCCGGGGAATTCCGATCGGCTAATTCTCACCGGCCTAACTTTCGTGGCACTGCTAGTATATGCTAGAGCATGTTATCGCCGTGTCATAACGAAGGCTGACTAGCTTCGCAATACAAACGGGAATTAGTTTGGACGTTTTCTTCCAATTCTTTGCATTTTCTTATTCACTTACAGCCTTTGACCACCCGAAGAATTCTTCAAAAATAAGAGGAAGAAAAGGATTGCCACATTTCTTTATGAATCCATGGTCCAGCTTTGCAACAAGTGTCATGGCACGTGTAGCCAATTAGCCGTCAGAGGAAATGTGGAGACTAGCCTGCAGTTCGTATTAGTAGTAATTTGTTTTATTCAGTACGTTAAAATGTGGTTCTATAAAACCAATGGAAATATGGTATCTACACAGGTGTGCTACTTTTCCTTAGGACACTGCCAGGCTCGGTAGGAACAATTGTACGATGAATGCAACACAGGTAATCATAGTAACTTAATTTCTTATTGTGCTTGAGAAATGGGATGTGTTCACTAGTAGAGAACATGACCTCACACATTGCTAGCATCGCACATGATTTACCAAACCATCACTATGCAAGGAGGCGGAGCGTGGCGCAAAACAAAGGGAGAACCAATTGCCTAATTTTTTTTAAAAAAAGTCGCATGCATTTTTTGCAAAAAAGTGAAACGAGTCAACTGTGAATTTTAAAAGGTTCATATTCAGATTTAGTAGCAGAAGCACCTTCGGCGGTTGGAATTGCATCGTCTCCTTTTCTTTTGTACTCTCTCCTTGCCAAAATGGGGTGTATATAATTTTTTAAATGTCAAAATTATAAAGTTGGACCAAATATGTAGGAAACAATATGAACATCTAGAATACATCATGAAGAATCTAATAGTAATGATTTTTGTAGTCTATATGTTGATATTTTTGCGTGCACACTTGGTCAAACTTCACGTCATTTGATTTTTTAAAAATCTTATACGCACTATATATTTGCAAGGAGGGATATTTCTCCATGGCTTTATCTTAAGACTTCAACCAAAGTGAAGCTACTCGGCTACCTAATGGACTTACACACAATTAATAGAAGACCAGTTTTAAGAAAAAGCAAAGCATCTAAATTAATGTGTATGTGTAGCCAAAATGAAAACTGCAAATATCACAATCGGCAATCCATCATTGTAACTTGTAAGGTGATTTTCTAGTTTCAGATCAACTGTATAGCAAGCATATTAAATACTCCATGAACCCATTTCTTGCATATATAGCTCGATCTGATGCCCCACTAGCAATGCCAGGCTCAAAGGGCTATGTCCACTACGATCTGAAATTGAAGCTGCTGTTAGCTTTGGTTTAAGCTGGATTTCATTCACATGATAAGAAACAGAGACTAGCCAGCTCGGCCATGTGGATTAGAGGTAAGAAGCATGACCTAGAAAAGGGGATTTGGGGGGACGGGAGAAGTGGGGCTGACCGAGAGGAACACATGCTTATACCAGCGGTAGTTACGAGAGTATAGGAGGAAGACGACTCGATCCGTCGGTCACAATCCCTGCCGGATACACGCACGGGCTTGGGCCATATGCGGTAGCAAGAAAAAAACTGCACTTTGGGCGACCGCAAAGCATAGCCCCCATCATGGGCGGGCACAGGTTGTTGATAATGGGTATTCAAAGTCAACAAAAAAATCCATTGAGAAAACGTGAAGGTTCACAATTTTTGTTTAACAACGAAGTACATGACACAAAGATTGATAATTGTTTGAACTAAAACGAATTCATTGGCTCGGCTGGCTTTTGTGGCTGAGTGTAGCCTGCTTCCGGTCATGAACTGAATCGAGAGCCACCTCGTCCTTGCTCTATAGCTGGAGCTAGACTGTTGGAGCCTCACAGAGAGATTATGGGGCTAATACTGCTGCTGTTCGGCCAGAAGAGTAGCTAGATTTTCTGGATTAGGCTGATGAATACCACACGATTTTGTCTAGCCGAAATTAATGGGTATTCAGCTGAATACCCATGAATAGCTTTGTGCCCGCCCATGGCCCCCATGACTCTATCTTTGTAAGGGCATGTACAACAATTTAGACAGTGGATGTCTTTAGCACCATGCCATGTTACATGCAGACCACGCTACAGACACCTTCTACAACAATCTGTCTATTTAATCGCTGGTTGAGGCCTACAATCACGCAGCATACCCAGGCGAGACGGTCGGGAGATTAGACAGATCCTGAAAAAACTAACGATGGGCTAACAAACACCTCTTGTACATTGGGGAAAAAGCTATCGGTAAGCCGCGGTTTCTGCGGGAACCAACGATCGGTAATATTACAGACGGCTTGCCTCTATCTAGCTACTCTCTCTCTTCCACCTAGATAAAAATCCTACTTGCACCATGCTACAGACGGCTGACTAGATACTGTTGTACATGCCCTAAGGTGGCCGACGAGAGCCTCCGCAGGGCACATGGTTTATTTAACTGTGTACAAATGCGTTTATGGGCGACCCACGCAACATTTAATCAGAATACAATCGTAAATTTCAATTATATTAGATTGTACAGTCAATGCACCACATATGTACTTGCATTTCGGCGTATATTCAATTGCTAGCTATAGCACTAATATTAAGCAGCATGAGAAGAAATTTTTGCACGGGGCTTATACGGATGCCGGGGTGGTGGCGGACATTCGAAGCTTTGTGTAGGGCGGTGTGCCGAGGCGGCGCAAGTGGTGGTTGCCGACAGGGAATGGAAGTGGTGGAGATGCTAAGAACTTGTGAGTGTGCTCTCTAAATCTTCCCCTCCGTTGCGGTGGCGGGTTCTAGTCCATCTTCCTGGACGTGCGCTCAACTCCACCAGCCGGCGCACACCCGGCAGCTAGAAAGGTCCTTTACAAATATCTTCGGCTGAAAAAACTGAAAACAGCAACAATACCCACGGCACTGATGTTGCAAACCGCTTCCTATCGTTGGTTCACGGCGACAGACCAGATGTACGTGGGAGCCCTGCACTTCATACGGACGCATGCGTCGGCGCGGGCACCGATCGATGAGCTGATCATCAGGCAGGCACCGACCCCGCATGCAACACCGTCAGACAAGCGTCGGTTACCACGAGGTGTCTCGACAGTGGACATGGAAACGACTGGATCCATCCTTCGTAGACGCCACCTGCTAATCTAATCTAGGTTTAAAGTAAGCACCTAGTTCTGTTCAGCTTAACCATCAACGGTGGCCCCTGCTACACCTCACGCTGCCACGACGGACGCGCCACGAGGCCAGTGAGCAGTGACGTCTTCAGAAACCACTCGCCGTTGCAGATTACTCCTACTAGCAGTAGCAGCTGACAAGGACCCAACGCGCGGGCGACCTAACTCCATCGGTCGATCCATCATCCACTGACAGGGCCCGTAACGACCGCTCAACCGCCACGCTCGCAGATGAAAATCCAGGGTGGGCCCCGCTTTATCAGGACCCGCGCATACGTGTGGCGACTGCCGCCTACGGGATTCCGGCACGTGCCCGCCGCCCCCGTTAACAAACCCCCGCACCCACCCTCTCCGCTACCCCGTCTCACGGCACCGCGGCCCCACCGTAAGTCATCACGTAGGGCCCGCGTGTCGGGGACCTGGAGAATGGAAGCATCGGCGGGTGCGTGCGGTCGGTTCGGTACTTGTCTCCCCGCGTGTACAAATACGAGCGCCGAGGAGAGGACCGAAGACCCCGGTGTCATAGCCGGCAGGTGGAGAAGAGGAAACCAGAGGAGGAAGAGGCTCCTCTGAAGCTCGAGCTCGGGTGTCTGGTCTCCGGCGACAGTAAGTCCACGACGTCCGCGGGCAGTCGGCGATGGGTTCCTGGTGGGAGCGCGTCGTGCTGCCGGTGCGCCGGGTCTGGCTCGGCGTCGCCGCCCGCTTCGGGGTTCGCCAGTCCGGTAACTATTACAGCTCCTCTGATTTTCTTCCCTTCGATCCATGGTTCACTAGACTATGTACTACCTAGCCTGGACTGCGAACTGACTCCGGCGTCGCTGGTTACTCTTGATCCGCAGGGCTGTGGCGGCTCCGGCAGGAGGTGAGCACGTGCGAGTACGAGGACGTGCGGGTCATGTGGGAGATGCTCAGCCGCACCAGCGCCGCGCCCGCGCCGCCGCCCAGGCGCCACAGCAGGTTCAGGCAGCCGCGGCAGTGGGCCGACAGCCTCCGCCTCTGCCGGGACATCTAGCCTCGCCCCCGATCGCAACTCGCCAGGCGCGCGCGGCTCTCGTCTTCGTCGCCGGCCCGCCGCCTAATTAGCTCTTTACTCACCGGAAATTGACTTCTCTATGGTCTGTCTCATCTGTCTGTACCACCCGCCGCCGTGTGTTGCTGCTGTGTGCTCTGAGGTGTGTAGTCCATTCCTCCCCGTCTGTGTCAGTCGACTCTCATGTAGATGATGATGCCTGGGGTATGTGAATGAAACAGAGCCGTCTGCTGTTCGATCGTCTCCTTGTTCACCGTTCCAGTACATATTACATGCCCTCTTTTTTGCTTGCAAACTTCGATCTGCATAATGTTTGTTCATGCGACTGAAACTTGAGTGGAATCTTTGTGTTCTTCAGACTGTTCGTTCACGTTTCAGACAGAAAGTCATGTCTGCAGCCCGTGCCGTTGGGTTCAGGGAACTCACCAGGTCCGGAACTACACTAGAATATCCCATCCTGCGGGGCCAGGCCAGTGGTTGCTTGGAAAGCTATTTCTGCCGACCAGCAAATTGATTACTAGTACCACCCAAGATTTTGACATCTCAGTCCTCACCTGTCGCCATACACTCCCGATGCGCCGTGCCGTAGTTTTCAGCTTTTCATTGCATATATCAAAACAGATCGCCACACACAATCGCCTATCAAAGCAGAGAAACCGATCACCACACACTATACTACTGAGTGGGCGCAAGCCACCAATAATAGCTGCTCTTTATTTCCCAACTAATATCTTCGCTTAGTCACACGTCAGCTAACCAAAGATGATCACTACTGCTAATCTGCTATCCAACCACCGAGCTATCTAGGTTAGCGTCTTTAAATCGGTAGCTTAAGCCGTAAGTATTCCTGTTAAAAAATGAGAAGAGGAAAAAGGCAGAGCTTTCGGTCGATGGTTGGACTGACTTTAGCATCCCTGGAGAAAAAAAAAAGTAGAGGTCATTCGTGACTCTTGATAATGGTAAATTGCCCTATCCGACCAGTGGCAGCCTCCCGGGCCCGGGCATATACCTTAGTCACATGAGTTTCTTTCAGATTGGAATGCTAATGGAGTGTTGTGTCTTCTGTCTTGGTGTGCATCCTTGAACTAAATATTACTCCCTCCGTTTTTCGTTTGCTAAATTAGCTTGAATTATGAAACGAAGTGATCCTTGGCATCACCTGTTTTTAGCTTTTTTTTTCTTCCAAAATAAACACTAAAAGGTCTATTGTATTTAATAGAAGAAAGACCAAGACAGACATACAGCCGAAAAATAAATGCAAAGAGAAGTGCTCAGGATATAGCCTAACCTGCCACCTGCTATAGACTAACACGGTCCGAAACGGCCAATAACTCGTCGATAACAATTCATTAGCCCATGACATCTTAACCATTTCGGAAAAAAGAAAGCGTCGTGGCAGAAAGCAGCTACTCCCTCCGTTCCTAAAAAAGCATCTTAACTTTGTTTAGATACGGAGTTATACAGACATATTTTAGCTATAGATTCATCCACATCTAAAAAAAAGTTGTGAACCTTTTTTTAGAAACGGAGGGACTAGTTGAAGATGAGTATAAGCGCATCCGTTTATTCAAGACTCGAAAATATTATTTCTTAAAACTTTTTTGAATTGAAATAAAGTTTTTTTGCATGTACATATTATCTTGATACTTACTCGTGCCAATTCTCAAGAAAAAAATACTATTATCTGTGACCTACATAAAAATGACAAGATGCCAAATAACACTATAATGATTAGATTCGTACTGTTCAAAGAAATACAAATTTTAATTTTCTCTTTTTCGTATAGGCTACATATGGTCGTATTTTCACTTGAGAATTTGCACGAGTAAGGATCAAAATCATATGTACATGAAAAGTATTAATTCAAAATTTTCCAAAACTTTTAAATTATCTGTTTTTAAATGGATACGACTACACCTATATCCACCAAATCAGGGTCGGCGTCATGGCATCTTAAATAGAACCGGCGTCTTCGTGAAAAGAAAAAGGGAAACTGGTGCAACTTGACACGTTTTCCCCGATATATTGTTTCTTTTTCCGATAAAACGACCAAATGGATGCTATGATTAGGGTTGCTTTATTGGTTTCTGAGGCTATTCTTGGTTGGAGAGACCACTACTGCTAACTGTTGGTGGCTGCTGCCCTAAAAAAAAAGCCAATCCATGTAGGATATCATGGCTGCTCTTTGAACTTGACAAGACTTTTTCCAGGATAATAATTGTATAAGGGAGGAAACGTTATTGATGCGCTCACATAACCTTGTTTTTCTTCGAATCATTAATTATCAAGGAGTTCGTTAATACGGACGGTCGACAAAGAGCACTTGGTACTTGTTTTCCTTTTGGTGAACATTCGTTCATTTTGAGAATAAATATGTTGATCCACCATGAGGTCATCGATTAACGGTGCCTTTTGTTTCAGTGTGCGTGGCCTCTTCTTTTTAGATTTTCAAGTGGTGGCATGGCACGAGGTGCATGCCCACCATTCATTGATGAGAAAGTGACTGATCTCGTATCAGTACTCATGGGCCATGTCCATGAGAAATAAATAAGTGTACTCCTACCTCTTATTTTAAATCAAGCATTTGAATTTTTAGCCATTTTTTAGAAAAATGTTGCGGCACTCATGACAATATGTCAGTTTCACTAGATTCGGTTTGAAATGTACTTTCATAATTTACCAATTTGACATCATATGTGTTGCTACTTTTTAAAATAAAGTTAGTCAAATTTGAAAGGTTTGACTTAAGATAAAATCTAGATCAAATATTTGTGGACAGAGGGAGTATCAATGAAAGAATATGATCGACTCATCATCGGAGGCGTGGCACAGTGGGGTCTAACAACGGATGAGGGATGATGTACGTGTAGGGCAATGACGTTGTCTGATCCCAGGATGTGACATCGGGATGGTGCTAGTGAGCCTTGTGATATGCACAAATAGATGGTATTGAGTTGACCATGTTTCGTTTTGGTTCTTCATATTCATTTTCATTCTGTCGATGATTAAAATGTTGTGGAACTACAAGTTTCTCAATTTTGGATGTGATCCCATGGATGGTGCATGCGAACCATGTGATATGTGCACATGCGGATCTTGTGCATCCTACTTGGTTCACTCGCACCGAATTTGTGATTTGTATGTCCAAAATATAAATATGAGGCATGCTTTTGATTGGGCCATATTTAATGTTTTTTTATTTTATATTTTATTGCAACAGCCAATGATTAAATTATTGTGGAACTTCTATAAGTTCCTCAATTCGGATGTGATCCCAGGATGGTTCAAGTGAGCCTTATGATATGCACAAATATAAATCTTGTGCATCGTACTTGATTTATTTGCACCATCCCTGGGGTTTATGTGTCCAATGTATAAGTATGAGGCTTGTTCTTGAGTTGGCCCTACTTGATGTTCATTTTGATTCAGTTCCGTTGCAACGGCCGATGATTAAATTGTTGTGGAGCTACATGTGTGTCTAATCTATAAGTATGAGGCATGCTCTTGAGGTTGGCCCTACTTGACATTCATTTTGCTTCTATTTGATTGCAATAGTCCATGATTAAATTGACTACACGTTCCTCAATTTTGGATGTGATCCCAAGACGGTGCAAGTGAGCCATGTGATATACACAAATACAAATCATCTTAATTGTCTATCTTACTTGGATCACTAGCCTCGTCCATTGGATTTATATGTTCGATGTAATTATGAGGCATGCTCTTGATTTGGCCCTATTTGGTGCTTATTTTGCCTTTATTTCGTTACAACATGGGTTTTACATCTTTGCGCACACACTACTTATGCACGAGGATGGGCGGCAATGAGGACGAGATCGACACCGGGCTATGGTGATGGCGATGGAGTACTTAACAATGTAATTATGTAGTATATGAGAAACTAGAGGCGCTGTGTTGTGTATTTTATAGCAATGAATATACTGATATTTGCAACTATTGTACGAATGACAGCTTGTAGTACCGAGAAATTATTGATCGCAACATTGAGGTCCCTCGCGCCGCTCCCCCAGGCGGCGCCAGGGGCGAAAAAAATCCGCCCCGCCTCGAGTCCCTCTCCCAGGTCGTCCTTGCCGCTGCCGCCGCCGGCCTCTGCCGCGGCGGTGGCGGCCGCCCTGGCGCCAAAGGTCGTCAGGTGCTGTTCGTGCTCGAGTGGTGGTGACCGGCTCGTGGGGGCGCTGGCGGTCGGGGAAGGGGAAGCCGAGTCGGCGGACTCGGGGGCGGCGGCCGGTGGCGATGCGTGGGGTGCGGCTGCCTGCTCAACGTCGGCGGAGGTGCAGGGGGTGCTCCCAGGCTGCGCTCACGGCGGCAGAGCCATCGGGCCCGAGAGCGGGCCGATGGGCTTTTGCGGGCCGGAGGCGCTGGATGCGTGCCGCCCTGTACGGTGGTGCTGGCGTCGAGCGGCGGGGTGGCTGAGCACCATGGTGGAGCTGCCGGCATGGCCGCGGCGGAGCTGGTGGCCGGCGAGGCTGCGGTGAAGCCGGTGGAGGCGGCCTGGATCTGCGCCGTCTAGGTCGTCGGTGGGTCGTCCGGGGATCTGGGGCGTTTTGGCGGCACGGCAGCTGTGCTGTGGAGGGCGGACGCGGCGGCGGGGCGCAGTGGGTGCGGTGCTGCATCTGGCTCTGGCTCCGTCCCTCTCCGGCTGCTTGCGGAGGACGGCCGGTGGTGCTGCCTAGGGCCCGATCTGTGTGGCGGTCACGGTGGAGTTGGGGGATGAGGGTTGAAGGTGGGTCTGGCCAAAAGCACGATGCAAGATGGCGCGACAAGCTCCGGGCTAATGCCTTGTCCTCGGTGGCTGGCCGGCCGGCAGCTGGCCGAGGCCGGCGATGGCGACGGCTTCGGGCGCCGCTTCCTTCTTGAAGGTATCGCCGTGGGGATGTCTTGCCATCTTGTCTGGGAAAGCTCCGGGGAAATCCCTAGATCCGCCGTGATCGGTCGATGGCGGCGCTCTTGTGTCGTCTCCCCTCTTGAGGGCATCGATTTGGAGCTGCTTAGGCCGGAGGGACCCGTGGATGATGGTTGGTGTTGGCGTCGTGGGCTGTGTGGAAACGATGACAATGGTGAGTGGATCGGAGCTGCGGCATGTCCTTTGTCACCCCTGCCGTGATGGTGAAGTCGGAGCTGCGAGGCGACTTGTGGCAACGATGCCACTTGATTGGTGCTTGCGTCGGTGCAAGGCATGCAACTTCCTCCTATGAAGGTCGCGATTGAAGTCGGAGCTGCCTCCTCAACGTGCTTGGGGGTCGACTGTTTGGCATGGGCTGACATGGGCTTCGATGTCATTCGCGGCGCGAGGGTCTCGGTGGCGGTCGTCTAAAGTGAAGTCGGAATCGCTGGCTCGTGGAGGAGTGACGACGATGACGCTCGATGGCATCCTCAACGAGGGTCTTTCTTCTCGATGACGTGTGTGCTTCGTGGGTAGCCAGGTTGGCCGGGTGCTCAGTGTGTGTTGTTGGTTTTCCCAGTTTTCCTAAAAGGTTTTCGGCCGGTTTCCCGCTAATAAACTGGCCAAATTCTGTACTTCTTCTCTATTAATGAAAATGGCAAGTCTTTTGCCTCGTTTCAAAAAAAGAAAAAGACAGCTTGTAGTACCATTAGACTGCCGTATATATGACAACTTGTATTGTACGTATACTGAACATTTTTTAAAATTGTAACACACTAGAAGTAGTAGCGTGTGGAGGTAGTAACAAGCTACGGGTATCCAGCTACTGGTAGCGTGCGAGTGCCTCGTGCATGCTAGTATCACAAATGCCGGTAACATGCGTCGGCTGCACGTTACCAGTGTCTTGTGATATCGGTAGCGGGGAGCCGTTACCAATGAGTTTTTTTCTACTAGAGTGAGTTGAAATTAGCTCTTCTTTTTTTTGCACCAGCGACCCCTTCGGATACATTTTCTTGTCCTGGAAAATCCTTCTTGTCGTTTCAGATGTTCCAAATCACATACAGTCATACACTTGACTGCTGCTGCTATCCGAATATTCCACAGTTTACTTAGGAAGTGCCGTGAGATGCGTCGAAACAGCCTTCCTTGCGCACGGTGAAATACGTTAAAACTGCTTTCCTTGACAAGTCCATTCAGGCTGCACGACTAAGATGCTTCGTGTGTTTAAATATTCTCCCACGTAAAGCAAACAACTCAAACATTCCAATCAGCAAACGCATAGCGTAGGCGGCATAGCGGCATAGCCACAATTCCGAGCCACTACGGGTCTACGGCCGTCCGGGCTCCGGGACTGACAGGGACGCGACAATGGTCAGGTACATTGTTTTGCTTACTTTTGTTCTGTGTGCTGGGGGATCCAGTACATGTACATGTCACCCATATTTTATATACTCGTGCCATGGTGTGTCGGCAGATTATTTCATTGAGATGATGCAAAAATAATCCAAAGATAGTACGACGACACTGACCTGTTCTTCTCTCGCCTCTCTCGACTCTGGGTTGTGCATGGCTTACAGGATACGGTTAAGCACGAGTAAATTTTGTTCGACCATTCCGTTAACCAATGCTTGATTCTAGTTTTTCTTTTGCTGGTAGAGCCAGATCTTTATTGAGTAAAAGTAGAGGTTACACGTTGTTCTAATTGAAGCTCTCCCGAAGAAACACATCAGACCCTGAGCCGAACATGACAGCAGTTCTACACCCTCTCCTTGCCAAGTTAGCGAGACAATCACTAACCCTAACTTGATCTTGATCCACCTTTGCAAAATTGCAAATTCTACCAACATTAACTAATCACTGAATTTCATAGATAATATGCGAACACGGAAAACGATCTTGTGTTGTAGTATGAATCACCCACACGAGGTGCGCACAATCTTAATCATTGATAAGACGAAGCTGACTATGTTCATGTGATAACTAGACCTTGCGATTCCGCTTTAGATGCTTCCTAGGCCTTAGAGACCTACATGCCAAGAAGATGACATTAGGGCATCTCCGCGACGCAAATGGTCGCTGAGCGACCGTTTCCCGCCGTACAGTGAAAATGGGTCTGGCCCTCACAAGGAAGATGAAGGAGAGACGCAAACCGGCAAATATGTTTGAGTTTGCGTCTCTGACGCTGCGTCGCGCCGAGTGTCCGCCGAAAAGATGTAAGACCGCGCGTCGTGGCAGGAAGGCCAATATTATTCCCGCGGGCCATTCCCGCGAAAAAGCAAACTAGACCGGCGCGAACAGTCCAGAGCGATGGACGTCCTCGCCACCGCAGCCACCGCCATGGATGCGGAGCAAACCCTCGGACCCGCCACCGCCCCACACTCCCCCGTAGCCACGACAGTAGCCACAATGGAGGCTCCGCTGGAAGCAAAGCGGGCTGCCACCGGCGGCGGCCGGGAGGCAAAGCCGAAGGCGGCAAAGAAGGTGCTCTCCCCGGAGGAGAAAGTGATCGAGGCCACGAAACGTCAGGAACCAGAAGATGAAGACTATCACGGCCACCAACCAGAAGTCCTGGCAGATGCAGATCAAAGCCGGCGTCGCGCAAGTAGCCCTCCATCCGACCTTAGCGGAGGGCTACATGCTCGTCAAGAGAGAGGGGATCGCCGGCGTCGCTCCTCCGGCCTCGTCGGTGAGCTCGGTAAGTTCCCAGTCCTGGAACTCCCGCTCCCTTGTAGGGCCACCCGGCATCGCGGTTCGCCTCCGGCCTGCCGCCGGTGGAGTTGACCGGGGCGGCGGAGCAGTTCAACGGGCGGAGGTTCCCGACCTCAACCGGACGCCTAGAAGCGGTGACTCCTGCCCGGCGCGACACGAAGACGCGCCAGGTGCCGGAGGAGAGCATGCCACAGCCCCGCATCCTGTTCGACGAAATGGCGCAGCCTGCCCCGACGATGGACGACCCGGTACGTGAGCTCCCTGGATGTGGTGTCCGCAGCGAGAGGCCAACGCGTGGCACGTGGCAGGGCTATGCCGACGGTGATCACCGTCGCATAGCTCCTTCGCTGTTAGTCCTCTGATACGTCTCCAACGTATCGATAATTTCTTATGTTCCATGCTACTTTATTGATGATACCTACATGTTTTATGCACATTATATGTCGTATTTACGCATTTTCGGAACTAACCTATTAACAAGATGCCGAAGAGCCATTGGTTTTTGTTTTTGGTTTCAGAAATCCTAGTAAGGAAATATTCTCGGAATTGGACGAAATCACCGCCCAGGGTCCTATTTTTGCACGGAGCTTCAGACCGAAGGGGAGTCGAAGTGGGGCCACGAGGTGGCGGCGCGCGGCCCAGCCCTGGCCGCGCGGCCCTGCCCCCGGGCCCTCGTGCCGCCTCTTGACCTACCCTTTCGCCTACTTATAGCCTCCGTCGCGAAACCCCCACCGAGAGCCACGATACGGAAAACCTTCCAGAGCGCGCCGCGCGAATCCCATCTCGGGGATTCAGAGATCGCCTCCGCACTGCCGGAGAGGGGATTCATCTCCCGAGGACTCTTCATCGCCATGATCGCCTCCGGAGTGATGAGTGAGTAGTTCACCCCCGGACTATGGGTCCATAGCAGTAGCTAGATGGTCGTCTTCTCCTAATTGTGCTTCATTGTTGGATCTTGTGAGTTGCCTAACATGATCAAGATCATCTATCTGTAATACTATATGTTGTGTTTGTCGGGATCCGATGGATAGAGAATAATATGTTATGGTGATTATCAATCTATTGTTTATGTGTTGTTTATGATCTTGCATGCTCTCCGTTATTAGTAGAGGCTCTGGCCAAGTTTTTGCTCTTAACTCCAAGAGGGAGTATTTATGCTCGATAGTGGGTTCATGCCTTCATTGACACTGGGACAGTGACAGAAAGTTCTAAGGTTGTGATGTGCGTTGCCACTAGGGATAAAACATTGATTCTATGTCTAAGGATGTAGTTGTCGATTACATTACGCACCATACTTAATGCAATTGTGTTGCTTTGCAACTTAATACTGAATGGGGTTCGGATGATAACAAGGTGGACTTTTTAGGCATAGATGCAGTTGGATGGCGGTCTATGTACTTTGTCGTAATGCCGGATTAAATCTCACTATATTTATCATATCATGTATATGCATTGTTATGCTCTTCTCTATTTGTCAATTGCCCGACTGTAATTTGTTTACCCAACATGCTTTTATCTTATGGGAGAGACACATCTAGTGAACTGTGGACCCCGGTCCTATTCTTTACATAGCATACAATCTACTGCAATACTTGTTTTACTGTTTTCTTGCAAACAATCATCTTCCACACAATACGGTTAATCCTTTGTTACAGCAAGGGTGAGATTGACAACCTCACTGTTTCGTTGGGGCAAAGTACTTGGGTTGTGTTGTGCAGGTTCCACGTTGGCGCCGGAATCCCTGTTGTTGCGCCGCATCACATTTCGCCACCATCAACCTTCAACGTGCTTCTTGGCTCCTACTGGTTCGATTAAACCTTGGTTTCATACTGAGGGAAACTTGCTTCTATACGCATCATACCGTCCACTTGGGGTTCCCAACGAACGTGTGAGTTACACGCCATCAAGCTCTTTTTCTGGCGCCGTTGCCGAGATCAAGACACGCGCAAGGGGAGTCTCCACTTCTCAATCTCTTTACTTTGTTTTTGTCTTGCTTTATTTTATTTACTACTTTTTTTGCTGCACCAAAACAAAACACAAAAAAATTAGTTGCTAGTTTTACTTTATTTACTGTCTTGCTCTCTATATCAAAAACACACAAAAAATAGTTACTTGCATTTACTTTATCTAGTTTGCTTTATTTACTGTTGCTAAAATGAATACCTCTGAAAATACTAAGTTGTGTGACTTCACAAACGCAAATAATAATGATTTCCTATGCACACCTATTGCTCCACCCTACTACAGCAGAATTCTTTGAAATTAAACCTGCTTTACTGAACTGGTTATGAGAGATCAATTTTCTGGTGTTAGTTCTGATGATGCTGCCCCATCTCAATAATTTTGTTGAACTTTGTGAAATGCAAAAGTATAAGGATGTAGATGGTGATATTATTAAATTGAAAGTGTTTCCTTTCTCATTAAGAGGAAGAGCTAAAGATTGGTTGCTATCTTTGCCTAAGAATAGTATTGATTCATGGACTAAATGTAAGGATGCTTTTATTGGTAGATATTATCCTCCCGCTAAAATTATATCTTTGAGAAGTAGCATAATGAATTTTAAGCAATTAGATACTGAACATGTTGCTCAAGCATGGGAGAGAATGAAAACTTTGGTAAAGAATTGCCCAACCCATGGACTGCTACTTGGATGATCATCCAAACCTTCTATGCAGACTAAATTTTTCTTCGCGGAATTTTTTGGATTCAGCTGCTGGAGGTACCTTTATGTCCATCACTTTGGGGGCTACAAAACTTCTTGATGATATGATGATAAATTACTCGAATGGCACACGGAAGAGCTCCACAAGGTAAGAAGGTAAATTCTATTGAAGAAACCTCTTCCTTGAGTGATAAGATTGATGTGATTATGTCTATGCTTGTAAATGGTAGATCTAATGTTGATCCAAATAATGTTCCTTTAGCTTCATTGGTTGCTCAAGAAGAAAATGTTGATGTGAATTTCATTAAAAATAATAATTTCAACAACAATGCTTATAGGAACAACTCTGGTAATAACTATAGGCCATATCCTTATGCTAATGGTAATGATTATGGTAATTCTTATGGGAATTCTTACAACAATAATAGGAGTGTACCCTCTGGTCTTGAAGCTATGCTTAAAGAATTTATTAGTACACAAACTGCTTTTAACAAATCTGTTGAGGAAAAGCTTGATAAAATTGATATTATTGCTTCTAGAGTTGATAGACTTGCCTCGATGTTAATCTTTTAAAATTGAAAGTTATGCCTAATAATGATATTGATAATAAGATTACTACTACAGCAAATGTCATCCAAGTTAGAATTAATGAGAATATAAGATTAATGGCTGAATTGCGTGCTAGGTGGGATAGAGAAGAAAATGAAAAACTAGCTAAAGAGAATAATGTAGCTAAAGTTTGGACTATTACCACCACTAGTAATGTTAATGCTTCACATGTTGCTGCACCTCCTACTATCAATGGTAAAATAATTGGTGTTGGCAATGTTTCTACTCCTAGTGCAAAGCGTACAAAACTGCCTGAAATTGCTAAAACTGCTGAAACTGCTTGTGATAAAACTGCTGAAATTTTTTCCAACCTTGGGGACAATGATCCCATTGCTGTAGCTCATAATGATTTAGATTTTGATGATTGCCACATCTCTGTAGTTATAAAGTTCTTACAAAAACTTGCTAAAAGTCCTAATGCTAGTGCTATAAATTTAGCCTTTACAAAACATATTACAAATGCTCTCATAAAAGCTAGAGAAGAGAAACTAAAACTTGAAACTTCTATTCCTAGAAAGTTAGAAGATGGTTGGGAGCCCATCATTAAAATGAAATTCAATGACTTTGAATGTAATGCTTTATGTGATCTTGGTGCAAGTATTTCTGTTATGCCTAAAAAGATTTATGATATGCTTGACTTGCCACCATTGAAGAATTGTTATTTGGATGTTAATCGTGCCGATAATGTTAAAAAGAAACCTTTGGGGAGGATTGATAATGTGCACATTACGGTTAACAATAACCTTGTCCCCGTTGATTTTGTTGTCTTGGATATCGAATGCAATGCATCTTGTCCTATTGTGTTGGGAAGACCTTTTCTTCGAACTTGTTGTTATTGATATGAGGGAAGGTAATATTAAATATCAATTTCCTCTCAAGAAAGGTATGGAACACTTTCCTAGAAAGAGAATGAAGTTGTCTTTTGATTCTATTATTAGAACAAGTTATGATGTTGATGCTTCTACTCTTGATAATACTTGATTTGCACTTTCTGCGCCTAGCTGAAAGGCGTTAAAGAAAGCGCTTATGGGAGACAACCCATGTTTTTACTACAGTACTTTATTTTATATTTGAGTCTTGGAAGTTGTTTACTACTGTAGCAACCTCTCTTTATCATGTTTTTGTGCCAAGTAAAGTTTCTATGTCAAAGTTGATGTTATATTTGGGATCGCTGCGAAACAGCATTGCTGTCTATCACGAATCTGGGCACAAGTTTCTGTAGAAAATTGAAAAAATCTGCCAATTTACGAGCGTGATCCTCAGATATGTACGCAACTTTCATTAGTTTTGAGTTTTTCCATTTGAGCAAGTCTGGTGCCATTTTAAAATTCGTCTTTACGGACTGTTCTGTTTTTGACAGATTCTGCCTTTTATTTCGCATTGCCTCTTTTGCTATGTTGGATGAATTTCTTTGATCCATTAATGTCCAGTAGCTTTGTCCAGAAGTGTAAAGAATGTTTGTGTCACCTCTGAATATGAGAATTATTAATTGTGCACTAACCCTCTAATGAGTTTGCTTGAAGTTTGGTGTGAAGGAAGTTTTCAAGGGTCAAGAGAGGAGTATGATATCAAGAGGAGTGAAAGCTCTAAGCTTGGGGATGTCCCCGTGGTTCACCCCTGCATATTTTAAGAAGACTCAAGCGTCTAAGCTTGGGGATGCCCAAGGCATCCCCTCTTCATCGACAACATCATCGGTTCCTCCCTGAAACTATATTTTTATTCAATCACATCTTGTGTTCTTTACTTGGAGCGTCGGTTGTTTTTGTTTTTGTTTTTGTTTGAATAAAATGGATCCTAGCATTCACTTTGTGGGAGAGAGACACGCTCCGCTGTTGCATATGGACAAATATGTCCTTAGGCTTTACTCATAATGTTCAAGGCGAAATTTCTTCTTCGTTAATTTTTTATATGGTTGGAATTGGAAAATGCTACATGTAGTAATTCTAAAATGTCTTGGATAATGTGATACTTGGCAATTGTTGTGCTCATGTTTAAGCTCTTGAATCATATGCTTTGCACCCATTAATGAAGAAATACATAGAGCTTGCTAAAATTTGATTTGCATATTTGGTCTCTCTAAGGTCTAGATAATATCTAGTATTGAGTTTTTGAACAACAAGGAAGACGGTGTAGAGTCTTATGATGTTTACAATATGTCTTTTATGTGAGTTTTGCTGCACCGTTTCATCCTTGAGTTTGCTTCAAATAACCTTGCTAGCCTAAACCTTGTATCGAGAGGGAACTTCTCATGCATCCAAAATCCTTGAGCCAACTACTATGCCATTTGTGTCCACTATACCTACCTACTACATGGTATTTCTCCGCCATTCCAAAGTAAATTGCTTGAGTGCTACCTTTAAAATTCCATCATTCACCTTTGCAATATATAGCTCATGGGACAAAATAGCCTTAAAAACTATCGTAGTATTGAATATGTACTTATGCACTTTATCTTTTATTAAGTTGCTTGTTGTGCGATAACCATGCTTCTGGGGAACGCCATCAACTATTGTTGAATATCGTGTGAGTTGCTATGCATGTTCGTCTTGTCTGAAGGATCTATCACCTTAATGATTGGAGCATGCAAATTGTTAGAGAAGAACATTGGGCCGCTAACTAAAGCCATGAATCATGGTTGAAGTTTCAGTTTTGGACATATATCCTCAATCTCATATGAGAATAATAATTGTTGCTACATGCTTATGCATTTAAGAGGAGTCCATTATCTGTTGTCCATGTTGTCCCGGTATGGATGTCTAAGTTGAGAATAATCAAAAGCGAGAAATCCAAAATGCGAGCTTTCTCCTCTTTGTACAAACGGCATGGAGGTACCCCTTTGTGACGCTTGGTTCAAACATGGCATTGCAAAGATCCGGTAGTCCAAGCTAAGTACGGGCACTATTAGTATACTATGCATGAGGCTTGCAACTTGTAAGATATAATTTACATAACTCATATGCTTTTTTACTACCGTTGACAAAATTGTTTCATGTTTTCAAAATAAAAGCTCTAGCAAAAATACAACAATCGATGCTTTCCTCTTTGAAGGACCATTCTTTTACTTTTATTGTTGAGTCAGTTTACCTATCTCCCTCCACCTTAAGAAGCAAACACTTGTGTGAACTGCATTGATTCCTACATAATTGCATATTGCACTTGTTATATTACTTTATGTTGACAATATCCATGAGATATACATGTTATAAGTTGAAAGCAACCGCTGAAACTTAATCTTCCTTTGTGTTGCTTCAACACCTTTACTTTGATTTATTGCTTTATGAGTTAACTCTTATGCAAGACTTATTGATGCTTGTCATGAAGTACTATTCATGAAAAGTCTTTGCTTTATGATTCAGTTGTTTACTCATGCCATTACCATTGTTTTGATCGCTGCATTCATTACATATGTTTACAAATAGTATGATCAAGATTATGATGGCATGTCACTTCAGAAAATTATCTTTGTTATCGTTTTACCTGCTCGCGAGCAAGCTTGGGGATGCTGATACGTCTCCAACGTATCGATAATTTCTTATGTTCCATGCTACTTTATTGATGATACCTACATGTTTTATGCACATTATATGTCGTATTTACGCATTTTCGGAACTAACCTATTAACAAGATGCCGAAGAGCCATTGTGT
Source organism: Lolium multiflorum (assembly GCA_030979885.1). Lineage (NCBI taxonomy): Eukaryota > Viridiplantae > Streptophyta > Magnoliopsida > Poales > Poaceae > Lolium > Lolium multiflorum. The sequence goes on from CM061750.1 coordinate 373,935,700, forward strand.
TTCTGTTTTTGGTTTCAGAAATCCTAGTAAGGAAATATTCTCAATTGGACGAAATCACCGCCCAGGGTCCTATTTTTGCACGGAGCTTCCAGAACCGAAGGGGAGTCGGTGGGGCCACGAGGTGGCGGGCGCGCGGCGGGCCCCGCCGCGCGGCCTGCCCAGGCCCCTCGTGCCGCCTCTTGACCTACCCTTTCGCCTACTTATAGCCTCCGTCGCGAAACCCCCCACCGAGAGCCACGATACGGAAAACCTTCCGAGACGCGCCGCCGCGAATCCCATCTCGGGGATTCAGAGATCGCCTCCGGCACCTGCCGGAGAGGGGATTCATCTCCCGGAGGACTCTTCATCGCCATGATCGCTCCGGAGTGATGAGTGAGTAGTTCACCGGACTATGGGTCCATAGCGTAGCTAGATGGTCGTCTTCTCCTAATTGTGCTTCATTGTTGGATCTTGTGAGCTGCCTAACATGATCAAGATCATCTATCGTAATACTATATGTTGTGTTTGTCGGGATCCGATGAGAATACTATGTTATGGTGATTATCAATCTATTGTTTATGTGTTGTTTATGATCTTGCATGCTCTCCGTTATTAGTAGAGGCTCTGGCCAAGTTTTTGCTCTTAACTCCAAGAGGGAGTATTTATGCTCGATAGTGGGTTCATGCCTTCATTGACACGGGACAGTGAGAAAGTTCTAAGGTTGTGATGTGTTGTTGCCACTAGGGATAAAACATTGATTCTATGTCTAAGGATGTAGTTGTCGATTACATTACGCACCATACTTAATGCAATTGTCTATTGCTTTGCAACTTAATACTGAATGGGGTTCGGATGATAACCTGAAGGTGGACTTTTTAGGCATAGATGCAGTTGGATGGCGGTCTATGTACTTTGTCGTAATGCCCGGATTAAATCTCACTATATTTATCATATCATGTATATGCATTGTTATGCTCTTCTCAATTTGTCAATTGCCCGACTGTAATTTGTTTACCCAACATGCTTTTATCTTATGGGAGAGACACCTCTAGTGAACTGTGGACCCCGGTCCTATTCTTTACATAGCATACAATCTACTGCAATACTTGTTTTACTGTTTTTTGCAAACAATCATCTTCCACACAATACGGTTAATCCTTTGTTACAGCAAGCGGTGAGATTGACAACCTCACTGTTTCGTTGGGGCAAAGTACTTGGGTTGTGTTGTGCAGGTTCACGTTGGCGCCGGAATCCCTGTTGTTGCGCCGCATCACATTTCGCCACCATCAACCTTCAACGTGCTTCTTGGCTCCTACTGGTTCGATTAAACCTTGGTTTCATACTGAGGGAAACTTGCTTCTATACGCATCATACCTTCCACTTGGGGTTCCCAACGAACGTGTGAGTTACACGCCATCATCCTCCTCCGTTAGCGATGGCGCGCCGACAGCCACGTCGATGCCGACTGTCAGGTATCACCCTCGGCTAAGCGAACCTATGTTGACGGTTTAGTTGTGCCGATGGTTTTACAGATGTGCTGGCGACCAGCTTTGTCGACGGTTATACACCGAGGGTCACCGCAGTATAGGTCTATGCCGACGGTTTTCGAACCTATGCCGACGGTGACCATCGGGCGTATAACCGTTTTCATGTAGTGAATACATTCTGACAAGTATTACTGAGTATTAGGAAATCGAAGGCCCTCTTTAGTCCTGGTTGCTTACGAACCGAGACTAAAGGTCCATCCACGTGGGTTCCGCCGTCGGGACGAAAAATATCCCCAGGTGAATTTTTTCTAATTTTATTTTTTTCTAATTTTTTCATTCCACTTTTTTTCTATTTTTTCAGAATTTCTATTATTTAAGTTATTTGCATAGTTTAGTCTCTATCTCTAACTACACTTATCTCTAGTCAAATTACATACTCGTGGGCAAACTTCCCGCTCGGTCACCCATCCTCTCACTACTGTAGCGGGTAGCACGCTTAACTTCCGAGTTCCATCCCATTCCGCATCCAAGTGCTTCGCGCATGTATGTGATAGTAGTATCATATCAATCCTATTAACATGTTGGTTGATGTCACATTTCTTTATTGTTTGAATTTCAAATAATTCTTTTAATAAACAAAAGTAATGATGTAATAATAATATTGAATAAATAAATAAACATTAACTTTTAAATTTGTATTCTTTTATTTTTTAATTAATTAAATATATTTTTTGCCAAACCTAAAAATTTGAAAATCTAAAAATTAGGCAAAAATGATAGTAATCTTTATGCAGGATGTAATTAAAAAATATTTTTTAAAAAAATAAAAAATATATAAAATCCTTAATTTATAGCAAAACCTAAAATCTTCATGCGTTCGTATTTTCATTTGGAATTTTGAGAATCTAAAATTTGTCTAACCGGGTAAACCCGGGTGAAGTCGAATGTAACTTTTTCCCACGATGATTTTGATATATTATACGTTTTTTTTTCGACGTCGTATGCAAAAGTTAATGCGGTTTTACCATTTTTCAAACCTTTTTTGCAAAAAAAGTGAGAATTCGAATTTCTTAATTTCACCGAATAGTAGGTTGCATAACATGTAGGAATCTCAAAACATTTTATTTTTTGAATTTTTTATCATTTTTTTGGTATTTACAGAGCAAAAAAAGGCGATCCACGAGGGGAGGGGGTGGAGGGTGCGTGGGAAGTCAAAAAAGACAGGAAAAACCTTTTGTCCCGGTTGGGGACACCAACCGGGACTAAAGAGGCCTGCACTGGCCTGCAGCCCACCATAGCCCTTTAGTTCCGGTTGGTGAGCATTAGTCTTGGTTCACCAACCGGGACTAAAGACCCCATTAGTCCCGGGTCAAAGTGTTTAGGGACTAATGGGTTGGGATGGAAGGTTATTTTTTCTACTAGTGTGTGATAGCGCATGTGTGAACGATGTGGTTACCCTTAACTGGTGAACATTCTGACGGGCGCTATCAATGGCTCCGCTCAGTTGGAATGGATGGAGTGGTAAACAATCTGCTCTTTCTCCAAGGCTGCATGGTTCTCTCATCCTTGGTACATTAAAACTGAACCTCTAGCTGCAGCTTGCAGTTCTATTCCTGACATGATTCAAACATTGCTTTCCTCTAGGCATCCACATATTAATTTACCGAACTTATATACTTATCTTTGGTGTCTTTGGAAAGCCAGAAACAATGTGCTGTTTGGTAGGAAGTTATGCATGCCTAATCAAGTACATGCAGCAGCCAAAGCAATTATTCTAGGTGCCAGCTTGGAAGAAACAACCTGGATTGAAGATAAACGCCTAACACAATCAGACAATCAGCTACAGATGTCCCCTTATCCTTTCATGCAGAACTCTAATTTTTTTGTAGGAACTATCATCTCCTGTGATGCAGCTTGGAGCTCTGCCACTGAAAAAGTGGGCATTGGTGTCATCATCAACATGCAGGACAATCAACACTACCAGCAAGTTCAAGTCTCCGCCCTGGCTCCACCGGCTTCTTCTCCACTTCAGGCTTAGGCATATGGTTTGAACCTTGCAGCCAAATTAGCCGACCTAATGCACATCCAGGAACCCCGTTTTCACACAGATTGCTCAGTGCTTGCTTCAGCAGCAGCAGCTACGGATATTTTTACTGCTCCAGGGCATTGGGAGGTCAGGCCTTTGCTAGCACAGATCCAATCATGCCCCTCCTTTAGACGCAACAAGATTTCTCACATTCATAGAAGCAAGAATGTGAAAGCCCACCATCAAGCAAGACTAGCTCTGAAAATTCAGTCCAAACCTTTAGCTATTCGTTGCTTAAGTTCAGCAACAGGACAATGTCTAGGCAAAGACATTATTGCTGTATCGTGTGTGTCACCGTACACAATGCTCTCTGTAAAATGCTCTTAATTAATAAAATCTTTAGATGTTCAAAAAAAAAAATCTGCTCTTTGGTCCCAACAGTTTGGCTCCAACACTTTGGCTCTCTGGTCTTGGACACCCGATCGAATGGAGGGAGTGGTAAACAATCTGTTCTTTGGCCCCAACATTTTTTTTCCAGCTTGCCTAGATATCGTTGGAAAAGGTATAGTGCTTTGCTCGAATAAAAAACACGAGCAATATATTCTTCCTTAACCAGGATCTCAATTGCGGGAAGAAGAGGCAAAAGTGAAAGGGTCAAGTTTCTCTATAAGTAAAAGTCCTACAGGATAAAAGTGTAAAATCACTTGTCTGAAAAATAGCCTTTGCAATTAGAAGTTGTATTTCGGTGGACATATGGAAGAAATCAGAAAAGATAGAAGCATTGATGAAAAAATAGGATAATGTGAATAAAAACACTGGATGATCGTAGTGCGATGGAAAAAAATGGAAGTACGCCAGTAGCACTACATGGTAGCTGCAGTGCACAGAGCAAGGACAACCCACACCATTTGAAAGATACGACGTACGATGTAAGCAAGATTTTTTCGGAGATATTGGAAAGATACAAATTACTTTAGAAGTTGAATACTATCGATAAGTTTACAGTGAAAAATTACTATCAAAACTTTAAACTACGATTAGAAACTTTAATAATTACTGCCAAAAATTTAAAAAGTCTGAAAAAATTAAGCAAAAAAACTAAGCAAAGCCCATGCGTCGTGAACAGTGCCCGGATCAACCAGGAGGCAGCAAAAGCCGCCGGATTTTATATACACTAGGAAGCATTGGCACGGCGGCACGCCGTGCCCGTAGAGTTATTATGAGGAGATTAAGAAAATAATAGTAACATTTGTTTTTTAAGTTGAAGAAGTGATAGATAATTTAGTTATTTTCTGTGTCAAAATAGTTGAGGAAGAAGGTAGTGGTATTCTCATAAGGCGATCATGAGACAAAAGGTATTAATATCACTTTCGATACAAGAGGCGACAAATAGTGGAGTATTTTGTTTCTCGCGGTTACCATAGTAGAACCATGAAGGCGATTAACAAAACGTATTAATATCATTTTCGAATAGAAGAGGCGACAAATAGTGAAGTATTTTATTTCTCGTAGTTACCATAGTAGAACCATAAAGGTACTATAAAAGAAGGCAACTACAGATGGAGAGTTACCATCGGCAAATTATTGCTACAAATTCTTGCCCGTGCACATTTAAAAATTACAGATGAAGATTGCTCCTATGCAACTTTGAGAATTAATGGTAAGAAAATATCACCGATGAAGACTTAAGTGTCATCGAAAAACCGGTGTTAAGTAATTATTGTAAGGAAATTACTATTTGGGACTGCTCATTTGCGTCGAATAACCTAGCACGCCAATGGAGTAATGTCAAATAATCACTTCTAAGGTCAACGACAAAACACCTTCAAAGCTACAATGGTGAAACTACAATGGGAAAATGTATCAAAAAATAGAAAAAGGAAAAAATGCCGTTAGAGAATTACTCACTATAGAGGAGGTACCTTGAGGTAACTACTGGTGGGACATTACAGCCAACCGGGAAGTTACCTCGATAAGTTACTATCGGAGAGCAAAAGGAGAGAAACGGAAAATTGGTCGAAAAAGCATTAATGGAGAATTTCTCATCATTGATGAGGTAACGTGGGATAACTATCGGTAGAAAGTTATAAGAGGAAAGTTACCTCTAGAAGTTAACGTCAAAGAATAAAAGAAGAGAAACGAAAAAAAATATATTACTTTTCAGCAAAAGTTGACGGGGCGGTAGCTGATTGGTAGAAAATGATGGCTCTCCAATGCCCATGCGGTGGAGCATTATGAGCAATATATATTCACGCCGATAAAAATATATGCATGCAATGGTTGCACGATATATTATGTATGGTGTGTATTTTCTAATGCATGAAGTAAGATGGGTAATTTACAGGTTGATAAAAATAATGCATATGAGAGTATGGAAACCACCTTGAAAAACTATAGTTGCAAAGTTGTGTCAGAAAATTACTGTATAAGGGAAAGTTTATGGTTGATAGCCGATGATAAATTATGGCTATAAAATTACGTAATCTCGAAGAATTGTCATAGGGTAACTACCGCTTAAAATTTACGGCTAGAAAGTTGTGTCGGAAATGACTATTGAGTAATTAAAAGAGCTGGAAAATATCACCGTAGAAGTAGGTTAACTACCGTCGGGAAGCTACGGCTGAAAAAGTGTATCGAATCGAGTTGAGTCGAAATGACCATTGAGTAATTAAAAGAGCTGGAAAAATATCACCGTAGAAGTAGGTTAACTACCGTCGGGAAGCTACGGCCGAAAATGTGTATCAAATCGAGTTGCGTCAAAGACTATGGCGGGAAAGTTGTGCCGGATGATTACGATCAACTAATTTTTTTAAAAAGGAGCTAAAAATATTCGCTCTACAAATTGCGGGCATAAATGTGTGTCAACAAATTACCGCCAAGTAGTTTTAAAAGAAGGGACGTAAAAAACGCCGTACATAACTTTGTTTGAGATGTAGACATAGGTAGCTACAGCCGGTAAATCAAATGAGAAAAAGAAAAGAAAAGAAAAACACATTATGGCACCTGCCACATGGCGGAGAGTGATTGGAAGGAAGTGAATGATACGTCCAAAACGTATCTACTTTCCCGAACACTTTTGCTATTGTTTTGCCTCTAATTTGTGTATTTTAGATACAACTAACACGGACTAACGCTGTTTTCAGCAGAATTGCACTGGTGTCTTGTTTTTGTGCGAAACTCAACTTTCAGGAAAATCCTGAAAATAATCGCATTGGGCCTATTTTCACAGAGAACTCACGAGGCCAAAAGGGCAAGCCGGCCCACGGCCCCCACACCAGGCCGGCGCGCCTGGAGGGGGGGCGCCGCCATGGGGAGCGCCGGCCGCCCCCTCGCCTCGACTACTTAACGCTTCGACCTAAAAACGCACGGGTTCGACCATATTTCAAGACATCCAACTCCGCCATCGCGAACTCCGCATCGGGACCGAAACTCCGGCGCCGGACGGGAATTGAGATCATCGCCATCATCACCACCGACGCCTCTCCATCGACCATCCATGATTCCCCCATCCATGTGTGAGTAATTCCCCCCTGTAGGCTGATGGTAGGGATTGGATGAGATTGATCATGTAATAGTCATAAGATTGTTAGGGCATAGTGCCTAGTATCCGTAGTTAGTACTTTTATGATATTGTTGCAACTTGTTATGCTTAATGCTTGTCACTAGGGCCCGAGTGCCATGATTTCACATCTGAACATGTTATTGATTCATGAAGATATTCATTGTTTTATGATCTTACCTGCAAGTTGTATACACATGTTGCTGTCCGGAACCCGAGGCCCCAAAGTGATAGAAATTGGGACAACCAGAGGGGAAGGCTGTGATGTGAGGATCACATGTGTTCACGGAGTGTTAATGCTTTGCTCCGGTACTCTATTAAAAGGAGTACCTTAATTGCCAAGTTTTAGAGGCCCGGCTGCCCGGCTGGTAGGACAAAAGATGTTGTGCAAGTTTCTCATTGCGAGCATGTACGACTATATACAGAACACGTGCCTATGGATTGTTTAGTACTTGGATACCGTTTTATTATTATCTGCAAATGCCCTGCCTTGATTGTTACATGAGTTCTCTTATCCATGCAACGCCCGTTCATCCATCCCTATGCCTACAGTATTTTAATCCTGTTGTTTACTAAAATCACTACTGCTGTCTTTATTACACTGCTGCTTATATTTCACTACTGCTACTGCTATAAAACTGTTGCTAATGATAAACTCTTGCGAGCAAGTCTATTTCCAGGTGCAGCTGAATTGACAACTCCGGTGTTAAGGCTTACAAATATTTTTTGGCTCCCCTTGTGTCGAATCAATAAATTGGGTTTTACTTCCCTCGAAGACTGTTGCGATCCCCTATACTTGTGGGTCATCAGTGAACATCTACAGTGAATCACTCTCATGCAAGCAAATGGGTTCAGCTTTAATATATAGTATAGACATAGGTAGCTACAGCCGGTAAATCAAATGAGAAAAAGAAAAGAAAAGAAAAACACATTATGGCACCTGCCACATGGCGGAGAGTGATTGGGAGGAAGTGAACATCTACAGTGAATCACTCTCATGCAAGCAAATGGGTTCAGCTTTAATATATAGTACTAGGAAGTTGGTGGCGCGCCGGCACGGCGCGCCCTTTAGGTAATGGCAGTGCAATCAGGACATGCCCAGACCTAATAAAAACTCAAGAAAATTGTTCTTGGAAGGGTGTATAATTGATGCAGTGGATGCGGAGGAGGAAGCGCGACGATTAATTTTGGTTAATTCCTTTTAGTCTGCTTGTTACTTGTACTAGCAATGATCGGCGCGGCGGCACGCCGCGCCATATGGTGGCTGATCGATGGTAATTTTTAGTGGCGGTAAATCTTTGTGGGTGCGTGAATAATGTAGTTATTTTTTTTGTCCATTCGCTTGGATGTGATTTTTTTATAGATTGTCATTTGATTGTTGGTTAATCTTGATCTAGTGGTTGTTATTGAGGCATGGGTGATTGAGAGTGCATCGCATACCGTGTGTTTGATTTTGAATGAGGTGTCTCGCGAAGGGCTGCTGCCGCTAGACGTGCTCGCAAACATGGACATGCATTCTAGGGACGTAGTGGATGAGCATTTCAACATTTCATGTTTATGTTTGTTTGTGCATTTTTGGATCTTTGTGGAGTGGATTTGGATAACCCTTCCCTTTGGTAAAATTTGCATAATCTACCTATAGGAGATACTAACTTTTTCAAAAAGAAACTATAAATCAACAACAGACTACCACGAATGACCTCCAAAAAGAGCAGAGTAGAAGCAAACTTCTCAGAATCTAGAGAACACAACTTGCGGCTCGACCTTGCAAAAATCCTACACAGTGGACCTAAAATATAATACCAAATACACATGAACAAATATGGTAATTAACCCCAAGAACAACGCCAAAAGTAAATCACTCCACATCAGATAAACAATCACTTTTTGAAGTCCCATTTGCTTAAAGTGCATAGACACAAAGTTTACTCACCGTAAGGAAATAAGAGTAGAACCTTAGTGGAAATTAGGCTGGAAGAACATGCACTAACTCAATGTTCTTGACAGCCGGCTTGTTAAGCCAGGTGCCAGTTCACCCTTGTTATGGGCTACTTGGCAGAGCCTCTATAGCCTAAAACAATGGACAACTGAAAACGTAAGAAAATGACAACATCTACCTTTATCTGTACCGTTGGTAAATTAACATATCATTACTATAAGCCAAAATGGGAGTACCAAAAACATACTTAGTCCAACAAAGCTAAAAAAACTATAACATAAGTATAACACTATTCAAAATAATATAACCCTAAACCAGAATGGGAGGACCAGATGAATATACTTGTCAAACAAATCTAAATAATATAACCCTGTCTAAAACTAACAGTCGTATCCACCAATAAAGAAACGTAGCCATATTGGCAAAATAATTGTGCTTAACTACGAATCAATAAATTAGATCGCCAAGTCCAGCATGGTGAAACTGAGGGTTTTGTGGGAATCACTGGTCTATATTTGATTTGGAGTCGGCAAATAAGGACCGTGGACGCGAATCTTTCTCTCTTGTGGCATGCTGAGAATTACCTCAAATAGTTTTTCGAAGTCTTTCAAAATCATTGATGCAACATCTTTTTTGTAGGGATCAAAGAAAGTTGCGATTGATTGGCACCACTTCTAGGCTCCAATAGAGAAGTTCATTGTTTGGTAATTAAAGTGACTGTTAGAAGGGAAAACAAAAGGAATCATGTTGACATTGCTCGCTCATATGGAAAAAAAAGCACAAAGGATATCAAGAAAGCTAGCCAGCTAGCTACCCGCATCTCAATTTTTATGGGTTGCGTGAGCTGTTCATTGTTTTTCTTTTTAGTTATTGCTTCAGTTCTTTCAAGGTACAGTGGTCCGAGCCAGTTAGCTACATATAAGTTTGATACTAACAAATATTAATAATCTCTATATGTATGGGCCCGTGAACTGCATAAGCCTTGCTCTGATGTAGGGAAGGTTTAAGGGAGTGAGATAACGACCACCAGATTAATTCATAAGCAGGAAAGAAAATGTTTATGTATGCAAAGAAGCGAGTTACATGAACACAAGAATCCGCACAAATGCATGAGCTAATATAATGAAATAATAGAAAACCTCCGGCATGACACTATTCTATTGGCAATGAAGCACAGTGACATGAACACAACAATCTGCACAAATGCATTAGCTAATATAATGAAATAACAGAAAACCTCCAGCATGACACCTGCTGGCAATGACTCCGAATGTAAGGATGGTAAAATGTTCCTGCTGCCCTCCCTTACATAGAGAAGAATGACAGTAAAGACTTAATATGATATCTCACTATGTTTTTTTTGTATGTTTCCTCTTTGTTTATATAGGAATCCCAGTGTTACAAGGGGATTTTAGACTAAAATATTCATAACCATGCATCTGAACTTTGCAAGAGGTTAGTTACCAATTGTTGCCTTGCGTAGGATAGAAGATGCAATTGGAGAAGGTCCAGCCAGTCGATGACCTTCGCACATACGTGGTGGTATGTCTTGTAATTTGACTGATTCGAAGCTTTTTTTGTCTAGTATCATTGAACATGATACATGATGCAGATTATGCTAATGTATGTACTTGGATCTGCTTCAAGTGCAAATAAGACAGCTTCAACTATTGGGCATTCCAAAGATGGTGCTAATATAGCTGAAGTCCATGGCTTATGGATTGTGCTTGTCAAGAGAACGATACACCAAAGGGATTAGAATGGGGATTTCACTCGGCAAGACTGACAAATGAGATAAATCGATGTAGCAGTAAAAAAAATGGTCCTCTATGCATGAACATGTAAAACAGAGCAGAAATAAATACTATGCATCCAACTCGTAAGCAAACATACTGCACCAAGTGGTAGAATTGGGAAAATATCTATTAATTACTGGGAAAATACAAAAAAATGATATAACACATCTAGAAATTCATGGAGACTTTATTCGTAAATGCATAACTTTATCCATAAATGGATACTTCGCACATCACACCTTATTAGGAGAACTGTAGCAAAGTTCAAATATTTTCATGATAAACCACTACTATAAAATAATGCCGAGCACCAACTTGTCAAGCTCAACAGCTAGGTCATCCACCAACATAGGTGGTTTGAGTCTCCAGCTGCAAGAGTTCATGAACTTCACAAATCCTCAGGTAGCCGAGTAGCTCCTCGCTTCCTCTCATATTGCCAGGGCCCCGACCAGTAACATGGTACTTTTTCATTGAAATGATACCATAATCAGTTAAAATGGAACCCACAACACCATTCTTACATAATCATATGACATAACATGAAAATATTATCTCTTTCCAAGGTGATCGGGTGCCCCTCTTTCCCATGGCGTGCCCTACAACCTACTGGTCATCATTTGGAAGACCTATGGAAAGTACTTAAAGAAAATGAGAGGTCGGTAGAAGTAAGATGAAATACTCAAATTAGTAAATCAGGAAGAAAATGGCCACTTGACTCAGTTCAGAAACACAATGGTCCAATGCACATCCATGTACATGTGCTGTTGTGTACTTGTGCACTTATTGCTGAAAACAGAAAACTATTTCCAAGGAGAACAAGGCAAAATAAATTCACATTAATCCATAATTACTACTCCATCCATCCCACAAAAAGCTTCTCAACCTTTTCTAAATACGAATGTATCTACACACTAAAACATGTCTAGATGAAACTGTATCTAGGCAATCTTGAGAAACATTTTTTTGGAACGGAGGGGGTACTACTTTATCGATGTGCTCATTAGGAAGCACATGTGTGTACAACTCTGTAGTACTGTAGTTAGCAAGAAAAGGAGTATAGTAATGGATGAACTCTATTGACATACAATCTCAATATAGTAGGTAGATGTTTTAGCTAATGAATTGCCAAAGTTAAAAAAAAACTTGAAACCAATCACCATAGATATTTCAACAAATATAGAAATGCCAATAAATGAACTCATGATAAAACGGTCTATGAAAGAAAATAATGTGGGCTCAGCTTGGGAAAAATAATATGAACTTACGATTGAAGTCATGTGCGACCTCCTACAAAATATTACAGTATAAATTTTGAGATAGCATAAAAGGAGATCTCCATGCAAGGAGCAAAAGTACCATCATGCCAAAGAAGACCAAGTATTCTCAAGTGAAGGAGATGTCAGTAACAGGTGTGGTTTTAGTTGGTTGCTCTGTTTTACATGTACTGTAGGCTTGCAAGTAATGTTGTAGTGTCCTACATTGTGCCATAATTTTTATTAGATCAATCAACACATGGAGTGAAGCCAACAACTGATGCTAATTTAATAGCTCTTCCCAATGTTAAAAAATAAATAATAAATATTACTACCAGTGAGTGGGAAAATCAGAATTTCTGAGCGGAGCTTAATGTTTGCAGAGCAAGACAAAGAAGTAGTCTTATGTGAAAGATACAAATACTTCCTAGTGTGCCTTCTTTCCAGGCTGGTCTGACTAACAACTATGCTAACCTAGTGTCAATGCAAAAAAATGTCCCATTGTTCATCTCTCTGCAACTAACAAAACAGAATATAACAATCCAATGATCGATGATGCCAGAGCTTGAGCAAAGGTAAATCAGAGTTCTTTCGTGGATCAGTTGAATGGTGGAAACTCATTCTTGAATACTGAATTAGGGCAAGCATTGAACTTGTAATAACCACCCAACTAAGTATCGATTATAAACCATTTGTTCTCGAATGGAAAGTTTGCCTCTACTTGTAAGGAAGCCAATTATTATCTCTCTGTCTCCAACCTAAGGTTGCATGAATAGGCTATCCAAATAGTATGACATGAACGGTAATGCCGTAGTACCACTTTGAGTGACTACAGATCACCGAACAATTTACTTATTTTTGTTGGGCCATTCAAACAGAAATAAGACAACGATGGGGCACGCCCTAATTTTGCAGTACTTGAAGATATCAATCTTAAAAGAGGGACTAATCAGATATTTGGAGGAGATTAGTGTCACAGTTTTGGAGAGCCTTCATACTGGTGACTCCTGAAGGTGCCTCCATCTGATCATTAGTGTATTGCCACATGAGCTCCAGCACCTAAATGTAGAGAAAAACGATCACCAGAGATAATAACATCACCCAGGCTGAGTAGACATCTCATTTGATGAAACTGCCATCTCCAGTAGCTTAGGAATAATGAATGAACTCAAGTACAAGTACTTTAAGACAAAATAAGATGAGAACTAAGAATCGAAAGCAGGTAAAAACAGAAAAGGAAGAGGGAGGGCCATATGTATTGTGCAGAAAACTTACACCCATTTAGTCACCTCATCTGTACCTTCTAGTTGTAGTTGAAAGAAAAAAATACAATTTTTTTATATATATGCACAACACAGGAACTTTATACACACTTATATAATAGTATAATACCAAAGTAGGATGTGTCCATGCTAAGAACTGGAGAAAAAAATTGAGCATCAAGTGAAACAAAGACAGCCTGAAGTTTCTTCTGAGCAGATTTGTAGTACACAGAACAGGGCTGATGAATTCTATTGAACTGTAGTGGTGGAAGTGGAACTACTGGTAAGAGAAAAAGGAGAATCAAGTCTAAAGATAGCATGAACCTTCTTGTCAGAAGATATGCAGTACCCCCAAAGAATTGCAAGAGTCAAGTTCTTTGATTAATTTATCGACTTGCACAATAAATAATTTTTTACTGTCACAACACCAAACGGTGACAAACATATACTATTATTAAGCACAGAACAAAAGGATGCATTTCTCAGAATTCAAAATAACTACATTTATGCTCCCTAAATAGTGTGGAAGATCTTGTAGCCATATATTGTTCTCGTGTCTTAAACTGCTCTGTATAGAGAGTAATATGATATAAGGTGGTTAACTATAAGTCCATTCATAAGTGTAACTAAGTAGATTAACCATCTAAACCATTAACAAAGTACCTCGTGGTCAAAAAATAATGAAATCTAATTCACAAATGTGTGAAACATGCACAAAATCTTTGCAAAAAGGATGTTTGTCATGATACTTGATCGGCGACCTGAATATAAATATTATTTTTCAGTACATACATCAATATACTCAAGCAGGAGTAGAAAAGAGAATATATATAATACATAAAGCAGAAGAACACATTGGTGTAGTCTGAAGAAAGAGGAATGCAGAGTATGTTGAGAAGAAAACAGACAGAAGAGAGAAGAACATTAAGATGCACAGTTGCTAAAAGGAGAAATGGGGAAGACTTTTGAGTAAATTTACAATCACATGAGAAAGTGTTTTAAGGGGTGGAGTGCAAATGTGAATGCAGAGATTAAGAGAACACAGGAAGAACTGTTTGGACATATAGTAATGTGAAAATTATAAATGTGTTCTAGTTGCTAATCCGTGAAAGTATTGATTTTACATAGTATTATCTTCCAAAGGAAATTAAGAAAATCTACTTAATCATGTACATATATATCACTAAAGATGGTAAAAAGATTAGTAGATGGAGAACTTATAGGAAGCATTACCTCCCAAAAGGAAATTGAGAAAATCTACTTAGCAGTACTCAAGAAATAATCTACTTAGCCACTGGAGATGGTACAAGGATTAGTAGCTAGAAACCTTATATGCAGGGAAAATGAAAAATAAGTATAGATAGATTAGATAAATTTGAGTATGGATGACATAAAGAACCATATTGGTCGTTAATAATCTGATGTTCGCAGTGCGTTTTCCTTGGGTAAAAAATCATATGCATACAAATTATCCATCATTTTTTATGTAGTGTTCTAATGGGAACCGCCGAATTTGTCGAACATGTATAACTAATTCAATAACTGAAGATGGATCAGACCAAAGAGTTTACACCTGGTCTGCACTGAAGTAATAGGCTGCTCTTGTAAAATCACGATTTGCATCAAATTTGAGGCCCATGCGACAATTATGCTCCACCTAAAAAATGTGTCCCTTGAAACAACATACTGCAGAGGGTTCATTATAAACTCCTGCAGGGTAGGCAACTGAGAAAAATAAGAGGTACGCAATGATAATCAAACACGAGGTACTATGTATCAAATATAATCAAAGGACCAGATCGGAGGAAAACCTGACCGAAACTTCACCAGGGGAATCGCCTAATAAGCTGATACACTGTGCTGAACTGCATTAGCTTAATTGATCCGGTGACAACGGCGGCGCTGGCCACATCTGCAACACCATGGTTTCTAATCTCGGAGAGGCTCACGACAGATGTAGCCTGAATCAGCGACATGGACATGAGTTGGATCGAGGCGGCGTGATTGGAGCCCACCGCCCACCAGATGCAGCTCAAGGACAACCTCATCGCTTCTAGGGACAGACCACGTGCCCGGACCAGCGCGGCGGCCTCCGAAGAACCCAACAGGCAAACTCGATCCCAGCCTTGAAAAACGGTGTTGCTGGATTGGTAAACCCAAAATTCGATGAATCCACATCAGAATCGAAGAAGAAGCGCCCCACGCCTCCATCAACGTCCATCCTCGGCCGCCATGGATAAGAGAAAGAAGAAGGAAGAAGAAGAATTTTCAAAAGAAAAACCAGAACACAAGATAAACCATAAGAAAAAGATCCACGCTGCGCAGCCATCGTTCGGAGTGGCACGCCAGCGGCGAGAGAGCAGCGAAGGAAAACCAGGGAGCGAACCGCCTTCTATGCAACGAATTCGTCGCCCGCTGGGTAGCGTCCCCTCGCGCCGGTCGTGAGGCAAATCCATCCATCCGCCGCTCGACTTCCCTAAGTCCGTCGATCTTGAGCGGTTGAATCGGCATCCTCCTCTCTGCTCCTATAGCGCGTCATCGTCGCCCGGAGCAGCGCGCCGCCGTCGGCCAGGAGCAGCGTGCGGACGCCGGCCAACACAAAGTGATTGGGTAGGCAAGAGATCAAGCAGGGAGATGCCGGTGGAATTTGGTGGAGAGGACGGTGAGGATCGGTGGAAAAATAGAGAGATAGAGAGGAGGCACACGTCGAGCCATGCGTGGGAAGATGGTCGTCGGCGCCGCTTTGACCATCGGCAGAGCACGAACAGAACTGGCCTACCACTTCCGGAAAAGCCTGCAGCTACGGCCACACCGGCGGCCCATCTAAACATCTCGTCTCCAAACACTAAGAAGGAAAGTAGGCCCTAAAAAATCGTAGAGAGCACCGAAATCGTACACAACAAAAAACCGATCGATGGACGTTGTAGTGACCGCGTTAAAGCTCAGCTAAGCTCAAAATTCTATCAAAAATCGAAGCAGTTCAGGTTTAATATAGTATACTTATATGCTTGTTAAAATAAACTTGTTCAAAAAAATATGAGCTTGTAATGGAAGGAGCACTACCGACAGTCTGACAGAACAGTACCACTTCAGAATACTACTGAGTATTGACACTACTCTCCCAAGTCCCAGCGCAAGGCGCTTGCGGCCGGAACCCGACGGGCTACCGCCCTGCCGAATCAGTCCAGACTCCTCCCTCTCAGTCTCACTCTTTCGCATCACTACACCTGCCTGAACCTTCTCTGCCTCCCCGCCGATGCGGTCTTCTCCTACCGTCGGCGGTGCTCCGTGCCCCTCCCCCTCTGGATTCTCCATTTGTCCCGATACTATACTCGAGTTAGCAATTTCTTGCCAATTTCTGTCAATTTCTCGCATGCAAATAAGGGGATAATCTAGAAGCGAAGAGCTATCTCCTGGAGGGGCGGCCGCTTTGGCCAGGCGGTTGTGCTGCTGGCCTTGAGCCAGTTGTACCGGCTGCTTGTTCATGCGTGTGCGCAGCTACGCGACCGTGGAGGTGGTTGGCGCTGCGGGGCGCGGTAGGCGAGGGTGTGCGCGCGCGGCGATGCTGCCGGATGGGCGGAGGCAGGCGGCCTGGGTGCTGCTGAGCCGCTGCGCGCGTGGGCGGAGGATGTGGCTGATGGGAACATTCGCGTCGGAAGGAGGTGTGCCCCCAGGCTCTCAGACTCAGAGCTGTCGGCGCTGCCAGGCTCGACCCCATGGTCCTGGTACCCTTCGAGCAACCCCAGGTTTCCTCCTCGTCCTGTATAGTTCCCCTTTTATTACAGATTTACATGGAAAGTAGTATCAGTTTTGGTTAATTCCTGTTATATTTTGGTTAAAGATTGCAAATGCTTTTGAGTTTTGTCCTGGTGATGATTTTTTCTCACATATACTGATGATGATACAGACGTCGTGATGCTGGACGATATGTGACTCTGCTATTATTCACAAGCTGTACCATCTTATTGAATATAAAGCAACTGATGACATGTGTGCATGATTCCCAATCACGGTAGAAAAACGCTTCAACTAAATCTGTAATGTAGCTTTGTAGTTCACATGTGAGGACAACCAAATTAGTTCAAGTTCTCTTACATCATCTGAACTATCTTCAGGAAACGAAGGTCTTATACATCGAAGAAGGATCTACGACAGATAGTGCAGATCTAACTTTTAGTAACTACCAAGATGCATGTTATTCTGGTTCTCTGCTCGAAGGTTCGATCCTAGCCGCTAAGCTGATATATAGATATATAGAAGAGCCAACAAAGATATCAGTGGTTGAGTACATCGGATCACTAAAGAGACCGTGGTACCAGGTAGATGAGTTGTGATCAGTTACATTCTTGTAGTACTGTTTTAGACAGTTACTTTTTCTTGACTCAGTAGCTGGCTCATGATTTTTTCTCTTCTTGCCTGCTGTTTTAGAACTTGTGGTGGCCTGCAGTGAGGGGCCTAAGGTGAACTGTGGAGGAGAAACGAAGAATCTTCATTTCGGCCAAATTCTAGGACAGGGTTGGCCTGACTCGTACTGAGCCAGACAGTGCCACCGCTGGCTGGAGCGCTGAACTCTGCCCAAGCTGGAACCGCAGCAATACACGGGTTCAATCTGGAGTTGTGCCGGCTGGGCCTGGGAGGGCTGCTGCAAGCTACCGCGGGGGTGCCGCTGATTTTGCCAATGAGCTTCTATATAAAGAAGAGCTAGACGGCAGCAGAAAATCAGTGAACAAAGAACCACGAAAGATGAATCAGGCCAATCTGCTATTAGTTGGTACGATTCTCTTGCCTGAATTACTAAGAACATGCTTTTTTTTTTGCGCTAGCTGATTATACTGACCTGCTTTAAATTACTTCTGTGGTTTGCAAAAAAAAGTAGATATATAGCGGGCAGTTTGGTTTCAGGCTTGCTCAATGTAGTGAGACTATTCGTATGCTCTGATATAAGTAAATCAAAACTGGAAAAGAGAGAGATCATAGGTCACTATTGACTGAACTGGTCACATCGATATAAAGCAATACAAAGGTAAATAAGACCAAGGATAGCATTTAGGACACTTACTGCAACTGAATTAACTGGCAACACAAAAGTTCACATGGGTAGCAGCAGATGAATTTAAACACAGGTGCTTAGTAACTTATAATACAATCCACTCGAAATATAACTCCATCAAAATAATAATAGAACACTGACACACGGCGGAAAGCCTCTGGCTGATGCATAATAAGAAGACACTAAGCATTCCATTGGGTAAACAAAGTGATCGACAGTTGGAACCGTGTCCGCTTGCATATGGATACATCAAGAATTGGGCAGTTGCAACTACCATCCATGTAAATCTGTGTTAAGTACTTACATAAACACATCAAAGAACAGAAAACTTTTCTTGTCCGGGAACGTCCTAAAAAGGGGGAAATTAAGGATAGGAATTAGGCATATAAATGTATAATCTATGGGTAAGAAAATATACATTATGAAGTTAGCCAACCAAAATAGTACCTATACATCGTCTAAGATTAGCAAGAACTTCTTGATATATGATATAGTATATTTCTTGTTTCTGTAGTTGATTTCCCATTCTTGAGAAAGAGGGCTCCATCTAATAAATTATTGGGGGCTTGGCAGTAGCAAGGGAAGCGGAAGGAGATAATCGACTGGAGTACTCGACTGAATGATAGCTAATCTGCCAATTTCTGGTATGCGTTCTTTCTTCTGTAGCTACCATAGAGTTATATGTGCTGCAATTTGGAGCTAAAGCTACCTAGCATCTTAGTCCTTTTCCAGCTAACAAAGAATATTGTATGGTGCCTCATTATCAATATCTGTTGTGAAAAATTGAAAGAAAGAAATTGTCAACCCAGTGAAAAATTGAAGAGGTTTCAAGGCACTATAGCTGATCACTTCATTGCCAAGTGGTCTCAACCTAGTAATTAAGTTCCTACCAGAATAGGTAAAGAGAAGCAAATTAACAATGGGAGGCAAAGCTAAAGGTTTCTTGCCTTCTCGGATGCAAGCAAATGCAAGCATCAAGGATGAAAAGGAATTCAAAACTGTTGTTAGCAAGCTGCCATGGCAAAACAATTTTCAGAGGGCAAGTAATGGGTTTTAGCAAATCAGTACTACATCATGTTAGCTAAGAGTCAACCATTCAGTCAAAAGCCCCCAAATGTTCAATTTTCCTGCAAGCATTGACAATGCCTAATCATATATGCAGAACACATCTCCAAAATTAGTACAAAAGATGAATTACCTTAGGGTTGCTTCGCGAGCACCTACAGATGGTATCATTGCTTGCTTCCAATGTATGGCATGCGAAACATGTAGATAATATATTTTCTAAAGATTTCACCTAGTACAAAATATAGATGGTTGAATACTGGAACAAACAATGGTGCTAGCAAAATTAATATATACATATGTATCGATCCTAACTTGGAGGATACCTTGCATATACCCACTCTCGAAACTTACAGCTGATAGCTCCCCCTTTCATATAACTATTTTCGAAACTCCATGCAGTCAGCACGATAAATAAATAGCATGGAAAGTTACGGAGAAAGGGGGCATAGAGCACTGAACTGCGTGCCAATTTGGTCGCGCTCGCCACCGTCTGCCCCTCTACGCCGCTCTCAAATCGTCCTTCCTTGTGCAAGTAATGAAGATGGTCGACGGCTGGAGGCAGCACTCACTTCCCCTACGGCAATTGTCGCTGTGCATTCCCCTGCTGCACTGATTAGCCACAACAGGTCACGTGCACGCCTCTAGACACAAGCAGCCACCGCACGCTAAAAAAGACAGGCCTCTAAGAATCAGAAGTTAGCAACACATGTTGCACGATTAACACCATGGGTGCGGTGTGCGCTGCGCCAATATTCCCATACAGTCGCCACTATGAATAAGTTGCACCGAAATAATATGCCTACAAAATTTGAATCTTGAGAAGCCTAAATTATAGAGAAAAATAACACATAACCACAATCAGGCAACATGTTCTCATGGATCCCACATTTAAATGAAGCCATAGTCAATTCATGTAAACATAGCTCACCTGTAAAGAAAATAGCCATTAGCAAGGTCAGCTACTTGTTTTACTGAAGTGGCTCAGCTATCAAGAAAATGAGCAACAGCACGGTTAGCTGCACCTGTAAAAACGACATCTTGTAAGTGTTGGAGATATGCCCAAGAGGCAATAATAAAAGTGGTTATTATATATCTTTATGTTTATGATAAATGTTTATATACCATGCTATAATTGTATTAACCGAAACATTGATACATGTGTGATATGTAAACAAACAAAGAGTCCCTAGTAAGCCTCTTAACTAGCTTGTTGATTAATAGATGATTAGTTTCATAATCATGAACATTGGATGTTATTAATAACAAGGTTATATCATTGTATGAATGATGTAATGGACACACCCAATTAAGCGTAGCATAAGATCACGTCATTAAGTTATTTGCTATAAGCTTTCAATACATAGTTACCTAGTCCTTATGACCATGAGATCATGTAAATCACTTATAAAAGGTACTTTGATTACATCAAACGCCACGCGTAAATGGGTGGTTATAAAGGTGGGATTAAGTATCAGGAAAGTATGAGTTGAGGCATATGGATCAATAGTGGGATTTGTCCATCCCGATGACGGATAGATATACTCGGGCCCTCGGTGGAATGTCGTCTAATGTCTTGCAAGCATATGAATAAGTTCATAAGAGACCACATGCCACGGTACGAGTAAAGAGTACTTGTCGAGAGACGAGGTTGAACAAGGTATAGTGTGATACCGATGATCAAACCTCGGACAAGTAAAATATCGCGTGACAAAGGGAATTGGTATCGTATGTGAATGGTTCATTCGATCACTAAAGTCATCGTTGAATATGTGGGAGCCATTATGGATCTCCAGATCCCGCTATTGGTTATTGGTCGGAGTGAGTACTCAACCATGTCCGCATAGTTCGAACCGTAGGGTGACACACTTAAAGTTGGATGTTGAAATGGTAGAACTTGAATATGGAATGGAGTTCGAATATTTGTTCGGAGTCCGGATATGATCCACATCACGAGGAGTTAGGAATGGTCCGAGAATAAGATTCATATATAGGATGTCATTTTATGTGAATAAAATGATGCGGAAGGTTCTATGGAAGGTTCTAGAAGGTTCTAGAAAAGTCCGGAAGAAACCACCAAGAAGGTGGAGTCCACATGGGACTCCACCTCCATGGCGCCAACCCTAGTGGGGAGTCCCAAGTGGACTCCCGGGGGGCCACCCCTATGGAAGGTGGAATTCCCTCCTAGTGGGAGGAAGGTTTCCCACCATATTTTGGGTTCGGTCTTATTCGAAGACTTGTAGTCCAACACTTGGGGCTTCCACTATATAGAGGCCAAGGGAGGCACACCAAAGCCTCAAGCTTGGCCGCCCCATAGTGGCCGCCACCCTCTCCCCAAACCCTAGCGCCCGCCTCCACCATATCCCGCACGCTTAGCGAAGCTCCGCGATTCTCCACCCCACACCACGCCGCGTGTCGCCGGATTCAAGAGGAGCTACTACTCTGCGGGGAGGGGGTCGTCTTCATCAACAACCGAACGTGTGACCGAGTACGGAGGTGCGCCTGCGTGGCGCGAACCGATCGTGATCAAGATCTTCTTCGCGCTTTGCAAGCGGCAAGTGAACGTCTCTCTGCAAGAGCCTCCTCTGTAGGTTTTGGAATCTCTTCAAGGGTGAGTCTCGACAATCCCCTCGTTGCTACCGTCTTCTAGATTGCATCTTGGCTTGGATTGCGTGTTCGCCGTAGGAAAATTTTTGTTTTCTATGCTACGTTATCCTACAGTGGTATCAGAGCCGTGTCTATGCATAGATGGTTGCACGAGTAAAACACAATGGTTTGTGGGCGTTGATGCTTTTGTTATCTTTAGTTGAGTACTTTGCATCTTTGTGGCATAGTGGGATGAAGCGGCTCGGGCTAACTTTACATGACCGCGTTCATGAGATTTGCTCCACGCTTGACATGCAACTTGTATTGCATAAGTGGCTTTGCGGGTGTCTGTCTCTCCTACTATAGTGAAGATTCAATTTACTCTTCTATTGACAACACTAGTATCACCGTTGTGGTTCATGTTCGTAGGTAGATTGGATCTTGCTCAAAACCCTAAACCACGTAAAATATGCAAACCAAATTAGAGAACGTCTAACTTGTTTTTGCATTTGGTGATGTGATATGGCCATAATGTGATGATGAATATGTATGAGATGATCATTATTGTATTGTGGCAACCGGCAGAGCCTTATGGTTGTCTTTAAATTTCATGTTGAGTAGTATTTCAAAGTAGTTGTAATAGTTGCTACATGGAGGACGATCATGAAGACGGCGCCATTGACCTTGGTGCTTCGCCGACGATGATGGAGATCATGCCCGTTGATGATGGAGATCATGTCCGTGCTTTGGAGATGAAGATCAAAGGCGCAAAGACAAAAGGGCCATATCATATCACATATGAACGCATGTGATGTTTATCCTTTTATGCATCTTATTTTGCTTAGATCGCGACGGTAGCATTATAAGATGATCCCTCACTAAAATCTCAAGATAATAAAGTGTTCATCCTTAGTAGCACCGTTATCAAGTCTTATCGTTTCGAAGCATCTCGTGATGATCGGGTGTGATAGATTCGATAAGTACATATAACGGGTGCAAGAGAGTTTTGCACATGCGGATACTAAGGTGGCCTTGACGAGCCTAGCATGTAAAGACATGGTCTCGGAACACGTGATACCGAAAGGTAGAGCATGAATCATATGATTGATATGATGAACACTTTGAGTGTTCGCCATTGAAATTACATCTTGTCTCGTGATGATCGGGCATAGGTGTGATGGATTTGGTTCGTGTGATCACTAAGACAATGCGAGGGATATTGTTTTGAGTGGGAGTTCACCTAGATTTTTAATTATGTAGAATTAAAATTTGAACTCAATTTGTCATAAACTTAGTCTAAACTATTGCAAATATGTTGTAGATATGGCGTCCTCAATCAATTTTAACCAGTTCCTAGAGAAAGAAAAGCTTAAGAGCAACGGTAGCAACTTCACACTGGTTCCGTCATGTGAGGATCTTCCTCAATGGCGGAAATGCAATATGTGCTTGATGCACCGCTAGGTGACCCTCCGCAGAAAAAACCGATGAAGTAAAGAATGTTTACATGACTCGGAAAACTCGGTACTCTCAAGTTCGTGTGCCATCTTATGCGATGAATCCGATCTTCAAAAACGTTTTGAGCACACGATCCTCATGAGTTGATAAAAGAGTTGAAGACTATTTTTGAGACTCATGCGGCCGTGGAATGCTATGAAGCATCGAAACACTTTTTCCGATGATGGAAGAAGGCACTCATTAGTGAGCACATGCTCGTTATGACCGGCATGCGAAGAAACTCTGACTTGGGAATAGTGATTCCTAACAGAGGGATTAATCGTGTCCTTCAATCACTGCCACCAAGTTACAAGAACTTTGTGATGAACTACAATATGCGGAACATGAACAAGGAGTTTCTGAACTGGCATGCTAAATCTGCTGAGATTGAGATCAAGAAAGAGCACCAAGTGTTGATGGTCAACAAGACCACCGAAGAAACAGGGCAAGTCTAAAGGCAAGAACAAGAAGAGTGGCAAGAAAGCGCCACGCCTCTGTGAAACCTAAGTCGGCCCTAAGCACGATCGAGTGTTATTACGCAAGGAGAAGGACAGGAGCGTAATTGCTCCAAGTATTTGGCGGATAAGAGCGGCCTTGTCAAGAAGAAGAAAG
Source organism: Lolium multiflorum (assembly GCA_030979885.1). Lineage (NCBI taxonomy): Eukaryota > Viridiplantae > Streptophyta > Magnoliopsida > Poales > Poaceae > Lolium > Lolium multiflorum. The sequence continues at coordinate 373,959,808 of CM061750.1, forward strand.
AAGGTATATCCGATATACATGTTATAGATGTTTATCTCACTAGTTCTCGTTCTAGTACCTGGTATTTGATACCGTTCGGTTGCTCATATTTGTAACTCAAAAGGAACTAAAGAATAAACGACAACTGTTGAAAGATGAAGTGACGATGCGCGTTGGAAACGGATCCAAGGTCAATGTGATCGCATCGGGACACTTCCTCTACATCTACCTTCGGGATTAGTTTTAAGCCTAAATAATTGTTATTATGTACGCGTTGAGCATGAACATTATATCGATCTTGTTTAATGCAAGACGGTTATTCATTCAAGTCTGAGAATAATGGTTGTTCTATTTTTATGAATAATATCTTTTATGGTCGAGCACCACAAAAGAATGGCTTATTTGTTAGATCTCGATAGTAGTAATACGCATATACATAACATTGATGCTAAGCGAATTAAATTGAATGATAATTCTACTTATATGTGGCATCGTCTTGGTCATATTGGAGTGAAACGCATGAAGAAACTCCATACGATGGATTACTTGAATCACTTGACTTTGAGTCACTTGATAGATGCGAAGCATGTCCGATGGGAAAAATGACTAAGACTCCATTCTCGGGTATGATGGAGCGAGCTACTGACTTATTGGAAATCATACACAGATGTATGTGGACCAATGAGTATAGCATCGCGCGGTGGTTATCGTTATGTTCTAACCTTCACAGAGATGATTTGAGTAGATATGGGTATATCTATAATGAAACATAAATCCGAAACTTTCGAGAAGTTTAAGGAATTCCAAAGTGAAGTAGAAAATCAACGTAACAAGAAGATTAAATTTCTACGATCTGATCGCGAGGTGAATATCTGAGTTATGAGTTTGGCATGCATTTAAAGAAATGCGAATACTTTCACAATTGACACCGCCGAACACCACAACGAAACGGTGTGTCCGAACGTCGTAATCGAACTCTCTTAGATATGGTTCGTTCTATGATGTCTCTTACTGATTTGCCGTTATCATTTTGGAGTTATGCATTAGAGACAACCGCATTCACTTTAAATAGAGCACCATCAAAATCCGTTGAAACGACGCCGTATGAATTATGGTTTAATAAGAAACCTACTCGTTCCTAAAAGTTTGGGGTTGCGAAGCCTATGTAAAAAGTTACAACCGGACAAGCTAGAACCCAAAGCGGAGAAATGCGTCTTCATAGGATACCCTAAGGAAACTATAGGGTACACTTTCTATCACAATCCGAAGGCAAGATTTTTGTTGCTAAGAACGGAACCTTTCTTGAGAAAGAATTTCTCACTAAAGAAGTGACTGGAAGAAAAGTAGAACTCGATGAGATTGAAGAATCTCTACTCGTTGATCGAGTAGCGCGACGGAAAATGTTCTGTACCACCTAACCAACGAGGAAGCTAATGATAATGATCATGAAACTTCAAATGAGACAGCTACTGAACCTCGCAGATCGACAAGGGATCGTGCCACTCCAGATTGGTATGATCCTTGTCTAAATGTCATGATTGTGGATAACAATGATGAGGATCCTGCGACGTATGAAGAAGCGATGATGAGCCCAGATTCCAACAAATGGCAAGAAGCCATGAAATCCGAAATGGGATCCATGTATGATAACAAAGTATGGACTTTGGTAGACTTACTGATAGCCGCAAGGTCGAGAATAAATGGATCTTCAAGAGAAAACGATGCGATGGTAATATTTGTCTATAAAGCTCGACTTGTCGCAAAGGGTTTCGACAAATTCAAGGTGTTGACTACGATGAGACTTTCTCACTGTAGCGAAGCTAAAATGTGAGGATTTTGTTAGCAATAGCTGCATTTTTCGATTATGAGATTTGGCGGATGGATGTCAAAACGGCGTTCCTTAATGGAGACATTGAGGAAGAGTTGTATATGGTACAACCCAAAGGTTTTGTCGATCCTAAAAATGCGACAAAGTATGCAAACTTCAACGTTCAATCTATGGTGAAGCAAGCATCGAGAAGTTGGAACCGACGTTTTGATAAGGTGATCAAAGACTTCGGGTTTATACGGTGTCATGGAGAGGCTGTATTTACAAGAAAGTGAGTGGGAGCTCTGTAGCATTCCCGATATTATATGTAGATGACATATTATTGATTGGGAATGATATAGAACTATTAAGCAGTGTAAAGGGTTATTTGAATAATAGTTTTTCAATGAAAGACCTTGGTGAAGCATCATACATATTAGGCATCAAGATTTATAGAGATAGATCAAGACGTCTAATAGGGCTATCACAGAGTACATACCTGGACAAGATTCGAAGAAGTTTAGAATGGACGAAAGTAAGAAAGGATTCTTACCTATGTTACCAGGCAAGGTCTTGAGTAAGACTCAAGGACCGGCTACGAAGAAAGAGAAAGGATGAGTCGGATCCCTATGCCTCGGCAGGGCTCTATCATGTATGCCATGCTATGTAAAAGACCGGATATAGCACATCTTAGTTTGACTAGAGATATCAAAGTGATCCAGGGATAGAACACTGGACAGGTCAAGAATATCTGAAGTACTTGAAAAGAACTAAGGATATGTTTCTGTTATGGAGGTGACCAAGAGCTCGTTGTAACAAGTTACACCGATGCAAGTTGGAACACCGATCCGATGACTCTAAGTCACAATCGGTACGTGTTTATATTGAATGGTCTTGCAAAGGTGGGCAAGCTCGAAGCTACGGTGGCGAAATCCTCAACGAATCGGAGTACATAGCGGCTTCGGAGGCTTCATCGGAAGCGGTATGGATGAAGAGGTTCATTGTAGAGCTCGGTGTGGTTCCTAGTGCATTGGACCCACTAGTCATCTTGTGACAACATGGGTGCCATCGCCAATGCACAAGAACCAAGGTCACACAAGAGGTTGAAGCATATCAAGCTTACCACTCGATTCGCAGTACATCGAAGATGGAGAAGTAAAGATTTGCAAAGTACACTGATCTGAATGTAGCAGATCCGTTGACTAAAGCTCTCCCTAGGGCAAAGCATGACCAACACCAGAATGCCATGGGTGTTAGGTACCTTACAATGTATACTAGATTATTGACTCTAGTGCAAGTGGGAGACTGTTGGAGATATGCCCAAGAGGCAATAATAAAAGTGGTTATTATATATCTTTATGTTTATGATAAATGTTTATATACCATGCTATAATTGTATTAACCGAAACATTGATACATGTGTGATATGTAAACAAACAAAGAGTCCCTAGTAAGCCTCTTAACTAGCTTGTTGATTAATAGATGATTAGTTTCATAATCATGAACATTGGATGTTATTAATAACAAGGTTATATCATTGTATGAATGATGTAATGGACACACCCAATTAAGCGTAGCATAAGATCACGTCATTAAGTTATTTGCTATAAGCTTTCAATACATAGTTACCTAGTCCTTATGACCATGAGATCATGTAAATCACTTATACCAAAGGTACTTTGATTACATCAAACGCCACTGCGTAAATGGGTGGTTATAAAGGTGGGATTAAGTATCCGGAAAGTATGAGTTGAGGCATATGGATCAATAGTGGGATTTGTCCATCCCGATGACGGATAGATATACTCTGGGCCTCTCGGTGGAATGTCGTCTAATGTCTTGCAAGCATATGAATAAGTTCATAAGAGACCACATACCACGGTACGAGTAAAGAGTACTTGTCGAGACGAGGTTGAACAAGGTATAGTGTGATACCGATGATCAAACCTCGGACAAGTAAAATATCGCGTGACAAAGGGAATTGGTATCGTATGTGAATGGTTCATTCGATCACTAAAGTCATCGTTGAATATGTGGGAGCCATTATGGATCTCCAGATCCCGCTATTGGTTATTGGTCGAGTGAGTACTCAACCATGTCCGCATAGTTCACGAACCGTAGGGTGACACACTTAAAGTTGGATGTTGAAATGGTAGAACTTGAATATGGAATGGAGTTCGAATATTTGTTCGAGTCCCGATATGATCCCGACATCACGAGGAGTTCCGAATGGTCCTGAGAATAAGATTCATATATAGGATGTCATTTTATGTGAATAAAATGATGCGGAAGGTTCTATGGAAGGTTCTAGAAGGTTCTAGAAAAGTCCGGAAGAAACCACCAAGGAAGGTGGAGTCCACATGGGACTCCACCTCCATGGCCGCCAACCCTAGTGGGGAGGAGTCCCAAGTGGACTCCCCAGGGGCCACCCCCCTATGGAAGGTGGAATTCCCACCTCTAGTGGGAGGGAAGGTTTCCCACCATATGGAAGGTTTTGGGGGTCTTATTCGAAGACTTGTAGTCCAACACTTGGGGCTTCCACCTATATATAGGGCAGGGGAGGGGGCCACACCAAAGCCTCAAGCTTGGCCGCCCCATAGTGGCCGGCCACCCTCTCCCCAAACCCTAGCGCCCGCTCCTCCACCATATCCCGCACGCTTAGCGAAGCTCCGCGATTTCTCCACCGCCACCGACACCACGCCGTCGTGCGCGGATTCAAGAGGAGCTACTACTTCGCTGCCCGCTGGAACAGGGAGGTGGACGTCGTCTCATCAACAACCGAACGTGGACCGAGTACGGAGGTGCGCCCGTTCGTGGCGCCGGAACCGATCGTGATCAAGATCTTCTTCGCGCTTTTGCAAGCGGCAAGTGAACGTCTACCGCAGCAACAAGAGCCTCCTCTTGTAGGCTTTTGAATCTCTTCAAGGGTGAGTCTCGACAATCCCCTCGTTGCTACCGTCTTCTAGATTGCATCTTGGCTTGGATTGCGTGTTCGCCGTAGGAAAATTTTTGTTTTCTATGCTACGTTATCCTACAGTAAGCAAACTAATTGAAGGAGCACATAAGAAAATGATATTTCTCCCTACATTACCGGAACCTAATTACACTTTGTGCGATTAAAAAAAGAAACTGGAATATCATATTTAGGTGGTTATTGTGGTAAAATCAGACCATGCTACAAACAAAAGAAAATTCAACTGGCATGAGACTTTACCTTAACCTGGTTGTGCAAGTTCTGCAGCATGGTCTTCATGCCCTACCTCATAGACCAAAATCAACTCTAGTTCAGCTGTAAGGCACAAACAACAAAATAAAATCAGGAAAACAAAAAAGCACAAACGAAAGGAAAAATAATCAACTTCATAGAGGAACAATTGTGTAATCATGGATGGCCTAAAAAAGAGCAAACACAGCGAGAAAATTAAATTTAGCAGGTATTGTTCTCTTAGAGAGACTTGTGCATTGAAAAAATAAATTGATGGTAACGTTGCCACTATTTTCCTTCCTTTTATCCAGCTCAGTATTCCCTAAAGTTGTTTAAACTTTTCAAAACATGCCAAACAGATAGCAAAAGTTATGGAAGGTAACCTTTACTACTTAGTAGAAAATAGTAGGCTAACAAAACGGTAGAAATTGAGATTTGCTTATATTGTTTTAAGTTCAGAGATCACATAAAATTTTGTCCCTCCATGAGTAATTTAAATTTCACAATCTAGTACTAAGAGGGACTGCTCAGACTGAATCGTACACATGGTTTTTAAGGCGTCGCTTAGGTTTTTAAGAGGGACTGCTCCGACTAACTCGTACACAATGAGATTCACACTTTTTGTCTGCTTGGGAACATCCACGGGAGGGCGATGCCAATCATGTGCATTGTCGAGGTGACCGTCTGGTGGTCTGTCCCATCCTCGGTTGAAGCAGGAAAGCCTCCACAACCATATGCTTCAGAAATTTGAGATATGCTAGTACTTTGACACACTTGTTCTTTTCGATTGTTTGTAGTAACAAATCTTCAGTAATCCGTAGTGCATCAACAATAAATACAAAAACGCATGCTCATAGGTAGCCATGTGAGCATTGATGGAAGTAGGCAAAAGTTTTTAAGATCAAATATGAAGCAAAGGACCAACAATAGGTAGGAAACGGATATGTAATCAGCAAGCATCTATAGCCAGCAAACTATTAGTGGCTGTTCATGAAAAGGGGGCACAAATGATTCTGTAGCAAGACGCTTGAGTGGCGAGTACCTATGTGATAAATGGTGATGACTCTTCACTTTTGAGCAGCACATCCTCCAAATTTTCAGTTCGTCGAAGCACATGAACAGGAGCTGCAGCTGGCCCTCGAAGCACACGAACAGGAGGTGCAGCTGGCCGGCGGTAGTACTGATCTCTATTCCCAGGTGCGCACTCGCCGGAAAGGAAGACCTGCATTAGAAAAACCATTCACTTCAAAACCACAGCCAAAACCTAAGACATCTGCAGAAATTAAAAGGACAAACAACCGTTTCGCCGGCGGCAAACGCTGTTGACCGTCGTGCGACGGACCATCCGGATAGATCATGGGGAGTTGTAGCCGGCAAGTGACACCACTGCCACCAGTCAGAGGAACTCGGCCTGGGAGCCGCGCCGCAGACGCCTATGCACGTTCACAACATCCAGGGAGGAAGAGGAGGGGAGCGGCTGTAGGTGGAGCATGTGGACGGCAGAGGTGGGGATTGGGGAGGAAGAGAAGCCATGGATTAGGATTTACGACTGGGGAGAGCTGGATTGTTCGGTGGTCTTCCGCACCGCTTTGACCGCCCGCCGCTCATGGTGGGGTGGAGAGAATACCCACGATCGACGAAGACCGATTCCACCGGAAATCAGAGGTGAATAGAAGGAAAGAAAAACAAGGCAACCGGCCCGCAATGAAAGAATTGACCGGCTGCCTCCCGGTTACCACGAATTGTTTGAAGGAAAAAAAATAAGAAAAGGGAACATCTACAGGAACACATCGCGCGTCTACAGGGAAAAACACATACGTGGCTAAGCCTGATTAGAGGAAAACGTGGAGGGAACAGTTCCCAGATCGCTCTCCTTCCGGTAGAAGGGTTCAACTTTGATATAGGTTATAATTATGTAAATGTGCTCAGAATTTTCATCAAAAATTTATTTGTTAAAGCTCAGAGCAAAACCCTGCTCTCTACTGCTTATGTGGTGTCATTATGTGATTCCTCGACACAAAATTTACACATACAACTGATACGTCTCAAACGTATCTATAATTTCTTATGTTCCATGCTACTTTTATGACAATACTTGAATGTTTTATACATACTTTACATCATTATTATACATTTTTCGGCACTAACCTATTAACAAGATGCCGAAGTTCTGCTGCTGTTTTGGTTTCAGAAATCCTAGTAAGGAAATATTCTCGAAATTGGACGAAATCAACGCCCATGGTCCTATTTTTACACGAAGCTTCCAAGACCGAGAAGTAGGGCCACGAGGCGCCGACACACTAGGCGGCGCGGGCCCCCGGCCGCGGCCGCCCCGGCCGCGCGGCCCTAGCGTGTGGGACCCTCATGTGGCCCCTGATACGTCTCCAACGTATCGATAATTTCTTATGTTCCATGCTACTTTATTGATGATACCTACATGTTTTATGCACATTATATGTCGTATTTACGCATTTTCTAGAACTAACCTATTAACAAGATGCGAAGAGCCAGTTGCTGCTGTTTTTGGTTTCGAAATCCTAGTAAGGAAATATTCTCGGAATTGGACGAAATCACCGCCCAGGGTCCTATTTTGCACGAAGCTTCCGAAGACCGAAGAGGAGTCGAAGTGGGGCCACGAGGGGCCGACACCATAGGCGGCGCGCCCAGGCCTGGCCGCGCCGACCTGGTGTGGGGCCCGTGTGGCCCCCCACGTTTCGCCCTTAAAGCCTCCGTCGCGAAACCCCACGAGAGCCACGATACGGAAAACCTTCCGGAGACGCCGCGAATCCCATCTCGGGGGATTCGGGAGATCGCCGGCACCCCGCCGGAGAGGGGATTCATCTCCGAGGACTCTACACCGCCATGGTCGCCTCCGGAGTGATGAGTGAGTAGTTCACCGACTATGGGTCCATAGCGGTAGCTAGATGGTCGTCTTCTCCTCATGTGCTTCATTGTTGGATCTTGTGAGCTGCCTAACATGATCAAGATCATCTATACGTAATACTATATGTTGTGTTTGTCGGGATCCGATGGATAGAGAATACTATGTTATGGTGATTATCAATCTATTGCTTATGTGTTGTTTATGATCTTGCATGCTCTCCGTTATTAGTAGAGGCTCGGCCAAGTTTTGCTCTTAACTCCAAGAGGGAGTATTTATGCTCGATAGTGGGTTCATGCCTTCATTGACACCTGGGACGTGACAGAAAGTTCTAAGGTTGTGATGTGTCTGCCACTAGGGATAAAACATTGATTCTATGTCTAAGGATGTAGTTGTCGATTACATTACGCACCATACTTAATGCAATTGTTGTTGCTTTGCAACTTAATACTGAATGGGGTTCGGATGATAACCTGAAGGTGGACTTTTTAGGCATAGATGCAGTTGGATGGCGGTCTATGTACTTTGTCGTAATGCCCGGATTAAATCTCACTATATTTATCATATCATGTATATGCATTGTTATGCCCTTCTCTATTTGTCAATTGCCCGATTTGTAATTTGTTCACCCAACATGCTTTATCTTACGGGAGAGACACCTCTAGTGAACTGTGGACCCCGGTCCTATTCTTTACATAGCATACAATCTCTGCAATACTTGTTTTACTGTTTTCTTGCAAACAATCATCTTCCACACAATACGGTTAATCCTTTGTTACAAGCCGGTGAGATTGACAACCTCACTGCTTGGGACAAAGTACTTGGTTGTGTTGTGCAGGTTCCACGTTGGCGCCGGAATCCCTGTTGTTGCGCCGCATCACATTTCGCCACCATCAACCTTCAACGTGCTTCTTGGCTCCTCCTGGTTCGATTAAACCTTGGTTTCTTTCAGGGAAAACTTGCTACTGCGCATCATACCTTCCTCTTGGGGTTCCCAACGAACGTGTGAGTTACACGCCATCAAGCTCTTTTGGCGCGCCGTTGCCGGGATCAAGACACGCTGCAAGGGAGTCTCCACTTCTCAATCTCTTTACTTTGTTTTTGTCTTGCTTTATTTTATTTACTACTTTGTTTGCTGCACCTAAACAAAACACACAAAAATTAGTTGCTAGTTTTACTTTATTTACGTCTTGCTCTCCATATCAAAAACACAAAAAAATTAGTTACTTGCATTTACTTTATCTAGTTTGTTTTATTTACTGTTGCTAAAATGAATACCCCTGAAAATACTAAGTTGAGTGACTTCACAAACGCAAATAATAATGATTTCCTATGCACACCTATTGCTCCACCTGCTACTACAGCAGAATCCTTTGAAATTAAACCTGCTTTACTGAACCGGTTATGAGAGATCAATTTTCGGTGTTAGTTCTGATGATGCTGCTGCCCATCTTAATAATTTTGTTGAAATTTGTGAAATGCAAAAGTATAAGGATGTAGATGGTGATATTATTAAATTGAAAGTGTTTCCTTTCTCATTAAGAGGAAGAGCTAAAGATTGGTTGCTATCTTTGCCTAAGAATAGTATTGATTCATGGACTAAATGTAAGGATGCTTTTATTGGTAGATATTATCCTCCCGCTAAAATTATATCTTTGAGAAGTAGCATAATGAATTTTAAGCAATTAGATACTGAACATGTTGCTCAAGCATGGGAGAGAATGAAAACTTTGGTAAAGAATTGCCCAACCCATGGATTGACTACTTGGATGATTATCCAAACCTTCTATGCAGGACTAAATTTTTCTTCGCGAATTTATTGGATTCAGCTCTGGAGGTACCTTTATGTCCATCACTTTGGGGGCGGCTACAAAACTTCTTGATGATATGATGATAAATTACTCTGAATGGCACACGGAAAGAGCTCCACAAAGTAAGAAGGTAAATTCTGTTGAAGAAACCTCTTCCTTGAGTGATAAGATTGATGTGATTATGTCTATGCTTGTGAATGGTAGATCTAATGTTGATCCAAATAATGTTCCTTTAGCTTCATTGGTTGCTCAAGAAGAAAATGTTGATGTGAATTTCATTAAAAATAATAATTTCAACAATGCTTATAGGAACAACTCGGTAATAACTATAGGCCATATCCTTCTGCTAATGGTAATGGTTATGGTAATTCTTATGGGAATTCTTACAACAATAATAGGAGTGTACCCTCTGGTCTTGAATCTATGCTTAAAGAATTTATTAGTACACAAACTGCTTTTAACAAATCTGTTGAGGAAAAGCTTGATAAAATTGATATTATTGCTTCTAGAGTTGATAGACTTGCCTCGATGTTAATCTTTTAAAATTGAAAGTTATGCCTAATAATGATATTGATAATAAGATTACTACGCAGCAAATGCCATCCAAGTTAGAATTAATGAGAATATAAGATTAATGGCTGAACTGCGTGCTAGGTGGGATAGAAGAAAATGAAAAACTAGCTAAAGAGAATAATGTAGCTAAAGTTTGGACTATTACCACCACTAGTAATGTTAATGCTTCACATGTTGCTGCACTCCTACTATCAATGGTAAAATAATTGGTGTTGGCAATGTTTCTACTTCTAGTGCAAAGCGTACAAACTGCCTGAAATTGCTAAAACTGAAACTGATTGTGATAAAACTGCTGAAATTTTTTCCAACCTTGGGAACAATGATCCCATTGCTGTAGCTCATAATGATTTAGATTTTGATGATTGCCACATCTCTGAAGTTATAAAGTTCTTACAAAAACTTGCTAAAAGTCCTAATGCTAGTGCTATAAATTTAGCCTTTACAAAACATATTACAAATGCTCTCATAAAAGCTAGAGAAGAGAAACTAAAACTTGAAACTTCTATTCCTAGAAAGTTAGAAGATGGTTGGGAGCCCATCATTAAAATGAAATTCAATGACTTTGAATGTAATGCTTTATGTGATCTTGGTGCAAGTATTTCTGTTATGCCTAAAAAGATTTATGATATGCTTGACTTGCCACCATTGAAGAATTGTTATTTGGATGTTAATCTTGCCGATAATGTTAAAAAGAAACCTTTGGGGAGGATTGATAATGTGCGCATTACGGTTAACAATAACCTTGTCCCCGTTGATTTTGTTGTCTTGGATATCGAATGCAATGCATCTTGTCCTATTGTGTTGGGAAGACCTTTTCTTCGAACCGTTGGTGCTGTTATTGATATGAGGGAAGGTAATATTAAATATCAATTTCCTCTCAAGAAAGGTATGGAACACTTCCCTAGAAAGAGAATGAAGTTTCCTTTTGATTCTATTATTAGAACAAGGTAATGTTGATGCCTCATCTGTTGATAATACTTGATTTGCACTTTCTGCGCCTAGCTGAAAGGCGTTAAAGAAAAGCGCTTATGGGAGACAACCCATGTTTTTAATACAGTACTTTATTTTATATTTGAGTCTCGGAAGTTGTTTACTACTGTAGCAACCTCTCCTTATCATGTTTTTGTGCCAAGTAAAGTTTCTATGTCAAAGTTGATGTTATATTTGGGATCGCTGCGAAAACAGCATTGCTGTCTGTCACGAATCTGGGCACAAGTCTCTGTAGAAAAGTCGAAAAAATCTGCCAATTTACGAGCCTGATCCTCAGATATGTACGCAACTTTCATTAGTTTTGAGTTTTTCCATTTGAGCAAGTATGGTGCCATTTTAAAATTCGTCTTTACGGACTGTTCTGTTTTTGACAGATTCTGCCTTTATTTCGCATTGCCTCTTTTGCTATGTTGGATTTATTTCTTTGATCCATTAATGTCCAGTAGCTTTATGCAATGTCCAGAAGTGTAAAGAATGATTGTGTCACCTCTGAATGTGTGAATTATTAATTGTGCACTAACCCTCTAATGAGTTTGCTTGAAGTTTGGTGTGAAGGAAGTTTTCAAGGGTCAAGAGAGGAGTATGATATACTATGATCAAGAGGAGTGAAAGCTCTAAGCTTGGGGATGCCCCGTGGTTCACCCCTGCATATTCTAAGAAGACTCAAGCATCTAAGCTTGGGGATGTCCAAGGCATCCCCTTCTTCATCGACAACATCATCAGGTTCCTCCCCTGAAACTATATTTTTATTCAATCACATCTTGTGTTCTTTACTTGGAGCGTCGGTTTGTTTTTGTTTTTGTTTTTGTTTTTTTTGAATAAAATGGATCCTAGCATTCACTTTGTGGAGAGAGACACGCTCCGCTGTTGCATATGGACAAATATGTCCTTAGGCTTTACTCATAATGTTCAAGGCGAAGTTTCTTCTTCGTTAAATTGTTATATGGTTGGAATTGGAAAATGCTACATGTAGTAATTCTAAAATGTCTTGGATAATGTGATACTTGGCAATTGTTGTGCTCATGTTTAAGCTCTTGCATCATATACTTTGCACCCATTAATGAAGAAATACATAGAGCTTGCTAAAATTTGATTTGCATATTTGGTCTCTCTAAGGTCTAGATAATATCTAGTATTGAGTTTTGAAGAACAAGGAAGACGGTGTAGAGTCTTATAATGTTTACAATATGTCTTTTATGTTTTGCTGCACGGTTCATCCTTGAGTTTGCTTCAAATAACCTTGCTAGCCTAAACCTTGTATCGAGAGGGAATACTTCTCATGCATCCAAAATCCTTGAGCCAACTACTATGCCATTTGTGTCCACCATACCTACCTACTACATGGTATTTCTCCGCCATTCCAAAGTAAATTGCTTGAGTGCTACCTTTAAAATTCCATCATTCGCCTTTGCAATATATAGCTCATGGGACAAAATAGCCTTAAAAACTATCGTAGTATTGAATATGTACTTATGCACTTTATCTCTTATTAAGTTGCTTGTTGTGCGATAACCATGCTTCTGGGGAACGCCATCAACTATTGTTGAATATCATGTGAGTTGCTATGCATGTCCGTCTTGTCTGAAGGATCTATCACTTTAATGATTGGAGCATGCAAATTGTTAGAGAAGAACATTGGGCCGCTAACTAAAGCCATGAATCATGGTTGAAGTTTCAGTTTTGGACATATATCCTCAATCTCATATGAGAATAATAATTGTTGCTACATGCTTATGCATTTAAGAGGAGTCCATTATCTGTTGTCCATGTTGTCCCGGTATGGATGTCTAAGTTGAGAATAATCAAAAGCAAGAAATCCAAAATGCGAGCTTTCTCCTTAGACCTTTACAGCGGCATGGAGGTACCCTTTGTGACACTTGGTTGAAACATGGCATGCAAAGATCCGGTAGTCCAAGCTAAGTAGGACGAGGTGCGGGCACTATTAGTATACTATGCATGAGGCTTGCAACTTGTAAGATATAATTTATATAACTCATATGCTTTATTACTACCGTTGACAAAATTGTTTCATGTTTTCAAAATAAAAGCTCTAGCACAAATACATCAATCGATGCTTTCCTCTTTGAAGGACCTTTCTTTTACTTTTATTGTTGAGTCAGTTTTCCTATCTCCCTCCACCTTAAGAAGCAAACACTTGTGTGAACTGTGCATTGATTCCTACATACTTGCATATTGCACTTGTTACATTACTTTATGTTGACAATATCCATGAGATATACATGTTATAAGTTGAAAGCAACCGCTGAAACTTAATCTTCCTTGTGTTGCTTCAACACCTTTACTTTGATTTATTGCTTTATGAGTTAACTCTTATGCAAGACTTATTGATGCTTGTCTTGAAGTACTATTCATGAAAGGTCTTTGCTTTATGATTCACTTGTTTACTCATGTCATTACCATTGTTTTGATCGCTGCATTCATTACATATGTTTACAAATAGTATGATCAAGATTATGATGGCATGTCACTTATCTTATCGTTACCTGCTTTGGACGAAGAACTAAGCAGGGATTGATACGTCTCAACATATCGATAATTTCTTATGTTCCATGCTACTTTATTGATGATACCTACATGTTTTATGCACATTATATGTCGTATTTACGCATTTTCTAGAACTAACCTATTAACAAGATGCCGAAGAGCCAGCTTGTTCTGTGTTTTTGGTTTCAGAAATCCTAGTAAGGAAATATTCTCGGAATTGGACGAAATCACCGCCCAGGGTCCTATTTTTGCACGAAGCTTCCGAAGACCGAAGAGGAGTGGGGCCACGAGGCCGACACCATAGGCGCGGCCCGGGCCTTGGCCGCGCCGACCTGTGGTGTGGGGCCCTCGTGTGGCCCACGTTGCCCTTTCGCCTACTTAAAGCCTCCGTCGCGAAAACCCCGTCGAGAGCCACGATACGGAAAACCTTCCAGAGACGCGCCGCCATCCCATCTCGGGGATTCGGAGATCGCCCCGGCACCCTGCCGGAGAGGGGATTCATCTCCCGAGGACTCTACACCGCCATGGTCGCCTCCGAAGTGATGAGAGTAGTTCACCCCTGGACTATGGGTCCATAGCAGTAGCTAGATGGTCGTCTTCTCCTCATGTGCTTCATTGTTGGATCTTGTGAGCTGCCTAACATGATCAAGATCATCTATCTGTAATACTATATGTTGTGTTTGTCGGGATCCGATGGATAGAGAATACTATGTTATGGTGATTATCAATCTATTGTTTATGTGTTGTTTATGATCTTGCATGCTCTCCGTTATTAGTAGAGGCTCTGGCCAAGTTTTTGCTCTTAACTCCAAGAGGGAGTATTTATGCTCGATAGTGGGTTCATGCCTTCATTGACACCTGGGACAGTGACAGAAAGTTCTAAGGTTGTGATGTGTTGCCACTAGGGATAAAACATTGATTCTATGTCTAAGGATGTAGTTGTCGATTACATTACGCACCATACTTAATGCAATTGTCTGTTGCTTTGCAACTTAATACTGAATGGGGTTCGGATGATAACCTGAAGGTGGACTTTTTAGGCATAGATGCGTTGGATGGCGGTCTATGTACTTTGTCGTAATGCCCGGATTAAATCTCACTATATTTATCATATCATGTATATGCATTGTTATGCCCTTCTCTATTTGTCAATTGCCCGACTGTAATTTGTTCACCCAAAATGCTTTATCTTACGGGAGAGACACCTCTAGTGAACTGTGGACCCCGGTCCTATTCTTTACATAGCATACAATCTACTAATACTTGTTTTCGTTTTCTTGCAAACAATCATCTTCCACACAATACGGTTAATCCTTTGTTGAAGTGAGATTGACAACCTCACTGTTTCGTTGGGACAAAGTACTTGGGTTGTGTTGTGCAGGTTCCACGTTGGCGCCGTTGCCGCATCACATTTCGCCACCATCAACCTTCAACGTGCTTCTTGGCTCCTCCGGTTCGATTAAACCTTGGTTTCTTTCGAGGGAAAAACTCGTGCGCATCATACCTTCCTCTTGGGGTTCCTAACGAACGTGTGAGTTACACGCCATCAGCCCCTTCGTTGCCCTTCCGCCTACTTAAAGCCTTCATCGCGAATACCCCTGTACCGAGAGCCACGATACGGAAAACCTTCCAGAGACGCCGCCGCAATCCCATCTCGGGATTCCGAGATCGCCTTCGGCACCCTGAGAGGGGAATCATCACCGAGGGGCTCTACATCATCATGCCCGCCTCCGGATTGATGCGTGAGTAGTTCATCCTTGGACTATGGGTCCATAGCAGTAGCTAGATGGTTGTCTTCTCCGCATGTGCTATCATTGTTTAGATCTTGTGAGCTGCCTAACATGAGCAAGATCATCTATTTGTAATGCTACATGTTGTGTTTGGTGGGATCCGATGAATCTAGAATACTATGTTAAGTTGATTATCAATCTATCATATATGTGTTGTTTATGTTCTTGCATGCTCTCCGTTGCTAGTAGAGGCTCTGGCCAAGTTGATACTTGTAACTCCAAGAGGGGGTATTTATGCTCGATAGTGGGTTCATGCCTCCATTGAATCTGGGAGTGACAAAGTTCTAAGGTTGTGGATGTGTTGCTACTAGGGATAAAACATCGATACTTTGTCTAAGGATATTTGTGTTGATTACATTACGCATCATACTTAATGCAATTATCTGTTGTTTACAACTTAATACCGAGGGTGCGGATGCTAACCCGAAGGTGGATTATTTAGGCATAGATGCATGCTGGATAGCGGTCTATGTACTTTGTCGTAATGCCCTGATTAAATCACATAGTAATCATCGTTGATATGTATTGAATCTTGATTTTTCAATTGCCCACCTGTAATTTGTTCACCCAACATGTTAGTTATCTTATTGGAGAGACACCACTAGTGAACTGTGGACCCGGTCCATTCTTTTACATATGAATACATTCTACCGCAATTATTGTTCTTGTTCTTTGCAAACAAACACCATCTTCCACTCGATACGCTTAATCCTTTGTTTTCAGCAAGCCGGTGAGATTGACAACCTCACTGTTACGTTGGGGCAAAGTATCTTGATTGTCTTGTGCCGGTTCCACGTTGGCGCCGGTTTCACCGGTGTTGCGCCGCACTACACTTCTCCACCAACAACCTTCACGTGCTTCTTGGCTCCTACTGGTTCGATAACCTTGGTTTCTTTCGAGGGAAACTTGCCGTGTGCGCATCATACCTTCCTCTTGGGGTTCCCAACGGACGTGTACATCTACGCGCATCAAGCTCTTTTCTGCGCCGTTGGGGAGATCAAGACACGCTGAGGAGTCTCTCCACTTCCAATCTCTTTACTTTGTTTTTGTCTTGCTTTACTTTATTTCATTTACTGTCTTGTTTGCTTCATATTAAAAAAACACAAAAAAATAGTTACTTTACTTTCTGTCTTATTTACTAGCTCTATATCAAAAACACAAAAAAATTAGTTACTTGTCTTTATTCTACTTGCTTAGTTTAGTTTTATTACTACTACAATGGGTACTCCTGAAAATACTAAGTTGTGTGATTTCACTAGCACAAATAATAATGATTTTGTATGTACTCCTATTGCTCCACCTGCTACTACAGCAGAATTCTATGAAATTAAACCTGCTTTACGAATCTTGTTATGAGAGAGCAATTTTCTGGTGTTAGTACTGATGATGCTGCTGCCCATCTTAATAATTTTGTTGAACTTTGTGAAATGCAAAAGTATAAGGATATAGATGGTGATATTATAAAACTGAAATTATTTCCTTTCTCCTTAAGAGAAAGAGCTAAAGATTGGTTGCTTTCTTTGCCTAAAAATAGTATTGATTCATGGACTAAATGTAAAGATGCTTTTATTAGTAAATATTATCCTCCTGCTAAGATTATATCTTTGAGAAGTAGCATTATGAACTTTAAACAATTTGATAATGAACATGTTGCTCAAGCATGGGAGAGAATGAAATCTTTGGTAAAGAATTGCCCAACCCATGGACTGACTACTTGGATGATCATCCAAACCTTTTATGCAGGATTGAATTTTTCCTCGAGGAACCTATTGGATTCAGTGCTGGAGGTACTTTTATGTCCATCACCAGGCGCCGCGACTAAACTTCTTGATGATATGATGATCAATTACTCTGAATGGCACACTGAAAGAACTCCTCAAGGTAAGATGGTAAATTCTGTTGAAGAAACCTCTTCTTTGGGTGATAAGATTGATGCTATTATGTCTATACTTGCAAATGGTAGATCTCATATTGATCCTAATAATGTTCCTTTAGCTTCATTGGTTGCTCAAGAAGAAAATGTTGATGTGAATTTCATTAAGAGTAATAATTTCAACAACAATGCTTATAGGAATAATTATGGTAACAACAACTATAGGCCATATCCTTCTAATAATGGTAATGGTTATGGTAATTATTACAACAATAATAAGAGCGTACCCTCTGGTCTTGAAGTCATGCTTAAAGAATTTATTAGTACACAAACTGCTTTCAATAAAACTGTTGAAGAAAAGCTTGGTAAAATTGATGTTCTTGCTTCTAAGGTTGATAGTCTTGCTCTTGATGTTGATCTTTTAAAATTGAAAGTTATGCCTGAGGAAGTTAAAGATGCTAGGTTTGCTAAAACAAATGCCATCCAAGTTCGAATTAATGATAATATTAGAATGTTGGCTGAATTGCATGCTAGGCGGGATAGAGAAGAAAAAGAAAAACTTGCTAAAGAGAATAATGTAGCTAAAGTATGGACTATTACCACCACTAGTAATGTTGATTCTTCACATGTTGCTACACCTCCCACTATCAATGGTAAAATAATTGGTGTTGGCAATGTTTCTACTCCTAGTACAAAGCGCAAAATTGCCTGAAACTGCTTGTGATAAAACTGCTAAAATTTTTCAAAATATTGGTGACAATGATTCCATTGCTCTAGAACATAATGGTTTAGATTTTGATGATTGTCATATTACTGAAGTTATAAAGTTCTTACAAAAACTTGCTAGAAGTCCCAATGCTAGTGCTATAAATTTAGCCTTTACAAAACATATTACAAATGCTCTCATTAAAGCCAGGGAAGAGAAATTAAAACTTGAAGCTTCTATTCCTAGGAAATTAGAAGATGGTTGGGAGCCCATCATTAAAATGAAATTCAATGACTTTGAATGTAATGCTTTATGTGATCTTGGTGCAAGTATTTGTTATGCCTAAGAAAATTTATGATATGCTTGACTTGCCACCATTGAAGAATTGTTATTTGGATGTTAATCTTGCTGATAATGTTAAAAAGAACCTTTGGGGAGGATTGATAATGTTTACGGTTAACAATAACCTTGTCCCCGTTGATTTTGTTGTCTTGGATATTGAATGCAATGCATCTTGTCCTATTATGTTGGGAAGACCTTTTCTTCGAACCGTTGGTGCTGTTATTGATATGAAGGAAGGTAATATTAAATATCAATATCCTCTCAAGAAAGGTATGGAACACTTCCCTAGAAAGAGAATGAAGTTGTCTTTTGATTCTATTATTAGAACAAGTTATGATGTTGATGCTTCTTCTCTTGATGTTACTTGATTTGCACTTTCTGCGCTAGCTGAAAGGCGTTAAAGAAAAGCACTTCTTGGGAGATAACCCAAGTTTCATTTTATTTACTGTATTGTTGAGTCTTGGAAGTTGTTTACTACTGTAGCAACCTCTCCTTATCATGTTTTTGTGCCAAGTAAAGTTTTTATGCTAAAGTTGATGCTAGATTTGGATCGCTGCGCAGAAACAGCATTGCTGTCTGTCACGAATTCGTACAGATCTTCCTGTAGAAAAATCAAAAAAATATGAAAATTTACGAACGTGATCCTCATATATGTACGCAACTTTCATTAGTTTTGAGTTTTTCCATTTGAGCAAGTTAAGTGCCCCTGCCAAATTCGTCTTTACGGACTGTTCTGTTTTTGACAGATTCTGCCTTTTATTTCGCATTGCCGCTTTTGCTATGTTGAATGAGTTTCTTTGTTCCATTAACTTTCAGAAGCTTTGTGCAATGTCCAGAAGTGTTAAAAATGATTGTGTCACCTCTGAATATGTGAATTTTTGATTATGCACTAACCCTCTAATGAGTTTGCTTGAAGTTTGGTGTGAGGAAGTTTTTAAGGGTCAAGAGAAGAGGATGATATACTATGATCAAGAAGAGTGAAAGGTCTAAGCTTGGGGATGCCCCGGTGGTTCATCCCTGCATATTTTAAGAAGACTCAAGCATCTAAGCTTGGGATGCCCAAGGCATCCCCTTCTTCATCGACAACATTATCGTCACTTCTAGTGAAACTATATTTTTATTCCATCACATCTTATGTTCTTTACTTGGAGCGTCGATTTGCTTTTATTTTCGTTTTGGTTTGAATAAAGTTGGATCCCATCATTCTTATATTGGAGATATTACGCTCCGCTTTTTATATGGAACACTTGTGTTCTTAATTGTGCTTTAATGTTCATGGCGAAGGCTGAAATTGCTTCGTTAAATTGCTATTTGGTTGGAATCAGAAAATGCTGCATATGGTTTGGAATAACTTGGCAATTGTTTGATCTCTCATAGATCATGTTTAAGCTCTTGCATCATGTAGTTTAATCTATTAATGAAGAACTACCGTAGAGCTTGTTTAATTTGGTTTGCATGATTGGTCTCTCTAAGTCTAGATATTTTCGGGTAAAATGTTTGAACAACAAGGAAGACAGTGTAGAGCCTTATAATGCTTGCAATATGTTTTTGTGTAAGTTTTTGTACCTGTTCATACTTGTGTTTGCTTCAAACAACCTTGCTAGCCCAAACCTTGTACTGAGAGGAAATGCTTCTCGTGCATCCAAACACCTTGAGCCAAACCCCATACCATTTGTGTCCACCATATCTACCTACTATGTGGTATTTTTCTGCCATTTCAAAGTAAATTACTTGAGTGCTACCTTTAAAATTTCATTCCTTTATCTTTGCAATATATAGCTCATGGGACAAATAGCTTAAAAACTATTGTGGTGATGAATATGTAGTTAATTATGTGTCTTAATTCTTATAAGTTGCTTGTTGAGCGGTAACCTTGTTTCTGGGGACGCCATCAACTTTTTACCTTTGTTGGATATCATGTGAGATGCTATGCATGTTCGTCTTGTCTGAAGTAAGTGCGATTTCATGATCAAATGGTTTGAGTATGCATATGTTAGAGAAGAACATTGGGCCGCTAACTAAAGCCATGTATCATGGTGGAAGTTTCAGTTTGGACATACAACCTCAATCTCTTATGAGAATATTATTTGTTGTTGAATGCTTAAGCATTAAAAGAGGAGTCCATTATCTGTTGTCTATGTTGTCCCGGTATGGATGTCTAAGTTGAGAATAATCAAAAGCGAGAAATCCAATGCGTGCTTTCTCCTTAGACCTTTGTACAGGCGGCATAGAGGTACCCCTTTGTGACACTTGGTTGAAACATATGTCATGCAATGATAATCCGTGTTATCCGAGCTGATTAGGACAAGGTGCGAGCACTATTAGTACTCTATGCATGAGACCTGCAACTTGTAGGAAGTATTATGCATAGCACATATGAATTATTACTACCGTTGATAAAATTGTTTCTATGTTTTCAAAACAAAAGCTCTAGCACAAAAATAGTAATCCATGCTTCCCTCTGCGAAGGGCCATTCTTTTACTTTATGTTGAGTCAGTTTACCCACTTCTTTCTATCTTAGAAGCAAACACTTGTGTTAACTGTGTGCATTGACTCTTACATGTTTACTTATTGCACTTGTTATATTACTCTATGTTGACAAATATTCATGAGATATACATGTTACAAGTTGAAAGCAACCGCTGAAACTTAATCATTCTTTGTGTTGTTTCAATGCATTCTACTTTGAATTTATTGCTTATGAGTTCGCTCTTATGCAAGTCTTGTTGATACTTGTCTTGAAAGTACTATTCATGAAAAGTTTTGCTATATGATTTATTTGTTTAGTCATTATCTTTGTTAGCAATCTTTTGTTCAGATCACTCCATTCATCTCATATGCTTTACAATAATGTTGATCAAGATTATGTTGGTAGCATGTCACTTCAGAAATTATTTGTGTTATCGTTTACCTACTCGAGGACGAGTAGGAACTAAGCTTGGGGATGCTTGATACGTCTCAAACGTATCTATAATTTCTTATGTTCATGCTACTTTTATGACAATACTTGAATGTTTTATACATACTTTACAGCATTATTATACATTTTCCGGCACTAACCTATTAACAAGATGCCGAAGCGCCGCTTGCTGCTGTTTTTGGTTTCAGAAATCCTAGTAAGGAAATATTCTCGGAATTGGACAAAATCAACGCCGAGGGTCCTATTTTAACACGAAGCTTCCAGAAGACCGAGGGGGAAAGGAAGTGGGGCCATGAGGCGCCGACACACTAGGCGGCGCGGCCCGTGCCCCGGCCGCGCGACCTAGCGTGTGGGGCCCTCGTGTGGCCCCCCGTTGCCCTTCCGCCTACTTAAAGCCTTCGTCGCGAATACCCCCGTACCGAGAGCCACGATACGGAAACCTTCCGAGACGCCGCCGCCGCCAATCCCATCTCGGGATTCAGAGATCGTCTCCCACCGCCGGAGAGGGGAATCATCACCGGAGGGCTCTACATCATCATGCCCACCTCCGGATTGATGCGTGAGTAGTTCATCCTTGGACTATGGGTCCATAGCGTAGCTAGATGGTTGTCTTCTCCGCATGTGCTATCATTGTTTAGATCTTGTGAGCTGCCTAACATGATCAAGATCATCTATTTGTAATGCTACATGTTGTGTTTGGTGGGATCCGATGAATCTAGAATACTATGTTAAGTTGATTATCAATCTATCATATATGTGTTGTTTATGTTCTTGCATGCTCTCCGTTGCTAGTAGAGGCTCTGGCCAAGTTGATACTTGTAACTCTAAGAGGGGGTATTTATGCTCGATAGTGGGTTCATGCCTCCATTGAATCTGGGACAGTGACAGAACGTTCTAAGGTTGTGGATGTGTTGTTGCTACTAGGGATAAAACATCGATGCTTTGTCTAAGGATATTTGTGTTGATTACATTACGCACCATACTTAATGCAATTATCTGTTGTTTACAACTTAATACTGGAGGGGGTGCGGATGCTAACCCGAAGGTGGATTATTTAGGCATAGATGCATGTTGGATAGCCGTCTATGTACTTTGTC
This sequence comes from Lolium multiflorum, assembly GCA_030979885.1. NCBI lineage: Eukaryota > Viridiplantae > Streptophyta > Magnoliopsida > Poales > Poaceae > Lolium > Lolium multiflorum. The sequence goes on from CM061750.1 coordinate 373,982,288, forward strand.
GTAATGCCATGATTAAATCACATAGTAATCATCGTTGATGTGTATTGAATCTTGATTTGTCAATTGCCCACCTGTAATTTGTTCACCCAGCATGTTAGTTATCTTATTGGAGAGACACCACTAGTGAACTGTGGACCCCGGTCCATTCTTTTACATCTGAATACATTCTACTGCAATTATTGTTCTTACTGTTCTTTGCAAACAAACACCATCTTCCACTCGATACGCTTAATCCTTTGTTTTCAGCAAGCCGGTGAGATTGACAACCTCACTGTTACGTTGGGGCAAAGTATCTTGATTGTGTTGTGCAGATTCCACGTTGGCGCCGGTTTCTGTTGCGTCGCACTACACTCCTCCACCAACAACCTTCACGTGCTTCTTGGCTCCTACTGGTTCGATGACCTTGGTTTCTTTCTGAGGGAAAACTTGCCGATGTGCGCATCATACCTTCCTCTTGGGGTTCCCAACGGACGTGTATATCTACGCGCATCAACAACCTACAACCTAGGATGCACCGACACTTCAATAAAGTGACATATCTGATACATGGATACTTTTGGATACATATCCCCTGATTTTATATCTTTCAAAAGAAATAAAAATAACTCGGACACCGGTAAGATACATAATGAATACCTCTCGGATATGGGAAAAAACGATTTGCGAAATAGAGCCATAGAGGTATACATCGTATTCGCATATCTGCATTTTTGAAAATAGAGCCATAAGTTATATACAAATCGGATCCGCATATCTGCATTTTTTAAAGTTTGATGTGTCATCTATATCGCCATATCCTGGCACCCTAGCATACACCTACCAAATATTTAGGAATCATATAATACAAGTTTTGCTATTTTTTAGTAGGCTGCGAGCTAGCATACGGGGTTTTAATGGCCGGCCCAGTGAAATACTGTAAGAGGCAAACGTAGAAATGGAAATGCCTTAGGTAAGTGTCGATCCCGCGACTTCCATGCACGTCCCGACTACTCATGTGTCCAGGCCATAGATATTATTTGCTTGATAGTTAGAACTGAGTTTTTTTGCAACTGATATTTTTTTCCAATTGAAAGTGTGGTTGCAACCGAGATTTTCTCTAGTTTCAAGTGTGGTTGCAACCGAGATTTTTTGCAGTTGCAAGCCGGATTGCAACCGAGATATTCTCTAGTTGTAACTTAGATTTTTCCAGTTGCATGCGTGGTTGCAACTGAGATTTTTTTTCCAGTTCCAAGAGATGGTTGCAACTAAGAGTTTCCCCAGTTGCAAGTGTGGCTACAACTTTCAGTAGCAAGTGTGGTTGCAACTGAAAAATACTTTTGGTTGTGCACCGAGTGGAACAACGATTTTTTTGTTGCATAATTTTATTTTGCCGAATATGAGAGGGAGAGAAATTAACTTGTGTTCTTTTGGAAAAACATTAAGATTGTAAATGACAATTTTTTTTAAAGAAACAACTAAAAAAGGCATTGACAATATTCTACTGAGCACTAAGTTAGTAGACTGAATCCTAGAGATACCCTATAAATATACATATTAAAATTGCAAATGTATCGAAAAACATACACCTACCAAATATTTAGGAATCATATAATAAAAGGTTTGCTAATTTTTAGTAGGCTGAAAGCTAGCCTAGGGGGTTTAAATGGCTGGCCCAGTGAAATATTGTAAGAGGCAAATGTAGAAATGGAAATGCCTTAGGTAAGTGTCGATCCCTCGACTTCCACGGCACGTCCCGACTACTCATACCTCCAGGCCATATATCTTATTTGCTTGATAGTTAGAACTGACCTTTTTGCAACTGATATTTTTTTTCAATTGGAAGTGTGGTTGCAATCAAGATATTCTCTAGTTTCAAGTGTGGTTGCAACCAAGATTGTTTGTAGTTTCAAATCGGATTGCAACCGAGATATTCTCTGGTTGCAAGTTAGATTTTTCCAATTGCATGTGTGGCTGCAACTGAGACTTTTTTTCCAGTTCCAAGAGGTGGTTACAACTAAGATTTTTTCCAGTTGCAAGTGTGGCTGCAACTTTCAGTAGCAAGTGTGGTTGCAACCGAGAAATATTTTTGGTTGTGCACCGAGTGGAACAACTATTTTTTGTTGCATAATTTTATTTTGTCGAATATGAGTGGGAGAGAAATTAACTTGTGTTCTTTTGGAAAAACATTAAGATTGTAAATAACAAAAAAACATTAAAGAAACAACTAAAAAAGGCATTGACATTATTCTAGTGAGCACTAAGTCAGTAGACTGACTCCTAGAGATACCCTATAAATATACAGATTAGAATTGCAAATGTATCGAAAAGCATACACCTACCAAATATTTAGGAATCATATAATAAAGGTTTGCTAATTTTTAGTAGGTTGAGAGCTAGCCTAGGGTGTTTAAATGGCCGGCCCAGTGAAATATTGTAAGAGACAAACGTAGAAATGGAAATGCCTTAGGTAAGTGTTGATCCCGCGACTTCCACGGCACGTCCCGACTACTCATGCCTCCAGGTCATAGATCTTATTTGCTTGATAGTTAGAACTGAGCTTTTTTGCAACTGATATTTTTTCCAAATGGAAGTATGGTTGCAACCTAGATTTTCTCTAGTTTCAAGTGTGGCTGCAACCAAGATGTTTTGCAGTTGCAAGCCGTATTGCAACCGAGATATTCTCTAGTTGCAACTTAGATTTTTCCAATTGCATGCGCGGCTGCAACTGAGATTTTTTTCCAGTTCCAAGAGTGGTTGCAACTAAGATTTTCCCCAGTTGCAAGTGTGGCTGCAAATGAGTTTTTCAGTAGCAAGTTTGGTTGCAACCGAGAAATATTTTTGGTTGTGCACCGAGTGGAACAACGATTTGCATAATTTTATTTTGGCAAATATGAGAGGGAGAGAAATTAACTTGTGATCTTTTGGAAATCATTAAGATTGTAAATAACAAAAAAATTAAAGAAACAACTAAAAAAGGCATTGACATTATTCTACTGACCACTAAGTCAGTAGACCGACATCTAGAGATACCCTATAAATATACAGATTAAAATTGCAAATGTATCGAAAATATCCAGCATGCTGGTTACCTTTTTCCCATATGCGGAAACTAGGAGGTCGAGTCTCAGGATCCCGGTGCAACCACAAAAATAGAGAGCATTTTTATTACTTGATAATCTTAGGTAACAATATTTACATTTTCTCTCCACGTACAAATCAATTACCGGTTGCTTCCATGTTTGGTCGCATCACCGATTGGGATTTTGCTGCATGATATTATCTTCATGCAACCAGAAGAGAAGATCTTAACACCATGTCTTGTGCATTGATTGCCTAAACCAAAATAGAAAACAAGAAAACCCATCAGATATCGTTGTACAATGGAAAATATCTGGTGATATACGAATTGCAAGTTCTTACTTCCTTTTCCCAGTTTAGTGAAAGTACGATCCACATAAGAAACATTAGCTTTGTTAGGCTGCCACAAAAGATGCCGAGCCAAAGCCCCTAGTGAAATCACAAGAATTTCAGGTCTTTCAGACATATTCATGTTGTCAGTGAAACGAGATGCTAGACTGGTACTTGATTACACATGCTAGTAGCCTAGTACATACCATTCCATTCAGATGCAGGAAGAACGCAAATAACACTGCCAAGGGGATGCCTGCCAAGTAGTACGCGGCAAGATTTACACGTGCGCCGATCTTCTGCTTACCACATCCAGTTAGCACACCTGGAAAAGTTCAGATAATGATCATGTCATCATGTTTAATTAAGAGTATTCTTTGCGGCTATTTTTGAAACACACCGTACATTAGTTATGATCATAAGTACCTGAAAGAGATGTATGCATTCCATCTATGAAGAAGGATATCACGAGAACCGGCATCATCCGGCCGATGTAGGTGACAACTTCCTCCTCATTGCTGTACAAATAACCCCAGAATTTACGTAGCAGAATCATTGTAATAGAGATCACTAATCCTTCAGACAAGGCCATGCATATGACTAGTCTGGTTGCCAGCTTTGCTGCCTGAGGCTTACCGGCACCAAGTTCATTGGAAACGCGTGTGCTATTTATTTATGCACGAAAAGACCAGTCAGCATATCGATGGCGAAAGCATATCGTACCTACATTGTGTTTGTGAATCTCGCGGTACCTTATGGCTGCGTAGAGACCAGATGGCACCATGAACATGAGAACATCGGTATTAAGACTGCAGAACTCAATAATGCATAGCTTAGAAACAAGGACAAGATTGAATTATAGTACACCATCTGTCCTAAAATGGTTGTCGCAGATTTGTCAAAATTTAAATTTATCTGTACACTAGGTTGTGTTTAGATACATCTAAAAATTAGGCAAATCTGCGACGTTCTTTTTAGGATGGAGGGCAGGGGGTGTACATGTAAAAAGGAAAGGTTATCTTCATTACCATATCGACAATACTGAGGTTTCAAGCATAGGATTAGGCAGAAGACCAGAGAGCAGCACAAGTATCTCAAACGACCACCACTCCAAGCTGCACAAGTGTGCAAGTAATTTTACACATAGATTAGTTCAAGAGATAGTATATGCGTGGTGGAACTTCATGTCCTCTGGCCTTAGGCAGTTGCTTAGGGGCTGGAGTCAGAACCTCCGTAGGGACTCTAAGGCTGAGAAAGCTGCTCTGCTGACCAGGATCGCCGAACTTGACGTGCTGGCCGACGCCACAGGCCTTGACGAGGACGCCTGGGCCTCGAGATACCACCTGGAGGAGCAGCTGTTGCATATCTATAGAATGGAGGAGGAGCATTGGCGTCAGCGCGGCAGAGTGAGGTGGGCGTTGCAGGGGGATGCGAACACGGCCTACTTCCATGCGGTTGCCAATGGGCGTAGAAGAAAATGTAATATTGCTAGACTGCGCGCTGACGGTGGGATCATTTCGGAACCTAAGCTGATCCAAAAACACGTCTACGAGTTCTACAGGGACCTTCTTGGTTCCTCAGCTCCAAGGGTTTGTGGGCTGGCGCCTTCCTCCTGGGGTGAGGAAGCGTGTGTTTCAGAAAGGGAAAATAGGGAGCTGGTGCGCACCTTCTCTGAATCAGAACTCGAAGTCATCATCAAAGAGATGAAAACCGACACCGCTCCGGGCCCAGATGGCTTCCCTGTGGCTTTCTTCAAGCGCTTCTGGCAGCAGACCAAGCATGGCATCCTGCACATCCTCAATGACTTTGTGCTGGGGCGCATTGACATTTCCAGGCTGAACTTTGGCATTCTGTCGCTCATCCCGAAAGTTCCGGGGGCGGAACATATATCTCAGTACCGACCGATTGCCCTGATCAATGTTATCTTCAAGATCATCTCCAAGGCGTATGCCTCCAAACTTGATCCTATCGCCCACAGAATCATTTCCCCGAACCAAACTGCCTTCATTAAGGGAAGAAATATCCTCGATGGCCCTCTCGCTCTCTTGGAAATCATTCACGACATCCGGAAGAGGAAGCACAGCGGGGTGCTGCTCAAGCTAGACTTTGAAAAAGCGTACGACAGGGTAAATTGGGACTTCCTGGGGGAAGTTCTCCGCTGCAAAGGCTTTGACGCAGGTTACATCCACAGGATTTTGCAGCTTGTCTCCGGGGGGCAAACTGCGATCTCCATTAACGGTGAGGTGGGTCCGTTTTTTAGGAATCGGAGAGGGGTTCGCCAGGGAGATCCCCTTTCCCCTCTACTCTTCAATTTTATCGGAGAAGCGCTCTCTGGAATCCTTTCTGCCGCGGCGTCGGCAGGCCACATCCATGGGTTAGTTTCTCACTTACTGCCAGGAGGTGTCACCCACCTGCAATACGCCGACGACACGCTTATCCTCATCCAAGGGTCGGACGAGGATATTGCGAATCTTAAGTTTCTCCTGATGTGCTTCGAAGATATGTCCGGGCTCAAAATCAACTATCACAAGAGCGAAGTGTTCGTCATGGGACAGCGTGCCAGCGAGAGGCACAGCATTGCCAGTAAGCTGAACTGCAAACTCGGCAGCTTCCCGTTTATCTATTTAGGATTGCCAATCTCAGACAGGAAACTTACGCTTGAGCAATGGCTGTTCTTGGTTAGGAAGCTCGCCGGGAAGATTGAGCCCTGGGTGGGTAAACTGCTGTCCTCCGGGGGGAGGCTCATCCTCTCCAACTCCTGTCTTGACAATTTGCCAATCTTTGCGATGGGATTGTTTCTTCTGCATGATGGGATTCATGCCAGGTTTGACACGCATCGGTCCAAGTTCTTTTGGGAAGGAGCTGGCCCTAAGAGGAAATATCATCTGGTAAACTGGCCGACGGTCTGCCGCCCCAAGGAGGTTGGGGGTCTTGGCCTGCTTAACACCAAGAAAATGAATCTTGCTCTTCTCCTTAAGTGGATCTGGAGGTTATATCAGGAAGTTGACACGATCTGGGCTCGAATCATCCGTGCCAAATACGTTGACGCCTCTGACTTGTTCTCGGGCTCAGGCAGCGGCGGTTCACCCTTCTGGAAAAGTCTGCATAAAATCAAGCATCTCTTTAAAGTTGGTGCAAAACACGCGGTTGGGAATGGCATCCGCACCAATTTCTGGAAGGATTGGTGGATCGGGAGGGGCCCCATCATGGATACATTCCCTCTGCTCTTTGCCATCTGCGATAATCCTGACATCTCGGTTGCAGACGCCCTTCACCACGACGAGCTTCATATCCGCTTCCGGAGATCCCTGGACCAGGAAGGTTTGCGCCTTTGGGGGGAGCTGCAGGGGCTGCTAGCCTCGGTGTTCCTTAGTTCAGACCAGGACCAAGTGTCCTGGCACCTTGATCCTTCTGGTTCCTATACAGTCAAATCCATGTACGCCCAACTTTCCCGGGGCACGACGGTCGCCCATGCTAAAGACTTGTGGGAAGCCAAGCTCCCTCTCAAGATTAAGATCTTCTCGTGGCAGCTGGCGATCGATAAGCTGCCGACGGGCCAACAGATCCTGACCAGACATGGCCCGTCCAATGGCCTCTGTGCGCTCTGTGGTGCGCCGGAAGACACGAGTCACATTTTCTTTGCTTGCTCTCTGGCTTCGTTCTCCTGGTCGGCCTTGCGTCAGTTGCTTGGGTGCAATTGGTGTCCGGCCAATTTTGCTCAGTTTCATGCTATCCTCTCGGGTTTTTCGGGTTATCCTAGGAGGTTGCTGTGGGTGTTGTTCTTAGCTCAGTCTTGGGCGTTATGGAATGTGCGCAACAAGCTTGCGATTGAAAAGAAAATTATTTCTAACCCAGCTGACATTCTCTACAAAACTATCATCTTTTTGCAGCTGTGGAGCCTAAAAGCCAAGGCAAGAGAAAAGGAGGGGCTAAGCTGGATGGCACGCGAGCTAAGGGAGCTGTACGTGCAGCTCAAGCCGCCGGTGGTATGAAGAACTAGGCTGTGGCTCGGGAAGGGTCCGGGAGTGCGAGTTTCTACCAGGCGTGCTTGTCTCCAGGCTTCCTTTGCTGGACCTAGTAGCTTGTTAGCTCTATCTTTATCTGTTTTTTCCTGAAATTCATGGTGGCCAAGCTGTAAAGCCCAGCAGTGTGTAATCATAACCTTGTTACCGTGTGGCTTTATTAAGTTAAAGTCGGGCAATGTTGCCTGGTTTCTAAAAAAAAGTATATGCGTGTGATGACCGAACAAGAAGACTAGCTGAGAAACAAGTTTGATTCGTCTCACCAAACCATCGTGGCGGAGGGGATGGCGAGCGCCCCGAACTGGCGCAGCTCCTTGAATGCCTCCATGGAGAACCCAGTCCACGTCCTCTTGCAAGCTCCCGACAGTCTCGTGTACAGGGTCAGCATGGCCAGATTGGCGGAGTACGAGATGGCGCCGCTGAGCGCCGCCCCTTTGCTCCCCATACCAGCCTTGTGCACGAGCGCCCAGCACACGAGGACGTGGGCCAGTACCGTGACGGCGGAGCTGGCCATCACCGGCACGACGATGCTCTGCGTTTGCAAGAACCGGATGTGGCACACGAGAGGTACGTATGGGACAAGGGACGGGATGAGCCACCGCGCGTAGGTGCCGGCCTCGGCGGCGATGGACGGGTCCTGGCCGAGGAAGAGGAGGATCCGGGTGGTGTTGGCCCAGATGGCGACGACGGGGACGCAGACCAGCGTGAAAACCAGCATTGCCCGCTGCTTGTAGATGCCGAGGAGGTGGTACTGCCGAGCGCCGAACGCCTGCCCGCACAGCGTGTCCAGCGCGCTTGCCATGCCAACCTGCAGCTCGATTTGGTCACGCAAACAATGAATATAAACTTGACAAATACTTGTACTTGTAGGCTTGCAGTAATGAAATGTACAGATGCTCACGAACAAACTGAAGCCAGTGACGTTGGCGAGGGAGGTGGCCAGCGAGGCGCCGGCGAGAGGAAGCTCGCCGAGATGGCCGACGAACATCACGGACACCAACTGTAGCGCGAACTGGAGGACGTTGCTCGTCACCAGCGGCCCCGCTAGCCGCAACAGGCGCTTCGCCTCCGCTGCCACGGCACTCTCATTGGCCTTCTCGGGTCCAGTGACAGCGAGCAGTGGCTCGTCTACGCTCGGCTTCAGCATTCTTCTCAGCTCTACAAGCTACAGCTGAGTAATGGAGTGATAAGACAGTGAGAGGAAGCAGGGGGCTGAAGGAGAGCATCTACGGGGAACTGCACTAGAGATCTGCGGAAACTGCGTAGCAACTGTTCATATGATAATACATCATTCCAATGAATAAGCCACACGTCGTTTTCAAGGTTTGCTTGACCAAACATTTAACCAACTATATCTCTATTGTGTATTTGTGTTACACAAAATTAGTATCGCCAGATTCGTATAAAAACATTTTCTAGTGATACAAAGTTTCTGCCAATAAACAATGCTTCCTAAATCTAAAAAAATCGTTGGGGTCATGCATTAGGAATCTCAATCAATTGTTTCCTTTTTGTATGGATTTTTTTCATGCATGTCGTGTGGGATCTAACCAGTAGAGGGGGTAATTGTAAAAAAACCAAGCTACAACCATATATTCTGAAACAAATGCCAAAAATCTATAGGCATTATAAAAAAAAACGGAGGGAGTATAGTTTAGCTAATTCTTAATCAAAGTTATATCCTCAACACAATGCTTGTTTCATGGTAATATAGGTTGTTAAGTATGAGTGCGTGACTGCCAAGCAACATGACAGTATTCATGTTGGATCCAGTAAGCTGGGATATTACTAGGTATGCTCTCGCAATACTACACGCAACTTGGCAGCTACGTCTGTCTTGGGCTCATAAACTGATCAAGGAAAGGTCAAACCAATGCATCGATTAACATATTAAGTGGATCGATGCCGGGCACTGTGGACATAAGCCACCATGCACATGGAGTGCCTACATAGTAAACGCTTCGAATGCAGTCGCACGGAGTTTAGACGCGCGTCTCAAGTGGACAGAATACCATCGGCACGAAAAAAAAGTTGAGGCCAGCTCAATTGCGCAAAAAACAATCTTTTTTTTTGAATCTTTCAAAGCTAATTGTTATATTGTGATCCAAATTCATATACTAAAGGAAGGCTAATTTCTGACGAGCGGAGCGAAGGAGATAATTGTTATATTGTGATTCAAATTCATATACTAAATTAAGGGAGGCTAACGTCATGCCCTCTATGTGACATAGGCATCCCGAATGGACCTTCCGAAGAAGCTACCCGGGGTTTACTGAAGGCCCATGACCCGAAGATTATAAAGCCCGAAAGTCCATTGAAGCGTCAAAGATATGAAAGATAGAGATAGATTAGGAATAAAGAGATCTGTAATTGTACGGGACGAATTCAAAGAGTCTCCCGATATATGTAACTTGTACGGCACGAAACCCTCGGCTCCGCCTCCTATATAAGGGAGAGTCGAGGGACAAAGAAAGGATCGATTTCATTGTCAACACAACCATAGTTTTTAGCAGTCGAGCACATTTTCGGCTGAAACCTTTGAGATCTACTTGCCATCTACTTTCCGTGAAACCCTAGTCTACAATCTGTAGGCATTGATAAGTTAGAACCTTGTCAATTGGCGCCGTCTGTGGGAATTGGAGGCGACAAGGAGCTGATCTCGATGGCACCGACAACATCTACGACAACATCGTCAACATCATCGGTAGCGAGCAACGCGATGGACGGAGGTAAACAGATCAAAACTGGTCTCGTTGATTTTGTTCCTCACCCTCCCGCCTGTGTAGATGCATATGCGTATCTGATGTCTACGCACGCTTCTTTTCCTATAGACAGTGTTGGGCCTCCAAGAGCAGAGGTTTGTAGAACAGCAGCAAGTTTCCCTTAAGTGGATCACCCAAGGTGTATCGAACTCAGGGAGGTAGAGGTCAAAGATATTCCTCTCAAGCAACCCCGCAATTAAGATACAAGAAGTCTCTTGTGTCCCCAACACACCTAATACACTTGTCGATGTATAGGTGCACTAGTTCGGCAAAGAGATAGTAAAACGCAGGTGGTATAGATGGTGGTAAACGGTAATTGCGATCTGAAGTAAATATTGCAGGAAGTAAAGATGCAGTAAAACAGTAAATAAGCGATGTTTGCAGTATTTGGAAACAAGGCATAGGGATCATACTTTCACTAGTGGCCACTCTCAACATTGCAATTATAATTGAATATAAATATAAGCACTTCATCATACTACTCTCCTGTTGGATAAAGAACTCAAATTCATTGGGCAAGTGTGCAAAAGCACAGCTCAATGGCGTATTCTCAAGTACTAATGAACACCCCACACTGTCAACGTGAGCATTCATAGGACGTACTAACACACCACAATTCATAAGGGAGTTACACACGGTGCACACACTGTACCGTTACACCGAGGTCACAGTAACCCCAAAGTTCACATAATAAAACACTTGAATAGCATATGACATCTAGATTGTAAAGCCTATGATCACATAAATGAATAAATAAATGCTACTCTCAAACACTTTCTTGTTGGATAACAAACACCATTCATTGTGTAGGGCTACAAGAGCTCCCTCAAGCCGGAGTAAACAAGCTCCACAACGTCATAAAGGAAACACACACGATGCACACACTGTCACCATTACACCGTGGAGAGTGAATCCGGAGTTCATATTTAAAGTAACCTCTAGAGTGCATAATAGACAAGAGTAACATCTACATATTCATAAAGATCACACCATGGGAGAGAGAGATGAACCACATAGCTATCGGTAGAGCCCTCAGCCTCGGGGAGAACTACTCCTCCTCATCATGGGAGACAAGAACGGCGATGAAGATGGCGGTGGTGTCGATGGAGATGGATTACAGGGGCTCCCGTCCCGGCGTGAACAGACTTTGTCCCCCGAACTTGGCTTCGCGATGGCGGCTACGGAACTCTTTGTGGAATATGACTTGACGATTTAGGGTTTTCGCGACGGAAGAATATATAGGCGGAAGGGCGTCGGAGGGGTCCCGAGGGCCCACACCATAGGGCCCCCTGGCCGCGCCGCAGTGGGGTGGCCACCTCGTGGCCCCTCTCCGTCTCTCCTTCGGTCTGAACCCTCCATGGAAAATAAGGCCTTGGGCTTTTGTTTCGTCCAATCCCGAGAATATTTCGTAGAATTTCAAACCAAAAACAGAAAAAGGAACTAGCACTTCGGCATCTTGTTAATAGGTTAGTTCCAGAAAATGCATAAAAATGATATAAAGTGTGAACAAAACATGTAGGTATTGTCATAAAACTAGCATGGAACATCAGAAATTATAGATACGTTGGAGACGTATCAAGCATCCCCAAGCTTAGTTCCTACTCGCCTCGAGTAGGTAAACGATAAAAAATAATTTCTGAAGTGACATGCTACCAACATAATCTTGATCATACTATTGTAAAGCATATGAGATGAATGAAGTGACTCAAAGCAATGATCTATAGTTTGCTAACAAAAAGATAATGACTAAACAATGAATCATATAGCAAAAACTTTTCATGAATAGTACTTTCAAGACAAGCATAAAAAGTCTTGCATAAGAGTTAACTCATAAAGCAATAGATTCTTAATAAGAGGTTTTGAAGCAACACAAAAAAAGATTTAAGTTTCAGCAATTGCTTTCAACTTGTAACATGTATATCTCATGGATAGTTGTCAACATAAAGCAATATAACAAGTGCAATAAGTAAACATGTAAGAATCAATGAACACAGACACAAGTGTTTGCTTCTAAGATAGAAAGAAGTAGGTAAACTGACTCAACATAAAGTAAAAGAAAGGCCCTTCGCAGAGGGAAGCAGGGATTACTCATGTGCTAGAGCTTTTTATTTTGAAAACATGGAAACAATTGTGTCAACGGTAGTAATAATTCATATGGGTTATGCATAAAACTTCCTATAAGTTGCAAACCTCATGCATCGAATACTAATAGTGCCCGCACCTTGTCCTAATTAGCTCGGATTTCCATGGATTATCATTGCATTACATATGTTTCAACCAAGTGTCACAAAGGGGTACCTCTATGCCACCTGTACAAAGGTCCAAGGAGATAAATCGCATTTGATTTCTCGATTTTGATAGATCTCAACTTAAGGACATCCATACCGGGACAACATAGAAAACAGATAATGGACTCCTCTTTTTAATGCTTTAAGCATTCAACAACAAATAATATTCTCATAAGAGATTCTGAGGATTAATGTCCAAGCTGAAACTTCCACCATGATACATGGCTTTGGTTGGCGGCCCAATGTTCTTCTCTAACAACATGCATACTCAAACCATTCAGCTCATGGTAAATCTCCCTTACTTCAGACAAGACGAACATGCATAGCAACTCACATGATATTCAACAAAGGTGTGACAAGTTGATGGCGTCCCCAAACATGGTTACCGCTCAACAAGCAACTTATAAGAACTAAGATACATAGCAACATATTCATTACCACAATAGTTTTTTAGGCTACTTTCCCATGAGCTATGTATTGCAAAGACAAGGAATGAAATTTTAAAGGTAGCACGCAAGCAATTTACTTTGGAATGGCAGAAAAATACCACATATAGATAGTTATGGTGGACACAAATGGCATAGGTTTTGGCTCAAGGTTTTGGATGCACGAGAAGCATTCCCTCTCAGTACAAGGCTTTGGCTAGCAAGGTTGTTTGAAGCAAACACAAGTATGAACCGGTACAAAAAACTTACACAAGAACATATTGCAAGCATTATAAGACTCTACACTGTCTTCCTTGTTGTTCAAACACTTTTACCAAAATATCTAGACCTTAGAGAGACCACTCATGCAAACCAAATTTCAACAAGCTCTACGGTAGTTCTCCACTAATAGATTTAAACTACATGATGCAAGAGCTTAAACATGATCTACTTGAGAGCTCAAAACAATTGCCAAGTATCAAATTATTCAAGATAATATATATCAATTACCACATGAAGCATTTTCTGTTTCCAACAAAATAACAATCAATGCTGGGGCTTTCAGCTTTCGCCATGAATATTAAAGTAAATCGAAGAACACAAGTGTTCAAATGAAAAAGCGGAGCGTGTCTCTCTCCCACACAAGCATGCTAGGATCTGAATTTATTCAAACACAAACAAAAATAAAAGCACACAGACACTCCAAGTAAAGCACATAAGATGTAAAAGAATTAAAATATAGTTTCACTAGAGATGACATGATAAGTTGTTGATGAAGAAGGGGATGCCTTGGGCATCCCCAAGCTTAGACGCTTCAGTCTTCTTGAAATATGCTTGGGTGACCCACAGGCATCCCCAAGCTTAGGCTCTTCACTCTTCTTGATCACATTATATCACCCTTCTCTCTTGACCCTTGAAAACTTCCTCCATACCAAACTCAAAGCATTCTCATTAGAGGGTTAGTGCATAATCAAAAATTCACATGTTCAGCAGGGACAAAATCATTACCAACACTTCTGGACATTACTTAAGGCTACTGAAATTTAATGGACCAAAGAAATCCAGTCAAACACAGTAAAAATGCGAAATAAAAGGCAGAATCTGTCAAAACAGAACAGTCCGTAAAGACGAATTTTTTCGAGGCACTTAACTTGCTCAGATGAAAAAGCTCAAAACTAATGAAAGCTGCGTACATATCTAGGGATCACGCATGAATTTTTGCAGATTTTGTAGATTCTTCTACAGAGAAAAACGCGAATTCGTGACAGCAAAGAAATCTGTTTCTGCGCAGAAATCCAAATCTAGCATCAACTTTCTATTAGAGACTTTACTTGGCACAACAATGCAAGAAAATAAAGATACAAAGGTATTGCTACAGTAGTAACAAGCACCTTGACTCAAATATAAAACAAAAATTGCAGAAATAAAATAATGGGTTGTCTCCCATAAGCGCTTTTCTTTAACGCCTTTCAGCTAGGCGCAGAAGATTTTAATGATGCTCACATGAAAATAGAAAATGAAGCAAAAGGAGCATCAAGAAGCAAATTCAAAACACATTTAATCCTAACCCGCTTCCTATGCATAGGAATCTTGTACACAAATAAATTCATGAAGAACAAAGTGACAAGCATAGGAAGGCAACACAAGCGCAACTTCAAGATTCTCAACATAAAGAGGGGAAACTTAATATTATTAAGATGCATATAACCATGTTTCCCTCTCTCATAATAACTTTCAGTAGCATTATTGATGAAATCCACAATATAACCATCACTTAAAACATTCTTATCATGGTTCATATGCATAAAAGTATCATTATTTTTGGCATAAGAAAAACTCTTCTCATTAATAGTAATTGGAGCAGGATCATTATCAAGAATTTGAACATGGTAAACAAGTTGCATACTAAGGGAATGGTTTTTGGCAATCCCATCATAACTATGACAAGTTTCATAAGGATAATTATAACCTGTGTCATAGCCATCCCTATAACGATTATCTAAACCCGAAGATATAATATCATCATTTTCACTAAAAATAAAGGTCTCAATTATAGGATCTTCAAGCACAACATCCACAAGTTTAGAGCTTTCAATATCATCGTTTGAGGGAACATGGATAGTGCTAACATCATTACTTTCATAATTGGTACCAAAGAGATTTTCAGTATCAAAAGTAGTGTGCTCTTCCAAATCATGATCACTAATATAGGTAAAGGGCATAGGAAGATCATTGTACTCAGATTCATTATCATAATAATCATTAGGAGCAACATACTTATGGTTACCTATCGTTATCTCATACATGCGGGGATATGCCGTTACCTCTTTCTTTTTATTCCCCCTCTTCTCCTTCTTCCTCTTCTTCTTCTTCTTTTCCCTCCTTTAGGAGGAAGAGGCTTAAAAGGAAGCTTCTCCACATAACCTGGTTTATTATTAGAAACAATAGAAGAAACTTGGGAGGATACCTCTCTTTCATTAATAAGAACAAAACACATATTAGTCATGTCATATTTTGGTAAAGTCCCATCCTTTATAACACTTTGTATGTAGGTGTTGGCATGGCAATTATTAACACAATAGAGATAACATCCATGCAACACACTATGCATATCAAGATCACTCATATCTAACAAAGAATTTTTTCTTGATAACTCTTCACACCCCAAAAATAAAGTAAGTTCATCATGCTGATTATCAGTGATCATGTTATCACAATATAGACTTGAAGTACTCATTAAATTTGAAATACTATCATTATGACCAGAACATTGAAAATTAAAATGACCCTCTTCATAGCAAAGTTCACAAATAAAAGGATAGAGGGCACAAACTTTTTCACCAAGATCATCTAGAGCCCTAGACCACTTTCTAGTTTTTTCATTCCTATGATGGATACAATATTCATCTTCGATTTGATTAATTCCACAAGGTCTATGCATTCCACAAAAATTAACATGCTTATAAGAAATAGTATTTTCAGATGTTTGGGCATGTTTATTGCAATCATTAACAACAATTTCATTTTCCATGCAAGTGTTTTTAAAAGGTTCATGATACATGTACCAATTTTCTTTAGGAACATTAATATGAGAAGCAAAGGCTCTATAGCAATCGACCATAATTTGAGGATCAAGACCATATTTAACACTAAGCTCTTGAAAATCAGCAGTTTGAGCGAAAGACTTAATGCAATCATATTCATAGTTTATACCTGATTCTTTACCTTTGTCGTTCTCCCAATATTCAGTATTGCTTTGAATTCTTTCAAAAAGATCCCATCTAGTTTCAACCTCCTTGCTTGTGAAAGATCCCTCCAAACAGGCATCTAGATAGTCCTTGTGGTGTCCTGAAAGCCTCGCATAAAAATTATTAATAATAACATTACGAGGGAGCTCATGAATGGGACATTTGAGCATTAGTGACTTCAATCTCCCCCATGCTTGGGAAATAATCTCTCCATCACGAGGATAAAAGTTATAAATGTAATTCCTATCAACATGCACTTCATGAGGAGGATAAAATTTAGAATAAAATAGAGGCATAATATCCTTCCAATCAAGAGAATGCCCATCCTTAAGCAGTTTATACCAATGCGCTGCTTTACCAGACAACGACATAGAGAACAATTTCTTCCTAACTTCATCCATAGAAATACCTGCACACTTGAATAACCCGCATAATTCATGTAAAAACAAAATGATCTCCAGGATGGACAGTTCCAACCCCATCATAGCGGTTATCCACAACACGCTCAATAATTTTCATAGGTATCTTGAAAGGAATACTTTCAGTAGGTGGATTTAAAATATCACAAGCATCATTAGAGTTATCGCATATGGGAGATAAAGTATTATCAGAGCAAATTTTCTCCCCTAAAGTTGGGAAGCTATAAAGATCATAAAAACTAGCTTCCCCAAGCTTAGACTTTTCCATAGCATTAGCAGTAATTGCGTTCATACTAATAACATTGCTAATAGCATGCAAATAAGGTTCCATAGGTTTTTTAATTTTCGCATCAAACAATTCATGTCTTAACTCAGGAAAAAGATTTAAAATCTCACTAAATTTGTTGTCCATTATGCCTAACTAGTGAAAAATAAAAATAAGAAACAAAAAGATGCAATTGCAGAATCTAAAAGAGATAGCTTCGAGCACTCACACACCGGCAACAGTGCTAGGAAATAGCTTAGTAGTCGGAGGATTGAATACCTTTTACCTTACCTCCCCGGCAACAGCGCCAAAAAATAGCTTGATGTCTACGCACGCTTCTTTTCCTGTAGATGTTGGGCCTCCAAGAGAAGAGGTTTGTAGAACAGCAACAAGTTTCCCTTAAATGGATCACCCAAGGTTTATCGAACTCGGGAGGGTAGAGGTCAAAGATATTCCTCTCAAGCAACCCGCAATTAAGATACAAGAAGTCTCTTGTGTCCCCAACACCTAATACACTTGTCGATGTATAGGTGCACTAGTTCGGAAGAGATAGTAAAACGCAGGTGGTATAGATGGTGGTAAACGGTAATTGCGATCTGAAGTAAATATTGCAGAAAGTAAAGATGCAAAAACAAGAAATAAGCGATGTTTGCAGATTTGGAAACAAGGCCTAGGGATCATACTTTCACTAGTGGCCACTCAACATTGCAATCATAATTGAATATAAATATAAGCACTTCATCATACTACTCTCATGTTGGATAAAGAACTCAAATTCATTGGGCAAGTGTGCAAAAGCACACCTCAAAGGCGTATTCCCAAGTACTAATGAACACCCCACACTGTCACCGTGAGCATTCATAGGAGGTACTAACACACCACAATTCATAAGGGAGTTACACACGGTGCACACACTGTACCGTTACACCGAGGTCACAGTAACCCCAAAGTTCACATAATAAAACACTTGAATAGCATATGACATCTAGATTGTAAAGCCTATGATCACATAAATGAATAAATAAATGCTACTCTCAAACACTCTCTTGTTGGATAACAAACACCATTCATTGTGTAGGGCTACAAGAGCTCCCTCAAGCCGGAGTAGACAAGCTCCACAACGTCATAAAGGAAACACACACGATGCACACACTATCACCATTACACCGTGGAGAGTGAATCTGGAGTACATATTTAAAGTAACCTCTAGAGTGCATAATAGGCAAGAGTAACATCTACATATTCATAAAGATCACACCATGGGAGAGAGAGATGAACCACATAGCTACCAGTAGAGCCCTCAGCCTCGGGAGAACTACTCCCTCCTCATCATGGGAGACAAGAACGGCGATGAAGATGGCGGTGGTGTCGATGGAGATGGATTCCGGGGCAATTCCCGTCCCGCGTGTCAACAGAGACTTGTCCCGAACTTGCTTCGCGATGGCGGCGGCTACGGAACTCTTTGTGGAATATGACTTGACGATTTAGGGTTTTCGCGACGGAAGAATATATAGGCGGAAGGGCGGCGTCGGAGGGGTCCCGAGGGCCACACCATAGGGTGCACCCCCCCCGCGCCGCCAGTGGGGTGGCCACCTCGTGGCCCCTCCGTCTCTCCTTCAGTGTTCTGGAACCCTCCGTGGAAAATAAGGCCTTGGGATTTTGTTTCGTCCAATTCCGAGAATATTTCCTGTGTAGAATTTCTGAAACCAAAAACAACAGAAAACAGGAACTGGCACTTCGGCATCTTATTAATAGGTTAGTTCCAAAAAATGCATAAAAATAATATAAAGTGTGAACAAAACATGTAGGTATTGTCATAAAACTAGCATGGAACATCAGAAATTATAGATACATTGGAGACGTATCAGTATCTGGAGAAGCCAATGGAGATGACATTCGGGAGCTTCCACTTCCGCGTCGGGAAAGAAGGACCGCATCGTCTTGCGGCACCGAGTTCTTCTGGTCCGTTAGCGGTCGATTTCGATTTCTCGGGATCGTCATCATCGTTCGAGTCAGGCGATGAAGAGATCTCGCCGTCAAGCTCCGGGGGTGTTTGGTGTGGCTTTTTTTGGCTTTTGGCTTTGGCAAAAGCCACCAAAAGCACCTAAATAGGTGCTTTTTTTGGCTTTTGGATTTTGGAAGCCAAAAGAATAGGATCTTTGTTTTTGGCTTCCAAAATCCAAAAGCCAAAAAAGCACCTATTTAGGTGCTTTTGGTGGCTTTTGCCAAAGCCAAAAGCCAAAAAAAGCCACACCAAACACCCCCTCCATCAAGCCCGCTACAAGCGGAAAACTCGCCGAAAACTTCGGCAACATGTCCTTCGGGTCGTATGCAGATTCAGATCGCGACTCAGAGAGCATCGACAGCTTCGAGTTCATCGACAGATCTACTTCTATTCGGGAGGTCTTCGCCGATCTATATGACGGTGTCACCTACCCTGAAGTGGAAAACAAAGTTACAATATATCATCAAGTATGTGCGATTGGAGATTCAACTCGCCAAGAGGATGAAACATCAGAGGCTTTCGATGATTTGGAAAATCCATACATCGATCCCGCTGATCTCACGCGAGGTTTGGGAAACAAGTACGTCGAGCCCACACCTCGCGAGAAGTTACAACTTCCGCAAGCAGCTTGGGACAGAGCATCAAGAGCCATGAATGACACAGAGCCGATGACTACCACAACCACGGCAGAAGAGCTGCAAGCATATCAATATAAACTCTCCCGTGCTGGATGAGAACTCGAAAAACAGAGAATTATACTTGAACAAAGAAAAGCTACAGCCTCTGCGTCGAGCGCGCGTAGAGCTGAGTTAAGTCGACAACCAGGAACTTCGGGACACAACCACAGAGGAGCGCGCGCAAGAGGAAGATCTCGCCTGGCGCATGTACCTGAGAATGAGCGAGAGCACCTGATCCAGCACCTCGACATGTCCTTTATGTCGATAGATACAAGAGGGAACATCATCCCCAAAACACCGGAAGCTGGATACATGGCGACTCAAGCCTTTATACTAGCATCAAGGCTACATGCAGGAGACCCGAGAGAAGCACTGTATCAGATGGCCATGGCGGGAGTTGGAGTCATGGGAACAACGTTTGCAAGCTCAAACACACCACAACCTGAAAGTGCTCCAAGGCGAAATAGTCCTCGACCCACCACGATGGCGCGACATCCTCCACGAGCGGATGAGGTGAGAAATATAGAGGCACAAGCTCGAGTTGACAGAGCACGTGAAAACAGATCCAGGCGACACTCGCCAGAAGTCGATGAAGAAGTATGTGTGGACTCCCCTGCTTTACTCGACGAGTTCGCTGAACGCGGGTCCCTTGTGGCTTCAAGTTGCCAGATGGTTACAAAAAGTTCGATGGTTTGCAAGAACCCGAAGATTGGTTAATCGATTATCTGTAAACGGTAAAATTGTTGGGTGGAACCAGAGCAACGGCTATGCAGAGCGTCCAAGTCCATCTTAGTGGAGCCGCAAGATCATGGATAAAGAAGTTACCAGTAGGATCCATCGACAACTGGGAAACTTTTGAAGACTTGTTTGTGAAGAATTTCCATTCCACGTGCAAGAAGCCTGCATCCATAGAGCAGCTAAGGGCTTGCCAGCAAAAGTATGGTGAACCAATGAGGACGTACAACCAGCAATGGAACATCATAAAATATTCGGCGGAAAACGTATCCGACGAAAGATCAATAGATGCATATGTCGCGGGAATCCAAAGGAAAGACTTCATCGAAGACTTGGGCAGATCCAACCCGAGGACAATAGCAGAACTCATGGATATAACAAATCACTGGGCAGATGGAGAAGATGTCGTGCAAAATAAGCGGCATAGGTCACCCGAGGAAGATCGCAACAAAAACAACAATCAAAATAGACGACGATATTCTCGTCCGTACTCAGATTACGACGGTCCCAGCCAAGTGGCGGTTGGCTTCTGAGAAAATAGTGGAGGAAATCATCGGGAGGATTATCAGATAAGCAACGAGCAGCGCAATGATCATAGGGATGCGCCAAGCTCTAGCAGGCAAAAGAATCGTCCAAGATTTCAGAGGCCATACATATCACCTGAAGATATTCTGAACGGACCATGCCAGATGCATTTTTATCTCGACAATGATGGAAAAATACATTCAGGTCATCTTCAGAAGGACTCGAACTTTCCAAGCTCTGCATAGATTTGCGGGACACGCTAATGCACGGGCAGCAAGCAGGGAGCACGTACAGGGGCCAAGGAGTGAAGTACATCTGCCACCTCCACCCGCAATAACTAGCGCAAACCAACATCAATTGCAATTGGTGGCAGCTCCAGCCAACAATGGCCCCTACATTGACATAATGGGAGCAGTGTCGATGATTCAGAAAGGCAGACCCTCGAATAGGGTTCAAAAGGTGATTTCACGACAAGTATATATGGCAGAGAAGATGCCTGATACGTCTCCAACGTATCCATAATTTCTGATGTTCCATGCTTGTTTTATGACAATACCTACATATTTTGCTCACACTTTATAATGTTTTTATGCGTTTTCCGGAACTAACCTATTAACAAGATGCCAGCCAGTTCTGTTTTCTGTTGTTTTTGGTTCCAGGGCTGTTCGGGCAATATTCTCGAATTCGACGAAACGAAGACCCATCCTATTTTTCCCAAGATCCCGAACACTTGAGGGGGACCAGAGGGAGGCCCAGGGCCCCACACATGGTGCTGGCACGGCCCAGGGGGGGGCGCCACCCTGTTGTGTGGCGGCTCCGTACCCCCTCCGACTCCGTCTCTTCGCCTATAAAATCCCTTTCGACCTAAAAACGCGAGACAGATTGACGAAACTCCGAAAGACTCAGGCGCCGCCGCCATCGCGAAACTCCAATTCGGGGACAGTCTCCGGCACCCGCCGGACGGGGAAGTGCCCCAAGCCATCTCCATCGACGCCACCGCCTCCATCATGCTCCGTGAGTAGTTCCCCCATGGACTACGGGTTCTAGCGTAGCTAGTTGGTATTCTCTCCCCATGTACTTCAATACAATGATCTCATGAGCTGCCTTACATGATTGAGATTCATCCGATGTAATCGGTGTTGTGTTTGTTGGGATCCGATGGATTGTTACATTATGATTAGTCTATCTATAAAGTTTGTGAAGTTATTGTTGCTGCAATCTTGTTGTGTTTAATGCTTGTCACTAGGGCCCGAGTGGCATGATCTTTGATGGCTGTGAAGTTAACCACATCAGCAGACTCGGCAACGATGAAGCCAACATTTTGGCAAACATCGGATCAAAGTCCTTGCCAATACCACCTGGCGTATTCTGGGAGGAGATAAGTGAGAGATCAACCAAGGCGAAGAAAATACCGAAGCAGCCGAAGAAAAAGGAAAATCCAAGAAAGACTCGGGGCTCCAGCGGAGCCATAAGCAAACACATCGGAAGATGAAGAGGAACCCGAAGAAGTTATGATGATACAAGTTCCTTGGATGCAGGTTTACTTGGCATACATCATGAGAAAAGAGATACCCGAAGATCCGGTCGAGGCAAGGCGATTCATCCGACGATCTAAGGCCTTCACCGTGGTTAAGGGAGAGTTATACAAACGAAGTATATCAGGAGTATTGCAAAGGTGTGTCACACCCGAGGAAGGAAGAGTTATACTGAAGGATGTACACGAGGGAATATGCGGCCACCACGCAAGTAGTCGAGCAATAGCTACCAAAGTTTTCAGGGCAGGTTTTTATTGGCTAAACGCAATAGAAGATGCAAAAGACATAGTGCGCACCTGCAAAACCTCATTCTCCGGCAGCAGAGCTGATGCCAATACCATTGGCTTGGCCCTTTGCACAATGGGGGCTCAACATGGTGGGAAAACTACACAAGTCCTGGCCAGGGGGACACGTATATTTGCTAGTGGCTGTCGACAAGTTCACCAAGTGGATCGAAACAGTACCAGTAACTTCGGCAGATGCAACATCAGTGGTGAGCTTTATCAAGGGCATAGTTTTTCGATTTGGCGTCCCCAACAACATAGTTACGGACAATGGCATCAATTTTACCTCCAAAGAATTCAAGGCATACTGTGAAGAGGTAGGCATCAAACTACATTTTGCATCGGTGGCACACCCGCAAACCAATGGCCAAGTCAAAAAAGCAAACGGTATAATTTGCAACGGCATCAAGAAGCGTCTGTAAACACAATTGGAGAAAACTCGACACACCTGGATTGATGAGTTGCCTAGCGTGTTATGGAGCATACGGACAACACCTAACACAACAACGCAAGTAACTGTGTTCTTTTTGGTCCACGGAGCTGAGGTTGTGCTCCCGATAGAAATAGAGCATAATTCTCCGAGAGTCGCGGAATATGATGAAGAAACTTCACGGAAAGCGCTAGAGGACAATGTTGATGCACTCGACGAAGCCAGGGACGGGTGCTGTCAAGAGTTACCACGTATCAACAGAACCTGAAAATTTACCATAGTCGACGCCTGCAACCAAGGTCCTTTCAAGTTTGCGACCTGGTTCTTCGGCTCATCCATGATAGCCATGAAAAATTCGAGTTTCCATGGATAGGCCCATACATAGTCACCGAAGTTATCCCAGGAGGAGCCTACAGATTGAATGACAAAAAATCGGGCAAGGAAGAAGGAAATCCATGGAACGTGGCGCAGCTACGGCGGTTCTACGCCTAGAAGATCAAGGAATACAACCTTTGTAAACATACATTGTATATGAAGAGCTCGCAAGTTTTTAGACGCACTCTTTTCCTTTCACGGCACCGAGTGGGGCTGAAAGGTTTCTAATGAGGCGGGCTTCCGAAGCTGCAATATAGTATGATTGAAATAAAAATAGTGATTGCATATGATTTTCTTTTGCAAACAAGGCTCGGGGGCTTGCACCCGACAAATTCCTTAATATATTCGACACTTGCAAAATACAAAGCCTTGGTTTCACAATAAACCTCGCAAATAAAATATAGTCACGACAAATAGGGTCATTCAAGGACTCGAGAAAAATCATATACTGTTTTAACTTTACATAAGTGTCGTAGCATATGCAATATACATGACTTTGAATATACAAACTTTACACTCTGGTTCAGGTCAAACTCGACAGAAGGAAAAGAAGATGAAGATTTATATCAAGTCATCTATATTTATTCTTTCACCCTCGGTAGGAGCATCTAGGGCATCAACATAATGGTATTCTTGGAAGAAAGCAGCATCCACCCTTAGAAGCTCTTCAATCATCTGTTCAACAATGGGTGTCACTGCATCGTTAAGCCTTTCGACGTTTTTTTTCCTTTGCTTTAACTTGGAGTGGCAGACGTCGATAACATTGTTCAGATCTAGGTTTGGGTGGCAAATTTTCAGCTAGATCAAAGCAAACCTGGCACCAGCCATCAGCTGAGCCTTCACAAATCCATGAATTCAATGGACACTCTTGAATTTGTTCACCAAGCCAGGAAGATTCGTAGGCTGAGGATTCCGAGGAAACATAGCATTGTATACCATGGTCAACGTGCTCATGCAGAAGTCAAGATAATCTCGAACCTAGGCTGCGCGGTCTTGAAATCTCACAATTCGGCGAGTACGGTCTGTGTCAGCCCAGAAGTCAGCATCGTTTTGTTGAGCAAGTCGAAGAAGAATCTCGGCTCTTGCATCAACACTCTGGTCTTCAGCAACAGTGTCCACGAAGGAACATATGCATAGTAAAGGAAACAATAAGGTGTGAAGAAGAAATATACATGCTGTAAAAGTAAATAATGTAGAACAAGTACAGCATACCCGCCATATCCAGACTTGCATCAGTTAAGAGGTCAAGAATGTATTCTTCGCGTTTGGTGGCACGCAAAGCTTCGGCAGCAGCAGATTCCTTCAGTTGCAGAGCTTCCTGTGACTGTCGCTCGCGATCCAAAGATTTGCGAGATTGATCCATAATAATCACGGCTTGCCTTTTCATCGCGTGAAGTTGCTGTCAAAGTTCAGCTAACTCTTGTAATGGATCAACACATGAAGAATCATCTACAAAATCGTCGGCAGTATTCCTTCTTGAATAAGATGTGGCAGGTGAAGTATCAGGAGGCCCAGCAGCCGCGGTATAGTTATCAAAATCCAACTGGAAAAGAGAAATATTAACATCAATCATTCGGCAAGGGACACTTTCATTAATCATCAAGATATTTACATGGTCATTACAAAAGTCGACTCCTACTGAGCCGATAAAAGTTGTCCCAAGTCACAACAAGAGCGACAACTACAAAAGGAAGGAAAAAATATAGAGACAAGGTGGTCTACTTGACCTCCATCTTGGCAGTACTAGCAGAGGCACCAGCCTTCGGGCTCAGGAAGGCGAGGATTTTCTTCGAGTGGGGCTTGGCGTCCTTCACCAAAGCTTTCCACTTCTCCATGTTCATCTTTGCGGGACTGTCAACCTTTGCCCAGTCGACTTCCTGCTGGCTGTTGGCAACTAAAGCGATGGTCCCCCCAACTCCAATTTTCAAGTTGTCATATCGATAGGCCAACACAAGATATTCATCACCCAAGAAACGCTGGACAAGCTCAGAGAAAATCTCCGGCTGCGTTTGCTTGGGAAAGAAATGGGGGAAGAGGCGTTTGAAAGCAGCTTGGGCATTGGAAATATTGGTGCACGCCAGATCTCCTTGCAACTCGAGGATTGAGAGGGTGTCGAGAAGACGATCCTCTTCAGCTTCGTGCAAGGTGAAAATTCTTCACCCATCCTTCCTGCTGGAACAAAATACAGGTCCATCAACATTCAGAGAACCAAATCAAGATAAGTACAAAGAAAGATAAGGGAAAAACTTACTGATGAAGCGCCGATTTTGGGTGTCGAACCAAGCTATTATGGCCTTCTCGCGCTCGATCTGTTGAGAAATCTTGTCACTCAATGCATTTTCAGCATTATTGAGCCGCTGGCGGAGGTCCTCAACAGCAGCGGCGTCTGTTTCAGCCTTCTCACGAGCTTTTTCACTGAGCTCCAGCTTAGCTGCAAGAGCATCAACGCGTTCTTCGGCTTGGCGAAGCGAAACTGACAAAATAGTCAAGGACGAACATTCATTATCAGAAGACAAAAATAGGCGCGGCAAAAAAAGCGAGTCATCAAAAACAAAGCGACTTTACCTTCCAAGGCGTCGGCTTCATCACGGAACCCAATACATTGGGAGCCGAGATTGATGAAATGCTTCATCAAAGGCTGTTAAAAAGCAGAGTTGAAAAGAAATTCAGGAAATGACGAATTTGCCTAAGGACAATAAAGATCGGCACAAAAGGAAAAAAGCGACAAGCGGCATCCAAACGGCAAAACAAGGGAAGACTTACATTGTCTATCAGAGGAGTCGAGGAACTCCCCGCGACAATTGCACGAGTGTCGCCAGCCCCTGTTCTTGCTTTTTTTCGCGGCAGGTGCTCGGGGGTTGGCTAACGGAGTCGACATCTCCGTGTTCTGTTGAGGAGGAGGCGAAGATTCCGCAGCGGGGCGGTGTTCTTCAGAAAGAACCATCGTATTGGATGTGCTCGTAGGAGCCGTGCCATGAACTGAGGGATATGACAACGCCACCTTCAGCTGATTCGCCGCGTCGTTGGATGAAGAAGAGATGCATTTTCAGCCTTACGCGTGTCCAAAGGGGTAAAATGGTATTTTCAACCTGAGGTTACTGGACGGAAGTTACTGCGCGCGTGCCGGGATTTACGTCGTCATATAAGAAATTTTGACTGGTCTCCTTAAAAATAGCAACAGGAAAGTGTCGACTGTTCCAACAAAGAAACTTCGGGAGCCTATGATCAAATACAAGTATTTGTTCAAATGCTTGGGGGCTACTCTTATCAGAAGTATCGTTCATACTTCTGATAAGAGGATAATATGGATGACAAGAACATAGAGTTGTTCAAAGGTAACAAAAGGTTGAGCCTCCATCCAAGTATAAATACTCAACTGTAACCTCGGGGGCTACTCCCATCGGGAGCATTGGCCACGCACCCGATAAAATAAAGAGAGTAAGCAGAAGTTATGATTCCAAAACATAGAAAGAAGATTCGAATACGAGATACTTTCATAGTGTCGCCACTGATCAACATAGAAAGAAACTTATTCATTCTCGTGTTCAGCACGAGGGACTGATTGAAGGTCAGGAGGAGCTAACATCCTATATTACATCTTATTACAAAGGTCTTTTTGGTGCCCTAAGGAATCAGATGTATCCATCGATGAATCCAGGATTGATGATATCCCCCAAGTGTCTCTAGAAGAAAATGCTATTCTAACTTCTCCTTATTCCGAGGAGGAGATAAGAAAAGCGGTCTTTCAGATGGAACACAATAAGGCGCATCATCCGGATGGTTTCCCGACTGAATTCTACCAGGTCTTTTGGGATATAATAAAGCCTGACCTATTGGATCTGTTTGTTGTACTTCATGAGGGACAACTGGAGCTCTTCCGCATTAGCTTTGGTGAAATTATCCTTCTACCAAAGATTAATAATGCGGAACATATCCAATAGTATAGACCGATATGTCTGCTAAATGATTGCTTTAAAATTTTCACTAAAGTTGCTACTATTAGACTTAATTCAGTGGCAGATCATGTGGCGCGCCCATCTCATACCTCTTTAATGCAAGGAAGGAACATACTAGATGGGGTGGTCACTTTGCATGAGACAATACATGAGATGCATCACAAAAAGTTGAATGGGGTAATACTCAAAACCGACTTTGAAAAAGCCTATGATAATGTTAAATGGTCTTTTCTTCAACAAACCCTCATGATGAAAGGTTTCTCTGAGGAATGGCGTGCTCTAATTAATAACTTTGTTTTTGGTGAAAGTGTTTCCATTAAGGACAATGATGAAATTGGTAAATACGTCCAGACAAAAAAGGGTTGTGGCAAGGCGATCCACTATCCCCTATGCTTTTTAACATTATGGAGGATATGTGTAACGGCCCCGGAAAAACCCCTAATAGATATTGCTTGTTCTTTTTAGTTTTATGCACCATCATGACATCATGCATCATATCAACCATGTCTTTAATAAACAAAAAAAATTTATAAACCCTAAACTATTTTTGTTTTGTTTTCCTCTCATATGGTTTCTATATAAAACCTCCCCTCATCTTTTCTTTTAACAAAACTCTAACACCAAACCTATCTAACCAATAAAGTTATTTTAAAATGTTTTCAAAATTCAAAATAAAATTTTGTGCTGCTTTGGTTTGGTTTCAAATGGTTTTTGAAATCTGGTTTTAAAACAAAGAAAGAAATAAAAAAAGGGTTTGAAAACCCTAAACCTCTTTGGCCTTCCCCCTCTTCCTTCTAGCTCAGCCCACTCTTTTTCTCTCCTTCCCTTTCTCCTTTTGGCCCATCGTCCCTCTCTGGTTATTTCTCGTCCTTTTATTTTTACAGGAAATGTTTTTAAACTTCCAAAAATCATATCTTTCAAATGCTTACTCGAAATAAAATGTGTTATATATGAAAATATATCATAAAAGTGCAAGGATCATTAATATGCCATCCATACAGCTGTTTGCATCTCGCATCATGTCATGCCATGATAGCTTGTGCATATCACCTAATAACAACATGCAGAGTATTTCGGACACCGACTAGGGTTTCCCCGCTCCGATTAATTTTGAAATAGAGAACCCTTGTTATGCTTGCCATGCTAACCAACATTTAATATTGTCGGTAGAAAATGTAACTCCAACCCTAATTTGTTTGTCTGGGTTCCGATCCCGCTAAAATTGGATAAGTTGCATTGCACCATCGTTTTTATGCCATGCATATCATATCATGATCATGCCAATTCTTTTGCCGTAGTAGTAAGGTTTGCATCCGTCGTGTGTTCCAGCATTTTCTTCTTCACGGATAGGCCGTTGAGTTGATGTGAGATACGACAAGTTCTTCGGCTGTTCCTCGGCGATCTTTAACAGGCAAGCATTTTCACACTCCTATCTCTGCAAGAATCTCTTAACTATTTTATTTTGCCTTCTCCCTTATGCTATCCTTGAGTTGCGTTCTTGTCACGTGTCCTATCCACATGTTACCTCAAACAGCTCATATTGCCTCCACCACCCTCCTACAACTATTGTTTGGTTATCGGGTCTGCCTTGCGAGTCGTAGTGCATGCTTAGTGCCGTTATATCTCATTTTGCCACATTATCTTACCGGGTTATCTGTTGGATTGTTGGGAGGTTATCACATGCCATACTCAGTTGTTGGAGATACTCATGCTTTACTTTATTGTTAACAACTAAAATTCTAAGAAGTGGCATCTGTGAGCCCTTTGCGAAAGCATACAATCTTAGTCTCGCTAATGTCCCCTTGGACCCGAGTTCTTGTTATCTGCTCCGAGATCCCATACGTGGGGACATATATAGGGACCCCCTCACCCATTACCTTTTCTCAAGTCTGTTGAAAAGGGGGCCATAACCTTGGTTTTATTTGGCGCATGCATGTTTATATATTGTTGCCTTCGGGTGGTTTATATTGTATATTGTACCATGTGGAACGTTTAGCGAAGCGTGTGGTTTGCACGCCTAGCCGTTAACGCAAACCCTGAGTCCGCTTTGGAGTACGGCCGAACTTCGATATGGATAGCTTAGTCGGGTGCCCCCCCTAGATTTTCTTGTTGAACTGGGAACGGTCTTGTTGTGAGACATCCGCCTGTCATAAGCGGTTTAAGCATGCGTATGGTTACATTTGGGCAACCCCTGCAGGGTGTACATCTTATAGATAAGCCGTGTTCGCGGTTATTGACGATTTGAAATTATTTAACTCGATCATAGAACAACTTACACCTTTATGTTGTTATTAATAATCTGTTAATAACTTGCGTAGTAACTTAGCATTACTATAACTGATACTTAATAAAACTTATCCACCGTGTGAGTGCCTTTGCCAGTACTTTCTTTGCGAAGGGGACCCATCGATTGGTTTCTTGGTACACATTATTTTAATGCTTGCGGCCCAAACTGTATTTTGATGTCTCGCTAGAACTGTGAAGGCCCGGAATAACAGCTCCATGGCATGGCCCATGCCTGTTAACCTGCACGGACACGAAGCAGGCCCACGGCCCGCCGTAAATTCCCCTCCAAATCCATCTATTGCGCCCCACCGCCAGTTTATTCCTTCTCCGCTCTCTCTCTCTCTCTCTCCTCCGGCCGCGACGCGATGCCACCGCCGGGCTCGAACCCGCTGGAGCCCGTCTTCCAGACCGTCGCCGCTTTCTCCCGCCGCCTCCTCATCGCCCCCGACACCGCTCCCGACGACCACCGCCTCCGCCCCCTCCTCTCCCTCTCCCTCTCTCCTCCCCCGCCCCCGCCGTCGGAGGTTCTCAAGGCAAGTTTTCCTCTCCCCGTCTCTTCTCCGTTTCCCCGGATGGAGAGGCCGGTCGTAAGGTGTTCGGGCGAATGCGTAGGAGAAGGATGCGAAGGTCGTGCCCCTTCAGCTGATTCGCCGCGTCGTTGGATGAAGAAGAGATGCATTTTCAGCCTTACGCGTGTCCAAAGGGGTAAAATGGTATTTTCAGCCTGAGGTTACTGGACGGAAGTTACTGCGCGCGTGCCGGGATTTATGTCGTCATATAAGAAATTTTGACTGGTCTCCTTAAAAATAGCGACAGGAAAGTGTCGACCGTTCCAACAAAGAAACTTCGGGAGCCTATGATCAAATACAAGTATTTGTTCAAATGCTTGGGGGCTACTCTTATCATAAGTATCGTTCATACTTCTGATAAGAGGATAATATGGATGACAAGAACATAGAGTTGTTCAAAGGTAACAAAAGGTTGAGCCTCCATCCAAGTATAAATACTCAACTGTAACCTCGGGGGCTACTCCCATCGGGAGCATTGGCCACGCACCCGATAAAATAAAGAGAGTAAGCAGAAGTTATGATTCCAAAATACAGAGTGCATGAACAATGCAAGTTGAGTCTACAGCCAAGTATAAATACTCGGCTGTAGCCTCAGGGGCTACTCCCATCGGGAGCGCTGGTCGCGCACCCGATAAAATATGCAGAGGAAGAGACCGATAAGACAAAATATAAGGCGAACAATTATCGTCGTACATCTTCGAGTTACATATAACTCATCATATACTCCCATCGGGAGAACACGATATTATCATAAAACGACTTGGGAAAATTGGCTATTCCAGCAGCCGATAAAGGTACTCGACAATATATTCCTAGAGCGCGTCTGCCGCGGTAAAACCTCTGGATGACGTAATACTTTATGAAGATAAGTCCCCAGGTTATGTCCTGCGTGGCGTGGTATCGCACCCGAATGCGCTCTGCTACTATTTTCCGTGTCAACAGACGCGAAGAAAAATTCCTATCGGACGCGCTATGGATCTTATAAATACGATTGGAATTCGATTCATGAGTAAGTCCTGAAGCGGCGAATTACGCCAGTATTCCGGGGTCATGTCCAGGGACTTGACCTTGAAGTAGGTTCTTGCGGGTTTACCACGAGAGCAGTTAACTGGTACCTGATCCGTCAGATGAACCAGCCCCATTTACCATTATCCCTGTACAAAATATGTATGTCCAAAATAAATTGTTGTGATGACCCGAAGAATTTATGGATTAATTGTACGGCGGAGATTTTACCCGACTCTGCGATTCAAGCAAAATCTCGGGGGCTATTGACATAGGCATCCCGAATGGGTCTGCTGAAGAAGGTACCCGGGGTTTACTGAAGGCCCATGACCCAAAGATTATAAAGCCCGGAAGCTCATTGAAGCATCGATATGGAAGATAGAGATAGATTAGGAATAAAGAGGTTTGTAATTGTACGAGACGAACTCAAAGAGTCTCCTGATATTTGTAACTTGTACGACACGAAGCCCTCAGCTCCGCCTCCTATATAAAGGGGAGTCAAGGGAAAAAGAAAGGATCGATTTCATTGTCAACACAACCCTAGTTTTTAGCAGCCGAGCAGCTTTTCGGCTGAAACCTTCGAGATCTACTTGCTCTCTACTTTCCGCAAAACCCTAGTCTACAATCTGTAGGCATTGAGAAGTTAGAACCTTGTCACCATGGACGCTGCGGGGGGGGGGGGGCAGCCCCGCGGTACGGATCGTTGCAAGCACCTATATATACATCTTGTAAGCCACCGGCTAGGGTTTATCAGATTATAAGATAACCACGTCGTTTGTAAACACCTCCCTATATAGTGAAGTTTTGCTCGCAGGCGTCCGTGGTTTTTTCCCCTTCTATGTTGGAAGGGGTTTTCCACGTTAAATCTCGTGTCTCCGCTGCGTTTTCTTTTATCGTTCTTCGTTATTTGCTTGTCGTGTTTATAACACTAATCTTGCTGAATACATACACCGGGATAGAAAATCTGGAACTTGGGCAAGCCAGACACATTCCAGAGCAGCAGTAGAGTTGTTTTCCCTGTGGGAAAAAACTTCGTTGTGGCAGCAGTAGAGTTGTTCTTTCAACGCTGTTATCGATGGCTTGGATTTGAGAGAGGTTACAATAGTTAGGAGAGTTTACTTGAGCAAACAGTCTCCCGAAGCCTACTTACGAGAAATTAGATCAAGTACTGATGGACTTAGATTGGGAATTTAAATTTCCTCTAGTCTCTGTACGAGTTCTTCCTCAGATTGAAACTTTGTCAGATCATGCTCCAATTTTATTATGTACTGGGACGATATTGCCGCAACGTGGACATCCGTTCAAATTTGAACTTAGATGGCTTAATCAAGATGGCTTCTTGGATATGGTTAAATATATTTGGGACAAGCCTGTTGCTGGAAATACCCCAATTCAAAGGTGGAATAACAAACTACGCTCGATGCGTAGATACTTTGGAGGATAGGCTAAGCACATGCGTGTGCAGCTCAAACAAGATAAACTCATCCAAACATCATATATTGATGACTTAGAGGCAATCGCTGAGGTACGACCGCTGACTACGCATGAAATTGATCTCAAAAGTCAATATAATGCAAAGTTAGCCGGTTTGCTTCGTGAGGAGGAACTCAAGTGGTACCAGAGGTCTAAGGCCCAGTTCCCGTTGGAAGGAGATTCGAATACGAGATACTTTCATAGTGTCGCCACTGATCAACATAGAAAGAAACTTATTCATTCTCTTGTTCAGCACGAGGGACTGATCGAAGGTCAGGAGGAGCTAACATCCTATATTACATCTTATTACAAAGGTCTTTTTGGTGCCCTAAGGAATCAGATGTATCCATCGATGAATCCAGGATTGATGATATCCCCCAAGTGTCTCTAGAAGAAAATGCTATTCTAACTTCTCCTTATTCCGAGGAGGAGATAAGAAAAGCGGTCTTTCAGATGGAACACAATAAGGCGCATCATCCGGATGGTTTCCCGGCTGAATTCTACCAGGTCTTTTGGGATATAATAAAGCCTGACCTATTGGATCTGTTTGTGTACTTCATGAGGGACAACTGGAGCTCTTCCGCATTAGCTTTGGTGAAATTATCCTTCTACCAAAGATTAATAATGCGGAACATATCCAATAGTATAGACCGATATGTCTGCTAAATGATTGCTTTAAAATTTTCACTAAAGTTGCTACTATTAGACTTAATTCAGTGGCAGATCATGTGGCGCGCCCATCTCATACCTCTTTAATGCAAGGAAGGAACATACTAGATGGGGTGGTCACTTTGCATGAGACAATACATGAGATGCATCACAAAAAGTTGAATGGGGTAATACTCAAAATCGACTTTGAAAAAGCCTATGATAATGTTAAATGGTCTTTTCTTCAGCAAACCCTCATGATGAAAGGTTTCTCTGAGGAATGGCGTGCTCTAATTAATAACTTTGTTTTTGGTGAAAGTGTTTCCATTAAGGACAATGATGAAATTGGTAAATACGTCCAGACAAAAAAGGGTTGAGGCAAGGCGATCCACTATCCCCTATGCTTTTTAACATTATGGCGGATATGTGTAACGGCCCCGGAAAAACCCCTAATAGATATTGCTTGTTCTTTTTTAGTTTTATGCACCATCATGACATCATGCATCATATCAACCATGTCTTTAATAAACAAATTTTTTTTTATAAACCCTAAACTATTTTTGTTTTGTTTTCCTCTCATATGGTTTCTATATAAAACCTCCCCTCATCTTTTCTTTTAACAAAACTCTAACACCAAACCTATCTAACCAATAAAGTTATTTTAAAATGTTTTCAAATTTCAAAATAAAATTTTGTGCTGCTTTGGTTTGGTTTCAAATGGTTTTTGAAATCTGGTTTTAAAACAAAGAAAGAAATAAAAAAAGGGTTTGAAAACCCTAAACCTCTTTGGCCTTCCCCCTCTTCCTTCTAGCTCAGCCCACTCTTTTTCTCTCCTTCCCTTTCTCCTTTTGGCCCATCGTCCCTCTCTGGTTATTTCTCGTCCTTTTATTTTTACAGGAAATGTTTTTAAACTTCCAAAAATCATATCTTTCAAATGCTTACTCGAAATAAAATGTGTTATATATGAAAATATATCATAAAAGTGCAAGGATCATTAATATGCCATCCATACAGCTGTTTGCATCTCGCATCATGTCGTGCCATGATAGCTTGTGCATATCACCTAATAACAACATGCAGAGTATTTCGGACACCGACTAGGGTTTCCCCGCTCCGATTAATTTTGAAATAGAGAACCCTTGTTATGCTTGCCATGCTAACCAACATTTAATATTGTCGGTAGAAAATGTAACTCCAACCCTAATTTGTTTGTCTGGGTTCCGATCCCGCTAAAATTGGATAAGTTGCATTGCACCATCGTTTTTATGCCATGCATATCATATCATGATCATGCCAATTCTTTTGCCGTAGTAGTAAGGTTTGCATCCGTCGTGTGTTCCAGCATTTTCTTCTTCACGGATAGGCCGTTGAGTTGATGTGAGATACGACAAGTTCTTCGGTTGTTCCTCGGCGATCTTTAACAGGCAAGCATTTTCACACTCCTATCTCTGCAAGAATCTCTTAACTATTTTATTTTGCCTTCTCCCTTATGCTATCCTTGAGTTGCGTTCTTGTCACGTGTCCTATCCACATGTTACCTCAAACAGCTCATATTGCCTCCACCACCCTCCTACAACTATTGTTTGGTTATCGGGTCTGCCTTGCGAGTCGTAGTGCATGCTTAGTGCCGTTATATCTCATTTTGCCACATTATCTTACCGGGTTATCTGTTGGATTGTTGGGAGGTTATCACATGCCATACTCAGTTGTTGGAGATACTCATGCTTTACTTTATTGTTAACAACTAAAATTCTAAGAAGTGGCATCTGTGAGCCCTTTGCGAAAGCATACAATCTTAGTCTCGCTAATGTCCGCTTGGACCCGAGTTCTTGTTATCTGCTCCGAGATCCCATACGTGGGGACATATATAGGGACCCCCTCACCCATTACCTTTTCTCAAGTCTGTTGAAAAGGGGGCCATAACCTTGGTTTTATTTGGCGCATGCATGTTTATATATTGTTGCCTTTGGGTGGTTTATATTGTATATTGTACCCTGTGGAACGTTTAGCGAAGCGTGTGGTTTGCACGTCTAGCCGTTAACGCAAACTTTGAGTCCGCTTCGGAGTACGGCCGAACTTCGATATGGATAGCTTAGTCGGGTGCCCCCCCCTAGATTTTCTTGTTGAACTGGGAACGGTCTTGTTGTGAGACATCCGCCTGCCGTAAGCGGTTTAAGCATGCGTATGGTTACATTTGGGCAACCCCTGCAGGGTGTACATCTTATAGATAAGCCGTGTTCGCGGTTATGGACGACTTGGAATTGTTTAACTCGATCATAGAACAACTTACACTTTTATGTTGTTATTCATAATCTGTTAATAACTTGCGTAGTAACTTAGCATTACTACGACTGATACTTAATAAAACTTATCTACCGTGTGAGTGCCTTTGCCTACTTCTTTGCGAAGGGGGAACCCATCGATTGGTTTCTTGGTACACATTCTTTTAATGCTTGCGGCCCAAACTGTATTTTGATGTCTCGGTGGAACTGTTAAGGCCCGGAATAACGCTCCATCGCATGGCCCATGCCTGTTAACCTGCACGGACACGAACCAGGCCCACGGCCCGCCGTAAACTCCCCTCCAAATCCATCGATTGCGCCCCACCGCCGGTTTTTTTCCTTCTCCTCTCTCTCTCTCTCTCATCCGGCCGCGATGCCACCGCCGGCCGTCTTCCAGACCGTCGCCGCTTTCTCCCGCCGCCTCCTCATCGCCCCGGAGACCGCTCCCGACGACCACCGCCTCCGCCCCCTCCTCTCCCTCTCCCTCTCTCCGCCCCCGCCCCCGCCCCCGCCGTCGGAGGTTCTCAAGGCAAGTTTTCCTCTCCCCGTCTCTTCCCCGTTTCTCTGGATGGAGAGGCCGGTCGTAAGGTGCTCGAGCGAATGCGCAGGAGAAGGATGCGAAGGTCGCGCCCCTGACGCACAAGGAGGAGGTCGGCCGTGCCACGTGGATGCTGCTCCACACCATCGCCGCGCAGGTGCTCCATCTTTACTGGCTTCCGTGAGTTGCACACAGAAGTTCTGCGGTTGTATTTCGTCGTGTTCACATAGCAACCGGAGCATTGGTGGCGAACTCGTGATTCGTGAATGTCCATGGACCCCTGTGCATTTCCGTACACTAGTCGCTATACTTGTGGATAAGGCGACGAGTTTTTGCAACCACCGATGCTCTAAATCCATTTGCTGCCAGCTTATTGTGTTCTCTTTACTCGTGTTTTCAGTTTCCTGATGAACCAACCAGGCAGCAGAAACGGGATGCGAAAGAGTTGGTAAGCATTCTTTTGAGTTGGGGAACTTGTCCATCCTTATAATATTTGATAAAATCTCCTGTAACGGATTTGTTGAAATCAATGCTTGTATTAGCAAGTATTCTTTAAGTGACTCAAATAAATACCTGTGCAATTATTCTCGTTGTTATTATAGATGCCCTTTTTGTTAATTTCCCATAAGTTCCAAGCTTATAATTTTTTAAAATAATTGTGCCTTGTGCTTGATATGAACATCGACTAAACAAAAATGAACATCTACTAAATCTATCAATTAGGAATACTGATACATGTTAGTTTGCCATACAAAAATGGATTCAACCGAATAAACATAAATATGCCCTTGTCATTCTGCAGATTCTTTTTTGCTTGTTTTTTGTCCATGCAAAAATAACATTTCTGCCTGTTTGCATATTCAGATGGCTTTAATTTCCAGACTCTACCCTTGCAAAGAATGCGCTGATCACTTCAAGGAAGTTTTAAAGTAAGCAATGCCCTCTAGTGTCTTGCATAAATTGTGTTGCCCATTTTAGTAATTTCATTCCTGAGAAACGTTTACATGTTGCAGGCTTAGTTTTTTTGTTAAAAATATGGTATTTGATGAAGTATTACTGAATCTATGTTTTGACCTTTTGCTGCTTTATGAATTGCTACGAGAATATAACTTAAGGACTAGGAATTCATGTTACCTTTGCAATATGAATGCTAGATTACGGATTTTTACATCCATGCATTTGTCTGTCACAATTTGCAACACATTAACTTGTAGGATATTTGAGGGGCATTTATGATAAAAAAAATTAATACGCCGCTCTAGGGTCTTGTTTGCAGAAAAAGATGATAACTGGTTGGGGGCGTAGATAAGACAATTCGGCATGATGATCCAATGGCTGTTTATCTGTTTTAAGCTCATTTTATGAACAGACAATGTGTGAAGCGTATGAATTGTTCATCACTTAGTTTCTTAAAAGTTTGCATTAGAGTATAACATTTTGTCATCGCTGTGTAACGTTTGTTCCAACCGTGGTTGTCCCATTATTGTTAATTTTATTACTCAACATAATAACAAGGGGCTGTTCTCTCTCACAACAATATGAAACTGACTTATGTTTTTTTAGAGCAAATCCTGTTCAAGCAGGATCTCAGGCTGAATTCTCTCAGTGGATGTGCTATGTGCACAATGTGGTTAATCGAAGGTGAGTCAATACGAGCAACTTCAAATTGTTGATCCAGTGGCCCCTTAGAAACTATCTTAAATTAAGTATATTATAGTGTTAATGTTTTTCTATTGCCACTGGAAAGACAAGGTCTCAGAC
Organism: Lolium multiflorum; assembly: GCA_030979885.1. Classification (NCBI taxonomy): domain Eukaryota; kingdom Viridiplantae; phylum Streptophyta; class Magnoliopsida; order Poales; family Poaceae; genus Lolium; species Lolium multiflorum. The sequence continues at coordinate 374,020,188 of CM061750.1, forward strand.
CAAAAAGAGGGTCAGTAGAGCAGTATATCAGTGTATTTTTATAGGAATGCAGTAATATCGTGTGCTGCTCCTTTTTTTTAATACCATGAACGTATATGTTCTCATTCACAACATCATGGTTTTACAGAACAGTATGCCTTCGGCTGATGAGACCATTCTTATGAGCATTCTCATGTGAGCCTTTTGTGGTTGTCTTTTGCAGCCTTGGAAAAACAATATTTCCTTGCCAGAGAGTAAATGCACGGTGGGGCAAGCTGGATTGCCCCGAACGCTCTTGTGACCTAGAAGGCGCCAACGACATCATGCCGAACCGATGACATTGCCCAGAATCCCTTATAAAATATCTGCACCAGTAACATTTTTAAACCACAATTGAATGGGCAATACTAGGAGGATAAGGAAAGGAGAATTCAGGACAATACCGATGTATTATTGTTTTACCTTCTCCATCCTGCCCCTGGGAAATGTAATACTAATATGTCATCTGAACTTGCCCCTTGATTTGTATAGTTTCACCGTCTTATACATTGACGGATTTCCTATGATCTATCTTGGTGAAGTTCTGCCAGTTATATGTGGATTTACTACTGTGAAACTTGAAGCCTGGTGCATCCAGCTCCTCCTATCTGACAAACATTACAGGTTTCTGTTCAAGTTCAACCTGTATAACTGAAAATCCTGGAAATAGGACACGCTATGTTCAAAAATTTGTAGAAAAAGAGGCGGCAAATGTATGGATCCGCACTAGTATATTCATTCAAGGCCAGCAACACCTGCAAGAGCGAGGCAATCAATGAGAAGTGCAGGTCTGACGGAGGAATGCATGGAGGCCACCTTCCTTGTTTTGCCCGGTCATTTTCCTGCACCCTTCTCCTCGGTGTTGACGAGACATAAATTCTGCCGTGTTATCACACCATTTGTTTAATCCCATACTGAAATGCACATGAAAGTTACATCATCGATTGCATGGACCCGACTTTATCTATCTTACAGGAATGAGGCTGCCTGAAGAACCAGAACCAGAACGAAGGAAAGAAAACCAGAACGAACGCTGGTGCTGAAAAATTCTGAACTTCTGAAGGGAGAGACGAAGATGAAGGGCCGTACCGTGCTGGTTCTGCTCGTTGTCGTGTTCGTCGGGTGGAACCTGTTGCTCGGAGCCTCGGTGAAGTCCTCAGGTACGCACGCAAGAAAGGTTGCTCTGCTTGTGTTTCTATCTCTTACCCATCTTCATCTTCTAGTATTGCTTTGTAGCTTTGTTCAGGTGATTCCTGTTCTTTTTGGTTCTCTTGCGTTTGGTTCAAAGACGAAAGTGTATTGCTTTAGCAGCAGCTATCTGATACTGACGTGATAATGTGAAACTGATGATTTTTCATCTATTTATATTGGGTTCTCTTCTCTGGAAGACTGGAACTGCACCAATTGAAGTATATGCTTGGTCTAAAGTAAAGCAAGGTTTCCGTAGTTGTCTGCATAGATCCAATTATGTGTGTGACTTTGTGTTGGGTTGGTTCTGGTTTCTTCAGTTCTCGGTACTCCGGCTATTTACTTTGTGTAGTATTTACTTTCAATAGGGAATGATAAGGCAATACTTCCATTATGGTCTATGGCTTGACATCTTTACTGCAACCAATGCAGACTCGGCCTATGGAACCGTTGAGCTAAACGGCAGGAGGTTAAAGGTGTGCACTCTCAGACAGAACCTGAAAAATACACTACATTTCACATATCAGAATAAGCATATAAGCCCCATACCATCTACTTCACATCATTTCCAAATGAATCACTTATGATGTTTACTGTAGCTTAAATCGGATGGAAGAAGACCTAAAGTTGTGTTCTGGATTATTTTTCCAGGAAACTAGACATACCATTACTAGCAGAAGCCTTCAAGATGTAAGGACTGATGACTACCGACCTGTTGACCCAACTCCAAGCTCCAAGGCAAGTATCAGGCCAGGTCCAATTCAACATGGTGCCCCTGCTTTTCCTTATGTGCCGGGGTACCCGCCTCCTGCACAGGGCCCTGCTTCTCCTGGCGCTTAGCTGCAAACCGAAATGCTCCTAATGCGGTACGTGGAATTAGAGAACACAAAGTCTTCTGTGATGTTATATTATTCAGGTTCTGCAGTGTGTCAATCATATGTCTGATTACCCTCAGTACTTGAATGGTGCGTGTGTTCTTTGATGTGTGTCTGTGTGTGTGGAATCGCCTGGTGACAGGTAGTGTTTGTTCTCTTCTTTTCGTTGGTCATTTAGGCAACTTCTTAAATAGTGAGTGCATGCTTCTAGTTTGGATTGGTAACAGCATTTTTCTGTGCCACCTAGGTAAGCTGCATAGTTGTTGTCATGTGTAAGCGATATTTCTATGTGTTTGGCTCTGTGTATCTTTGATGTCTCGACTAGTTCTTGACATAACTTGTTACAGAAGCAGATTGTAATCGGTATCATCTTAATATTAATCAATTACCCTTTATCGGAAGTGATATTGTTATGTTATTGCATAAATACTGTTGCAGTTACAACTAATTACAGAATTCTTGTGTGGCCTTAGTGCCTGATTGAAGCAGTTATCCAGTTTACAAGAATCCATTGGTATTGGAATGTCAGTTTCCAATTGCATGTGTAACTCACTAATGTAAGGCTTTTTAGAAAGCCATGTTTGGCACGCGAGTATTTTCCCGGATTCCGATTCAGCTATTTGCTGATTTCATCCACTTGTTCCATCACCCACCTGTAATAAAGATGGTGAAATTGACAAGCTATACTTAAGATGGTATTCTAAATCTGTTCTTTAAGTAATAAAAATTGATGCTTAAGCTCTAAGTATTTCTATATGGGTATTATTATGTAGAATCTTGGAATAAGGTTTTCTAGGTAAGGTTAGGAGTTCTTCAGTTGTGGTCGGTGTAATGAGAAGGACGTCTAGTTAGTCATACAAGTCATTTCTAGAGACACTTCTCAAATACCATTTTTGATCGAGTATACAAACATGCGCTGATTACATTTTGCACAATCACCTACCACTAATTGACATGCCCTCGTGTGTATTATATGACATCCTGTTGAGCACATGTTGATTATTTTATTCCTGATTTGCCTTAGACACTACGAATGCTGAGTTAGTCAGAAAAAAAGAAAAGCATACTAGTACAACTTATCTCTATTGTCTTGGCAACTTCCTGCGCGCATGTGTTGAATGTATAGCATATTTGACTAGGTGATAGTACAGTACCATGATGCTGCAGTATAGTTGATGTGGGTATGCAACTGCAAACAAATAAACTACAGAACTTAGTTTGTCAAATCAATTTCACATCTGTCTAAACAGTTTCAAAACCAAATATCACTTAGCCGAGAGCACAGCTAGCTTCTTTTTTAGTAAAATATAATTTAATGTATGATACTTGATATGTTGCTGATGCTGAAATGTAGTGTTAGCTTACCTATGTTTGATGTAATCCTCAACTTTGTAGAACTGGTTGTTGGGATTTCCAGGATTGCTTCCAACTTAAGTTCAGACGAGCAGAACAAACTAATGGTAGACTGATGATTCCCTTCATACCAGTCTCTTCCTTTCAACCTTTAGTCACTTGTCCTACTGGCACATAGAGACGTCACAGAATATCATATGATCTCTTATATGATACATGTCATTGTTTTGTCTCTCGAAACTAATATTTGTGAAAAGTAAATTTGACGACATACTTCTTGAAACGAACTTGGTCGCCAAAGGCATGTTCTGTTAGACTAAGAACACGGTACTCCGCATCAAAAGTATGTAGAACTAAACATGCACATTACCTACCAGGTCACATCCCGGTCTTCATCTTATAAAAAATACAGTGTTGATTCATACGCAGAGAAAAGAATCAAAATATCATCAGCAACTTGGATAAGCCAGAGTGACATGAGACCTAATTACCAAGCATCACTGACAACAACCTTGATTACCATCATGAGTCGTCATGACATGCATGTTCCTTCTGTTTCAAGGTAGAACCCCATCAACATTCTAGTGTCTGCATACCCAATGCATCCACCACTAAGGATCTTTTTACGAGAAATCAGTCTTGCATGCATGATGCATCCTGTTTTTTGTGTACTAGGCAGTGAGATTCAGTTACCTCTCCACTGACAGCCTTCATCTCATGCTGCTCTGGGGCTGAGTGTCAAAATTATGATCATTAGGTGGCACTTACTTTCAGTGATAGACCTATTACTACTAACAGCCTAGCTAACAAGCATCGTTAGTGGACAATCATTGTGGTTGAGTACCGGTGTTAAGACTCAGCAATCACAGTATCGCTCCTGGCTGACACCTTAGCTGCTAATGGCGACACATTGTTAGACTTGGAGAGAAAAACTGATGGTGTTGTTTCTTTCAACAGTATTCTACAGTAGCAGGGGTTGTTCAGAAGCTGTTGGGTTTGCACTTTGCACTTTGCAATGACATTTTTCCAAACCGTAGCTTCAGCATGGTACGATTCTTTTTGTAAGTCAGAAACGGACATTTCAGTATAGCGTACATCTTAAGTTCATGTGGGAAATAGTCACCAATTCATGCCCAGTCATCTGACATAACATTTTCTGAATCATCTTTCTAAATAAGTGACATTGTGCTGCAGCTGAAGTCAAATCAGCTTTCATTTTCTAAGCCGTTATGTTTTTATTTCTTATTTTCGTATTATATCTTATATGCCCATCCATATCCTTGCTGGTTGAGAATTCCAATGTCGCATGTCGGTAAGAAAGTCTTGTTGCATATGATGTATATGCTACGCTGAAACTAATACAACCAAATATATTTTGATAAGCTTGTGACTGATGACTATGGTGCTAATTTTCTTTCTTGGTCCAACAATAAGCATCTGTACCTCAGAAAAAAAAACCTCAAGGCTCTTGCGTTTTCTTGAAAAAAACGCACACTGTCAGCTGGAATTTCAATGCAGGTAAGAATTGCATTATTCCATTCGTTCATGAGAGCTTTAAAAGTGGAAAGTGGAGTACGCTTTGACAAATTCTGAAGTTTCAAACGATAATAGATTCTGAAACAAGTCAATACACTACTTTTCGTCAGCTGTATCTGAAGCAATTGCTTCTTAGCATTCTTCGGCTGTTTAATTCCCCCATACAAGCAAGTTATCTTGAAGACTAGATAATGGAGACTTCATTGCCATGAACTGAATCAGTTCAGCAGAATAAACTGCAGCACTGAATTCGAAGCCTGTGAAACCTCACTCCGATGGAATACGACAACTTCAAGCAAAGTGCTGGGTACTATACAGAACAAGAATGATGACTTGCTAATTGCTACAAGTTACACATAAAGACAATCGGCTCAATTCAAAACAATCATGGGACCATTTAAATTCCGCAAGGAAGCGTAAGCAAATTAAGCAGCCAAGTTCTCGGTACACGCTTAGCTGTTGCGTTGCACGCTGTGATGCTCCTTATCTGAAAGTCTGGATCGAGCAATCGTCATAGCCACGCTGCGTTGATGCAAAGGCATAGGTATCATAGACAATTATGCCAGCCATGCCCAGGTTTAGCAAGCTGAGCTGTTATTCTTTTGGCAGTAGTCAGAGTTAAGTCATGTGCTCTTGAGAGATACTCATGCCTTCTTTACTTTTCCTGGATGCTTCCTCTGCTTTGCTAGTGTAAGCCTGTGAGTTCTAGTTTGTGGTAGTACATCAGGCTTAAATGCTCCTTCCTAATTCTTTAAGGGAACTTATACAGTGCAAATTGTACCATTTTTGTTGTACTCGGTAAGCAGCAACTGGCCAGTACATCAAACGTAACTTACGGGCTACTAGTATTACTTGCTAGGACTACGTACTACTCCGTACATCAGATGAGCAAAGGCCAGATGCTAATTAATGCCGTAATGCATGGTCCTGGAGCTACATTTGGCTTATTTGGCAGGCACTCACTGTTTTTCTATGCTGAACCTGTTGCATAGCTAACAGCCAGTGAACAGTAACACTGCTGTGATTTCACAGCAGAAGTCTAGCCCCTTCTCCACCAATCAATCAGTAGTCACTGCATCAAGAAACTGCAATCTTCTACTGAGACCTTCTCCACGAGCTAGCCACTACAAAAGGTCCAGCTCTACTAAGATTCGGCCACTTTATCTATACCGTCTGTCAGATACCGGTGACCTTTGTACACACATGTGCACATGCTTCAGCACATGGCCAATTGCGAATGTGATATGTATTCACAGGATAACTAGTTAACTAATCGAGCAATACTGATAACGGAGAGAACATATGTCTTTGCCAAAGTTGATACACTGTTCCAATCTGTAAAATAAAGAAGACACGGTGTGACCCCATTAGGGCCATGACTGATTAAAAAGCGCATGTATAGAAAAAATGGAGTAGATCCTCCTTAGAAGCAAAGGAGGGAGAGGACAAGGAAAGGTATTGCAGAGCAGAGGGAGGGAACTGTTGTGGCGTGGGGGCCTAACGAAGCTTAATTTGCAAATAATAGCCCCTTTTAAGGGCCCTCAAGCTGCTGCCCGCTAGGTTTTGGAGCCTATTTTGTTTAGGATCGGCTGAAGAGCTGGTCTCAGAGGAGGCAGGAAGGCCGGCCGGATTTCTTCAGCGAATCAAGCTTCTCGTCTCTGTGTGGCTGCCGCATTGCGTTTCCGACCCAGGTACTACTGAAACCTCCGCGGCTAATCAAAATTCAGAGCTTGGTTTTTTGCTTTCTGTAATTTTAGTACTCTGTAGTTTTGATTTATCTCGTTTTCGATCGGTTTTGTTTGGAATCTTGAGATTCTCTATCTCCCTCTGTATCTCTTACATTGCATGCCGTCCGCCGTTGCTGCATCGATCTGTTGTTCGTTTCCTTATCTATGATCAAACCATGTCCGTAGCTTCTGAGCTGAAACCATGCATTGCATTTCATTTGTTCAACTGTATGTTTAGGTTAATGTTCAGTCTACAGAAGTTATTGGTCATTATTAACAGCAAGATCATTTGGAAAAGTGAAAGGTGATAAAGGCTAGCTTTCGGCAAACATAACACACTTTTAACAAAGTTGCTACCTCCAAAGTCAGAGGTGTGTAGTGATGAATACGTAGTCTACTAGTGGTAATTGTTGAACTGTTAACTTTGGACCTAATAGCTATAGAACGACGTCGGCGTCTTAGCAGCTTAATGACGTCACATCCGCAAATGAAATCGGGGTGTGAAAGTAGCAGCTAGCTACAAAAAGGCTAAAGCTACTGGAGGAATCTTCCGAATCCAATTGTTCCCACATCCTTGTCAGCGGCAACGTGTTACGGAGTAGTTCATGTCGTCATCTTGGGACTGGCCCTGTAAAAATCACCATCCACAATAGATCTTGATTTATCTGTCCGATCCCTCCATTTTTTTAAACATGACCTTTTTTTAAAAAAAAAAATACTCCGTAGCAAAAGAATTGCCATTTTCATTAATAAAGAAGAAGTTTTTAGAATAGTATGCCTAGGGCACTGCACTCATTCCAAATTTTGATGGAGAACCTACTCTCCTGATATTACATTACTTAGAAAAACCGCACCAGACAAACTCTAAGCTCTCACCTCATTATTTATATTTTTGATTGGCTGTGGGCAAGAAGTGGTATCGGAAGATGCTAGCATTGTTCTTCTTCCAAATTTTCCAAAAGACAAGCATGATCATGGAAGCAAAATTAAGCTTTCCTTTCGTTCCTTTTTCGAGAGCGATCTTCGTCCGTCCACCAATCGACAACGGAAGCTTGAATAACGGCTTGCGCAATATACGCCACATCGTCCTCACAAGCTAGACCGAGATTCCATTTCCATTCTAGGAGCTCCATTTCTCCTTCGAACAAAAGCTCCTGTTGGAAGTACTACGAGCACACGTCCGGTCATTCAGAAACCTTATCCTTCTCATCAGTATATAGCGCTAAAATGCGGCTGGACACTAGTAGACTACGGCCCGAACTGCGTGTGTATACTGTATTGCGTAATGCATCTGCACGCGATTCACATGTGCGTGCTGGGACAGAGCCATGCGCCGTCGACAAGCACAATCATGGGCACATGATGCTTCCCCTGTCTCGCACAAGTTCAGTCAAACTGAACTTCCAATCGGGACGTACAGTGCTGCTCGGTGAAATGACCATCCAGATCATGTGATCATTGGGGGCGGATTTCTTAGAGCATCTCCACTCGTCCCCGAAAGCGGCGGCGTTTTTTACATCCGGACGCGAAAATCCTACGCGCTTCTCTCGTTGTCCGATTTGGGCCTAGTTTCATTCGGCGATCCCACGCCATCCCCGGCCCCGAGCGCGGGACTCCGACGAAACGAAAGCACAAACGTTCCGCGCGTCGGTGGCCCCAACTTGCCGGCGAGAGACACCGATCGTCGTCCTCATCGCATCGTCTTCCGCGCGTAAAAAGCCGCCGGTCGCGCCGGACGCGTAGCTTCCACGCGGCGAGTTAATGCCGTCGCCTTTCACGCGCGCCTACCGCTATTTATCGCCGAACCCCGGCCCCGCATTCACCTCCTCGCTCGTTCAAATCATCCCCGAACTCAAGAAACCAAAATGGCGAACGACGGTGCGGCCAACAACGGCTTCGCCGCCGCTCTCTCCACCAATGGGAGGCGACTCGCACGCGGCGGTACCTGCGCCGCCGACTTCCGCGCGGAGGATGGAGGCTGAGCGCAGCGGCGTGCCGATCCCGCCGCCGCCAACGGGTGGCGGCGCACTCGAAACGGCGATCGAGGAGGTGCTCGCCACTCTCGGACGGCGCGCGCGGATCCGCGCTTCTTCCCGACAACCACGAAGCGTGGATCGCGTTCTTCCGGCGAAGGTACGAACGCGAGCTCGCCTCCCACGACGGCCCTCCTCCTCCTCCTGAACAACGCCGCCGGCCGCCGCCGATGGTGGAGCGCGCCAACCGCACCCTCGAGAATGTGCTCGCGCACATCGAGGACGGGAACTCCCCGTCCTGGGGATGCCGCCGCCGGTGGCGGCTACCGTGTCGCGCCGGCACGGTAGTTCCCGGATACCGAGGAGGATGGCGCCGTCCTCTTCGTCGTCGGGCTCGAGATCGGCGTGTCCGGCGGGTCGACGCCGGCCACCGTCAAGAAGGAGTGGCGACCGTCAAGAAGGAGCCGGTGTCGCCACCGCCGACCGAGGCGCAGCAGCGGCGCCCGTCATCCGCGACCGCCCGCTCCGCAGAGCGGAAGACGAAGAAAGAGGTCGGCGCCAACAAGCTCGCCGCAAACCAGCTCGCCGAGGAGGAGGCGAGGCGCGCGGAGGAGGCCGCGGTGGCGGAGCGATCGCAAGATCGCTGAAGGACATGGAGGAGGCGACGCGCGGACGACGCCGAACCGGACTGGTCCAGCGCGGCCGGGAGCGCCGGGAGGCTGAGCACCGGCGGCTGGATCCGGCCGCCGCGCGTCAACTCGCGCTAACGCCGCCACACCATCCGCCGCTAGGAACGCCGCGCCCAGGGAGGTGGTGAAGCTCGACGAGAGCAGCGACGACGACATGTACCTTCCGTCGCCGCCACGCACCGGCGACGCCGGGGCACGAGCCGTTGGTACGAGGCTCCGCGCCAGGACAACGCCGACTCGAGCGACGACGACGCGGCGACTACACGTCCTTCTACCGCCATTTCGGCATGTAGTAGGCCGCTATTTAGTTTAAGTTTAGTTTGCCAATCGCCGAATTCAAATATATGTACGAATTCGGCCTATTTATGTACGAACTCGCCTCTATATGTTAAATATCATTAAATTTCGCTTATGTTTGAACGAATTCTATTTTGTCTGAATTCGTCGTATTACGTTGCATCCATCCTGGGCTCGCGGCTGGGAAAATGGGCCTCCCCACGCTAAATCTTCCTCCAATCCGGACGAAAATATCGCCGGATTTGGGCGTGGGGAGCCCAAACGAGTGGGGATGCTCTTATTCTTGTCCGAGATCTAGGGGAATGCGTGATGCTCATGCCGTTGCTATCAACCCATGCATGCGAGGGCTTTTTTTTAGACGGAAGGCTCGAAGTGAGCCCGGCTTTGAATTAACGAAGCCATCAACCGGCCAGGAGTTACACCAAGATTACAACACACACGCGCCAAGCGCACAACCCAAACCGCAACAAAAGACAACACAAAAAGCAAGCCGAAGCGCCATATGATCTAGGAAGAGGGAGCCTTGTCTTCTGTTGCACCGGAGCGATCGCGGCCGTGTCCACGCCAACAAACCTCCACCGCACCAAGACTGCAACTCAAGGGGGAACTCAGCGACGGGCCGGCCACCTGGCAGGCTTGAGGAACCAAAGGAGGGAGGGTCTTGCGGCGACGCCTCCAAGAAGGTGAATGGCACAAGAATGCATCATCGTCGTCGGCAGAGAAGGACCTGCAAAGTTTTCACCCAGACCCAAGAACCACCACCCATGGAGCTCAGGCTAGGTCCAGACCAAACACACAACATCATCCCCTGGCATTGGGATACGCACACCGGCAAGAGCTGCGACCAGATGCCGACCTAGCAAAGCCCCCCAAGGCGCTAGGAAGGAGATCAGCTACCGCAGCAAACCGTGTAAAAGCAGCCAGGCCGACGTTGTGAGAGGGCTGCGACACCATCGAGAGGTCACAGGTGTTCCACAAGGCACTATCAGAGGAGCTTACACGAAGCGAGGCCTCCAAGAGGAGCAGATTGAGACGGAGGGATGGAATCCATCATTTCGAACAGGAGGGCCATCATCGGGACGCCTTCAACAAGGGAACGACACCCGCAGTGACGCCGTCGCCGGCACAGGCGAGCCATGCTTTCGCCGAGGTCCAAACCTGGATAGAAAATCCGGACGCCGTCGCGAGGACGTAGAGCGAACAAGGCGAAGATCACTGCCGCGCCTCTAACCTAAGTCGCACTATGAGCAAGCCCCAACTCGACTCATCCGCAGGAAACACGTGCTGGCTGGCGGAGGGTTCGGCCAAACCCTTCTCTAGGCGTCCAAGACCCTAGATTGGCGGCACCACCATCCCCAGCGCGGGAGCACACCCGCACAAGCACGGCCAAATTGGTCGGAGGGAGAACAGACCGCAGCCGCCGAGGAGCTGCAGTACTGAGCCAGCCCAAGGACCCCGTCCCAGATAGCTAGCAAGGACGCCGCCAGCAGACGAAGGACGCGGACCAGCCCCGAACGGCCGGGTTAGGTCTAGGCCCGCCTGGCCCGAACCAGCCCGAAAGCAGCCGGCAAGAGACAGCAGAGGTGGCGCGTCGGGCACGCAGCCGCGCACCCCGGCCACCCCGAGCTCGAGCGGATCCGGCCAGGCCCTAGGCCCGATCTGGGCCACAAGCCCAGATCCGACCAAAGCCGCCGCCGGCCAGGGCACCCGTCGGGCGAGGCCACAGCGCCGCCGCCGCCCACACGGCCCCAACGGCCGGAGCTGCGCCGGTCCGGGAGGTTGCCGGCGAGCCTCCTCGCGGCCGGGGGGGAACCGCCCCGTCGGGCCCTCGAAACGCGCGGAGGAAGGGAGATCCGCCGCCGCCAGCACCGCCGCTTTGCCCGGCGGCTCCCGGCGGCGGCGGCGGGGGAAGGAGGAGGGGGCGGGCCTGGGGGGGAGGCGGAGGCGCCCCGGCCGCCCGACGGGGAGGGCGACGGGAGCGGGGTCGGGTCACGGAGTCCGTCGTCGTCGTCTTTCTTCGTTCGTCGGTGTTTTCTGCGTGTGACACAGGGAGTTCTGCATGCGAGGGCTTGGCTGGATTGTTTTGCTTCTCTGAATTAAAAACAGCCACGGCTGTTTGTTTCTGCAGGCCATCATTGTTCTTGTATCAAGATCCACATGGTTGTGCATTTGCTTAAAAGAAACTGGTACAGTACTTCCACGTAGTTTATCATCACCCACTAGTATCTTTTTTCATGAAGCAATATTTTTTCAAGGTTGTTATGGTAGGAGCCGCAAAATTAATCATACGAAAGACAAGCAATCACAATATGACATCAGATGATTGAAATCTTTTTATGTAGTTCGGGCGATCAACGTCTATATCTGTGGGCATTTTTTTTTTTGCGGGTTATATCTGTGGGCATGTTTAACATGCGCTCCTCCTAGGTATTGTCATAGTACCATCAACGACAAGCATGCCACGATAATACAGACACTTCAGATCTATAATGGCACGTTGGTTCGCACCGTACCATCCCGAAAATTTGATTTTGTGTCTAGTCTATTTTTGGCTACTCTCGGTGCCTTTATACATTAGGGACATGTTACAAGCGTTCGACTTCAACACATAACGTTTTGTTGATTGACGGCACGCCCGAGTAGTCCAAGGATCAGGCTACGCGAGCTTTAGCTGCACACGAAAATCTAATCCTAGCCAAACCTCTCGCTCCCCCGAGGGCAACGAGGTGTCCCTGCCCCGGCCGGCCGCCGCCAACCCCTCATCTCCTCGCCCCCTTCGCCGCTGCTGGCAGAGGTATTCGGGGAAGCTCGGGTGACGTTGGCGGCGACGACCTGCCTTTACCCGCGTCACTAAGGTCCGGTCTAGGCACCCCTTCCTTGGTGGTGGTGCTCCCTCGGGAGGCCCTGGCCGGCAAGGCTTTTTCGCGGTAGCGGCCGCTGGCTCGGCCGTGGTCTAGGCATCCCGGGAGCCAGATGGGCAGTTGTTGCCCCATCATTTTCGTTTGTTTCGAATAGTTGCATCGGTGTGGTTGATATATTCATATAGCGGGGCGAAAACCTATTTCGAGAAACGTTGCGTTAGTTAGTTACAATTCTTAATCTAGCTAGTGCTGCTTGAACACATATATCTCAACAATGATTATTTTTCTGTGATCCGAGCGACGCGTGTTTTTGCAAGATCAACCCCGCATGCAGACACGGAAATGGTACAAGTGATTAACTAGGATGTACGTGCAAGGACCGGCACTCCTAACGGCAGCAACAGAGGCGACAGAGAGGCAGCATGGCAGAGCCGGGGGTACGTAAAACGGCGAGGACGCTTCCGGCGCGCGGCAATTGGAATTGGGTGAAGGCCGGTGGTCCATAGATACTCCCAAAACCAGTGAGAAGTGAAAGACGCCCTCGCTCCGTTTTCCATGTCATCTTCCATTTGCTTCTTCTTCCCTGGAGCTGGAGCTGGACGGTACGCGGCGGAGGCATGTGCGCCGGTTCAGCTGGTCCACTGTATCGCGTTGTACTCCGTACTTCACTGTAGGGATGGCTGGGATAACAGAAGAGAGTAGTACCACAACGCTCCCGCAGTCATACGCTCCCATCCTTTCCGATCACGGTGCAGACCAAGACGCCCCGATGGCACCCAGCGTCCCAGCCCCGTTCATGGCGGTAGAGCAGTGTTCATTGATGGATTCCGTTGGGCTGCGTCGCCGTTGTTTTCCCCTCCTAGCTGACATGTCACTCGTGAGTGTGACAACTGATCTTTATTATTACTACCTGCCTGATTGCTAGCTAGAAATAGTTGCTTCTACCACAAAGCTTGTCTGGTCCCTTCTTGTCTATCGAATGCGCGCGTCCCATCCACTCCCTGATCCGTGGAGGAGGTCCCTACCGGTACCGGGGTACGCGGAGGGAGCGGCAATGGCAGGCAGCAATTCATCTCTCCTCCCTCGAAAGAAGAGGATTCATTTCTCGGTGCCGCCTTTACAGAGGAGCCGGCCGCCTCCTTTTTGTTCGTCCAGCACAGAGTAGGGGTCCAGACGAAGAAATACCATTACCATTACCAGTGGCTGTTGCGATAAGACCACGGCCACCCGCGCTAGCTTTGCGCAAAGTGCGTGACAACCCCGGCCGGCCGGGATGAGGTTTTGGCTGGATCGCTCCGCTTTACAGCCTCGCTCGACACGGCAACACGGTAGCTAGCGCTCATCCATCTCATCCAATGCTCTAGGTATGTGGCGAATCCATGACGTTTTGCCGTTGGTACTACGGGGTGGGCACTCTTAGGGCTCCTTTGATTCATAGGATTGATATAGGAATTATGTAGGAATTGGATCCTATAGGAAAATTTCCTATACAAGTCATTTGATTCATAGGAACATATCCTATAGGAATTATTCCTATAGGAATAGCACAAATCCCATAAAAAAGATTAACATACCTCTAAAATTCCTCTACAATCAAAGACACACCATATTCTTATAGGATTCAACTTGGCATGACATTCCAATCCTACACCTTTCCTATTCCTACACTCTTCATATTCCTATGAATCAAAGGAGCCCTTACTACGTGTTGGATAATAAGGCACAATTTCCATGATTAATTCCAGAATATAAAACATGATTACAGCAACTACTAACATGTGAAACTCGACCATACTAGATGCATTAATCAACATGAGTAGTAGCACAAACGGTAAAGCATCCATCGCTAAAATATCGAGATATGTCGCACGTACCGATCTGTGGAGGTGGCGGAGGTGTAGCAGATGATGTCGCAGCAGAACGTTGTTGATGACAACGTGTTGACGACAGAACGACGGGTCGGTAGACGGCGTTGAAGACGACGGAGGCAAGACCGCCCGACTTGGACGGAAGGCGACCCGTGATGAAGAACTGAGCAGCGCAGCGCTTCCCAAAAACCTAATTCGCCCTCTCCCGTACAGGATCGCAAGGACAAGCGGTTCCGGAGACCTGCTCTCCCGTTCGCCGATGCACGGCGCGGGATGGAGTAGGCTACGATGCGGCAAGCAGAGGTGGAAACCCTAACTCGTGTATTCGGTGTATTTCGCGAGCCGGCAAGAGATTATAGGCTCGAAACCCTAGGCAACGTGGGCCACGCCCACGTCGCACGAACGTTTCGAGTCGGTTACAGATAGCCCACGATCCGGAGCGACCCGAACCGACTAACGTGACGCGTCCGTCTAGAACTCTGTTCGTTTTCCTGAGCTGCAAAAAGAGAAAGTCTCGCCGAGGCTCAATCCACTCACCACGAGCGGCGCGCGTGACGTGTCGTGTCGAGTCGAGTCGAGACGAGCGAGCGAGGAGGAGGAGGAGCGCGCGTGTAGCACTCCTATTCTCACTCACTTACTAGTGGTGAAACAACCCACCTTATAAGGTGGTCTAACTTCCTCCCAACTTTCCATGTGGGACTAAACTTCCCACCACTTGCCACTCACTAGTGAGCTGCCACCAACTTGGGCTCAAACTCACAAGGCTGCCACTATGTGGGCTTTGAGATTTATAGGAAAACTGAAATCTAATTTGGGCCATTAAAAGTGGGCCCAATATTTCAACAATCCCCCACCAGATCTCAAATCCCCATTTAGAGATTTACCAATACTCGCTGTTTGTTTGTATACCAGTGTTTCAGCGGAGACTGTTAAGTTGAACTTCCGCCTAGAACCTTAAGCTACATCCATTCACACTTGAACAATGGACTAAGCCTTGAATTGCAAGTTTTGCGTGAACAGGGTTTCACTCAAAGTCATGACCAGTACATGGCTGCCAGTAGCCTACCCCGCGGGTGAAGCATATGCGTCATACTTCATGGTCTCTTCATGAGTTTGCTAGAGATCACCCAAATCTCATAGATTGCGACGTTTAACAATCGGACTCATATAGGTGTGTTATTTCAAGAATGCTCTGTAGGACAGCATCTTTGCTATAATAGCCAACATAAACACATTAAGGCTTGTCGCCAACCTGCCTTACAGCAATTGAGAGTTGTGCATCTTCACATAGAGAGGGTTACATAATACTCTCCTCAATTAAACCACTAGTTTGTTCTTCCCAGTCCTAATTCACGGGATCTCCGATCACAAAGGTTGGGTTACCACTATGGTGTAACATCAACGGGTCTCAAACCCATCTCCCTCGATGCACTTTCTATCACATTACGTGATAGTCCCTTTGTAAAGGGATCGCCAGGTTTTTGTCTGTTTGAATATATGTAACAGTTATTACTCCGGAGTTTCAATTTCCTGACAGACTTCAAACGTCTCTTGACGTGTCTTGATGACTTCGTTATCCTTAGAATTGTTCACTTTGACAATTACAGTTTGATTGTCACAATTCAAAAGGATTGCGGAACAGGTTTTTCAACCACAGCAAGTCCATCAAGAGCTCACGCAACCATTCTGATTCAACAGTGGTTGTGTCTAAAGCAGTAAGTTCTGCTTCCATAGTTGACCTCGTCAATATGGTTTGCTTGCAAGATCTCCATGACACTGCGCCACCTCCAAAGGTAAATACATACCCACTTGTGGCGTACAGATCAGCTACATCTGAGATCCAATTCGAATCACTATATCCTTCAAGCACAGCTAGGTGCCCTGTGAATCCCATAACTCATTGTACCACATAGGTAGCGCATGACCCTATCAAGTGCATGCCAATGATCGCACCCGGGTTTGACATGAACCTACTCAACTTGCTAACAAAAAAAGAGATGTCGGGTCTAGTCGCGCTCGCTAAGTACATGAGTGAGCCAACGATCCGAGAATATCTCAATTGATCTATGGCAATTCTCCGGTTCTTGCGTAATGGGATCATAAGGTGTTGAAGAAGGCTTGCTATCAATATAGCCGAACCGGCTCAAGATCTTCTCAACATAATGGGATTGCGTTAGAGTAATCCCACTCGTTCTTAATCAGCTTGATGTTCAGAATCACATCAGCTTCTCCCAGATCTTTCATATCAAAGCTCTTTGACAAGAAAGACTTGACCTCGTATTACTTTCATGTTTGTACCAAAGATCGGAATATCATCCACATACAAACATAATATAACACCTTCGCCCCACCATGGCGATAGTAAACGCACTTGTCAGCCTCATTGACAACAAAGCCTACAGAAGTTAAAGTTCTGTCAAACTTCTCATGCCATTGCTTAGGTGCTTGTTTTAGGCCATATAAAGATTTTAGCAACTTGCACACCTTTCTTTCTTCACCTTTTACAAACCCATCAGGCTGATCCATATAGATTTCCTCTTCCAACTCTCCATTAAGAAAAGCTGTCTTTACGTCCATTTGATGAACGATAAGACCATAGGAGGCAGCCATGGATAGTAGTACTCGAATGGTGGTAAGTCTAGCGACAGGTGAATAGGTGTCGAAGTAATCTTCGCCTTCTCTCTGTGTAGTTTACAAGCCGCGCCTTGTACTTCTCAATAGTACCATCAGGTCTTAGCTTCTTCTTGAAGACCCATTTGCAGCCCACAGGCTTGCATCCATGGGGTCGTTCTGATAGCTCCCAAGTTCCATTAGAAAGAATCGAGTCCATCTCATTATGGACAGCTTCTTTCCAGTCATCTGCATCTGGAGATGCATATGCCTCTGCAATGGACGTGGGAGTATCATCCACAAGGTACACAATGAAATCATCACCAAAGGATTTTTCAATCCTTCGTCTCTTGCTCCGTTTAGGAACTTCATTGTCATCCTTCTCAATAACAATCTCATGTGATTGTTCAAAATACTCATTAGATGTACTAGATTCAGGAACTATCTCAGTAGAAATTCTAGCAATGCTATGCATATCTTTCATAGGAAACATATTCTCAAAGAATGTTGCATCACGAGATTCCATAATAGTGTCAACATGCATATCAGGTACTTCAGATTGAACTACTAAAAATCTATAGCCTACACTCCGCGGAGCATAACCTAGAAAGATACAATCCACTGTCTTTGGTCCGAGTTTGCGCTTCTTAGTAATTGGAATATTGACTTTCGCCAAACATCCCCATGTGCGCAAATACGAAAGTGATGGTTTTCTCCCAGACCACTCCTCGTAAGGGGTTTTATCTTTATTCTTGTTAGGAACTCTATTCAGGACATGACATGTAGTCAACAAAGCCTCCCCCACCATGCCTTTGATAAACCAGCAGTGGCTAACATGGAATTCACCAAGTCGGTCAGCGTGCGGTTTTTCCTCTCGGCAACCCCGTTTGATTGGGGCGAATAGGGAGGCCCTCATGAATAATACCATGTTCCTCACAGAATTCATCAAAGATTTTAGGAAAATATTCACCACCACGATCAGACCTAAGACGCTTGATCTTTTCTCTAGTTGATTTTCAACTTCGGCCTTATAAATTTTAAAGTAGTCTAAAGCTTCATCTTTAGTCCGCAACAAATAAACATAGCAAAATCTAGTCGCATCATCAATCAATGTCATGAAATATCTCTTTCCACCTTTTGTCAACACACCATTCATCTCGCATAGATCGAATGTATGAGTTCTAGAGGTGCCAAGTTTCTCTCCTCGGCCGCCTTGTGAGGCTTCCGAGGTTGCTTTGATTGCACACAACTATGGCACTTAGAACCTTTGGCAATGGTGAAATTCGGAATTAAACTTAAACTGGATAGCCGAGACATTAAACCAAAATTAATGTGACATAAACGAGAATGCCAAACACTGGTATCATCACTAACATTGCCACAAATATGGTTCACAGACTTATTACTGAAATCAGAAAGCGAAAAGCGGAACAAGCCTCCGCACTCATAGCCTTTACCAATAAATTGTCCAAACTTGGAAACAACTACTTTATTCGACTCTAAGACAACCTTAAACCCATCTCTGCATAGAAGGGAGCCGCTAACGAGATTCTTGTTCATAGTAGGGACATGCTGCACGTTCCTCAGCTGCACGATCTTCCCGAAGTGAACTTCAGATCTACCGTGCCAACACCACGAAAGAAGCATGTGACCCATTCCCCATCAAGACGGAAGAATCCCGAGCGACCTGGTAAGAAGTGAACATGGATATGTCAGCACACACATGAACATTAGCACCCGTATCAATCCACCAACATGAAGATTGAAATACCGAAAGAACAGTAAAGAGATTACCGTACCCATCAGCATTGCTAGCGGTCACCGTGTTGACTTGCTTCGCCTTTTTCTTACGGCCTGCCTCTCTCGGACAGTCCTTAGAAAAGTGGCCAGCCTCTCCAGGTAAAGCAGCTCAGATCCGCTTTGTTTATCATCTTCTTCTTCTTGAAGGTTGTAGTCTTCATAGGCTTATTGAAGGAGGGCTTGTTGTTCCCTTTGTTCTTGCTGTAGGGTTTCTTCGCACCATGTTGGCGCTAGACTGACCCTCTCCTTTCTCAGTAGTATCCTTAGCCCGAGCTTTCTCCTCAACATCAAGAGACGCTATCGATTTTCAACTGATATCTCCTGTCTCTTGTGTTTGAGAGTTGTGGCAAAGTTCCTCCAGGAAGAGGGCAACTTAGCGATAATGCATCCAGCCACAAACTTATCGTAAGGCACACTTAAGGAGTTCAAGCTCTTTCGCAATGCACCGTATCTCATGAGCTTGTTCGACTACAGAACGGTTGTTCACCATCCTGATGTCATGGAAGCTCTCCATGATGTACAGTTCACTGCCCGCATCGGTTGCACCGAATTTAGCATTCAGTGCATCCCAGAGCTCTTTACCGTCTATTATGTGCATATACACATCACATAGACGATCAGCAAGAATGCTCGAACGCATCCGACAAAGAGTATTGTCTTCCTTGAACTTGTTGATCTTGGTCAGATATAGTTCCTTCAGGAAGACCATTACTCACATGGAACACTTTCAGATGAGTAAGCGAGCGTGGCCTTAATCGCCACCTCTTAAAGTGCACACCGGTAAACTTATCCGGCCTCAGTGCATCAGTGCCATAGTTAACTGCCTACAATTAGGTTTTTGGATTGTTGGATAATAAGGCACAATTTCCATGATTAATTCCAGAATATAAAACATGATTACAACAACTACTAACATGTGAAACTCGACCATACTAGATGCATTAATCAACATGAGTAGTAGCAGCGCAAACGGTAAAGCATCCATCGCTAAACAGATCGAGATATGTCGCACGTACCGATCTGGTGGAGGTGGCGGTGGAGGTGATGATGTCGCAGAAGAACGTTGTTGATGACAACGTTGTTGACGACAGGACGACGGTCGAAGTAGACGGCGTTGAAGACGACGAAGGCGCACCCCGACTTGGACGGAAGGCGACCCGTGATGAAGAACTTGAGCCGCGCAGAGCGCTTCCCAAAACCCTAATTCGCCTCTCCCGTACAGGATCGCAAGGACGAGCGGTTCCGGAGACTGCTCTCCCGTCGCCGATGCACGTCGCGCGCGGGATGGAGTAGGCTACGATGCGCGCAAGCAGAGAGGTGGAAACCGTGACGTTTCGAGTCGGTTACAGATAGCCCACGATCCGGGAGCGACCCGAACCGACTAACTCGTGACGCGTCCGTCTAGAACTCTGTTCGTTTTCCAGCGCAAAAGGAAAGTCTCGGCTCGAGGCTCAATCCACTCACCACGAGCGCGGCGCGCGTCGTGACGTGTCGTGTCGAGTCGAGTCGAGACGAGCGAGCGAGGAGGAGGAGGAGCGCGCGTGTAGCACTCCTATTCTCACTCACTTACTAGTGGTGAAACAACCCACCTTATAAGGTGGTCTAACTTCCTCCCAGCTTTCCATGTGGGACTAAACTTCCCACCACTTGCCACTCACTAGTGAGCTGCCACCAACTTGGGCTCAAACTCACAAGGTTGCCACTATGTGGGCTTTGAGATTTATAGGGAAAACTGAAATCTAATTTGGGCCATTAAAAGTGGGCCCAATATTTCAACAATCCCCCACCAGATCTCAAATCCCCATTTAGAGATTTACCAATACTACTGCTTGTTTGTATACCAGTGTTGGAGACTGTTAAGTTGAACTTCCGCCTAGAACCTTAAGCTACATCCATTCACACTTGAACAATGGACTAAGCCTTGAATTGCAAGTTTTGCGTGAACAGGGTTTCACTCAAAGTCATGACCAGTACATGGCTGCCAGTAGCCTACCCCGCGGGTGAAGCATATGCGTCATACTTCATGGTCTCTTCATGAGTTTGCTAGAGATCACCCAAATCTCATAGATTGCGACGTTTAACAATCGGACTCATATAGGTGTGTTATTTCAAGAATGCTCTGTAGGACAGCATCTTTGCTATAATAGCCAACATAAACACATTAAGGCTTGTCGCCAACCTGCCTTACAGCAATTGAGAGTTGTGCATCTTCACATAGAGAGGGTTACATAATACTCTCCTCAATTAAACCACTAGTTTGTTCTTCCCAGGTCCTAATTCACGGGATCTCCAATCACAAAGGTTGGGTTACCACTATGGTGTAACATCAACGGGTCTCAAACCCATCTCCTCGATGCACTTTCTATCACATTACGTGATAGTCCCTTTGTAAAGGGATCTGCCAGTTTTTGTCTGTTTGAATATATGTAACAGTTATTACTCCGAGTTTCGCAATTTCCTGACTTCAAACGTCTCTTGACGTGTCTTGATGACTTATCCTTAGAATTGTTCACTTTGACAATTACAGTTTGATTGTCACAATTCAAAAGGATTGCCGGAACAGGTTTTTCAACCACAGGCAAGTCCATCAAGAGCTCACGCAACCATTCCGATTCAACAGTGGTTGTGTCTAAAGCAGTAAGTTCTGCTTCCATAGTTGACCTCGTCAATATGGTTTGCTTGCAAGATCTCCATGACACTGCGCCACCTCCAAAGGTAAATACATACCCACTTGTGGCGTACAGATCAGCTACATCTGAGATCCAATTCGAATCACTATATCCTTCAAGCACAGCTGGGTGCCCTGAATAGTGAATCCCATAACTCATTGTACCACATAGGTAGCGCATGACCCTATCAAGTGCATGCCATGATCAGTACCCGGGTTTGACATGAACCTACTCAACTTGCTAACAAAAGAGATGTCGGGTCTAGTCGCGCTCGCTAAGTACATGAGTGAGCCAACGATCCGAGAATATCTCAATTGATCTATGGCAATTCTCCGGTTCTTGCGTAATGTCACACTGGGATCATAAGGTGTTGAAGAAGGCTTGCTATCAATATAGCCGAACCGGCTCAAGATCTTCTCAACATAATGGGATTGCGTTAGAGTAATCCCACTCTCGTTCTTAATCAGCTTGATGTTCAGAATCACATCAGCTTCTCCCACATCTTTCATATCAAAGCTCTTTGACAAGAAAGACTTGACCTCGTGTATTACTTTCATGTTTGTACCAAAGATCAGAATATCATCCACATACAAACATAATATAACACCTTCGCCCCCACCATGGCGATAGTAAACGCACTTGTCAGCCTCATTGACAACAAAGCCTACAGAAGTTAAAGTTCTGTCAAACTTCTCATGCTTTGTTTTAGGCCATATAAAGATTTTAGCAACTTGCACACCTTTCTTTCTTCACCTTTTACTACAAACCCATCAGGCTGATCCATATAGATTTCCTCTTCCAACTCTCCATTAAGAAAAGCTGTCTTTACGTCCATTTGATGAACGATAAGACCATAGGAGGCAGCCATGGATAGTAGTACTCGAATGGTGGTAAGTCTAGCGACAGGTGAATAGGTGTCGAAGTAATCTTCGCCTTCTCTGTGTGTAGCCTTTCGCTACAAGCCGCGCCTTGTACTTCTCAATAGTACCATCAGGTCTTAGCTTCTTCTTGAAGACCCATTTGCAGACCACAGGCTTGCATCCATGGGGTCGTTCTGATAGCTCCCAAGTTCCATTAGAAAGAATCGAGTCCATCTCATTATGGACAGCTTCTTTCCAGTCATCTGCATCTGGAGATGCATATGCCTCTGCAATGGACGTGGGAGTATCATCCACAAGGTACACAATGAAATCATCACCAAAGGATTTTTCAATCCTTCGTCTCTTGCTCCGTTTAGGAACTTCATTGTCATCCTTCTCAATAACAATCTCATGTGATTGTTCAAAATACTCATTAGATGTACTAGATTCAGGAACTATCTCAGTAGAAATTCTAGCAATGCTATGCATATCTTTCATAGGAAACATATTCTCAAAGAATGTTGCATCACGAGATTCCATAATAGTGTCAACATGCATATCAGGTACTTCAGATTGAACTACTAAAAATCTATAGCCTACACTCCGCGGAGCATAACCTAGAAAGATACAATCCACTGTCTTTGGTCCGAGTTTGCGCTTCTTAGTAATTGGAATATTGACTTTCGCCAAACATCCCCATGTGCGCAAATACGAAAGTGATGGTTTTCTCCCAGACCACTCCTCGTAAGGGGTTTTATCTTTATTCTTGTTAGGAACTCTATTCAGGACATGACATGTAGTCAACAAAGCCTCCCCCACCATGCCTTTGATAAACCAGCAGTGGCTAACATGGAATTCACCAAGTCAGTCAGCGTGCGGTTTTTCCTCTCGGCAACCCCGTTTGATTGGGGCGAATAGGGAGGCGTCCTCTCATGAATAATACCATGTTCCTCACAGAATTCATCAAAGATTTTAGGAAAATATTCACCACCACGATCCGACCTAAGACGCTTGATCTTTCTCTCTAGTTGATTTTCAACTTCGGCCTTATAAATTTTAAAGTAGTCTAAAGCTTCATCTTTAGTCCGCAACAAATAAACATAGCAAAATCTAGTCGCATCATCAATCAATGTCATGAAATATCTCTTTCCACCTTTTGTCAACACACCATTCATCTCGCATAGATCAGAATGTATGAGTTCTAGAGGTGCCAAGTTTCTCTCTCCCGCCTTGTGAGGCTTTCGAGGTTGCTTTGATTGCACACAACTATGGCACTTAGAACCTTTGGCAATGGTGAAATTTGGAATTAAACTTAAACTGGATAGCCGAGACATTAAACCAAAATTAATGTGACATAAACGAGAATGCCAAACACTGGTATCATCACTAACATTGCCACAAATATGGTTCACAGACTTATTACTGAAATCAGAAAGCGAAAAGCGGAACAAGCCTCCGCACTCATAGCCTTTACCAATAAATTGTCCAAACTTGGAAACAACTACTTTATTCGACTCTAAGACAACCTTAAACCCATCTCTGCATAGAAGGGAGCCGCTAACGAGATTCTTGTTCATAGTAGGGACATGCTGCACGTTCCTCAGCTGCACGATCTTCCCCTAAGTGAACTTCAGATCTACCGTGCCAACACCACGAATAGAAGCATGTGACCCATTCCCCATCAAGACGGAAGAATCCCGAGCGACCTGGTAAGAAGTGAACATGGATATGTCAGCACACACATGAACATTAGCACCCGTATCAATCCACCAACATGAAGATTGAAATACCGAAAGAACAGTAAAGAGATTACCGTACCCATCATTGCTAGCGGTCACCGTGTTGACTTGCTTCGCTTTTTCTTACGGTGCCCTCTCTGGACAGTCCTTAGAAAAGTGGCCAGCCTCTCCACAAAGTCAGATCCGCTTTGTTTATCATCTTCTTCTTCTTAAAGGTTGTAGTCTTCATAGGCTTATTGAAGGAGGGCTTGTTGTTCCCTTTGTTCTTCGTAGGTTTCTTCGCACCATGTTGGCGCTAGACTGACCCTCTCCTTTCTCGGTAGTATCCTTAGCCCGAGCTTTCTCAACATCAAGAGACGCTATCGATTTTCAACCGATATCTCCTCTCTTGTGTTTGAGAGTTGTGGCAAAGTTCCTCCAGGAAGAGGGCAACTTAGCGATAATGCATCCAGCCACAAACTTATCAGGTAAGGCACACTTAAGGAGTTCAAGCTCTTTCGCAATGCACTGTATCTCATGAGCTTGTTCGACTATAGAACGGTTGTTCACCATCCCGATGTCATGGAAGCTCTCCATGATGTACAGTTCATGCCTGCATCGGTTGCACCGAATTTAGCATTCTGCATCCCAGAGCTCTTTACCGTCTATTATGTGCATATACACATCACATAGACGATCAGCAAGAATGCTCAGTACGCATCCGACAAAGAGAGTATTGTCTTCCTTGAACTTGTTCGATCTTGGTCAGATATAGTTCCTTCAGGAAGACCATTACTCACATGGAACACTTTCGATGAGTAAGCCGGAGCGTGGCCTTAATCTCCACCTCTTAAAGTGCACACCGGTAAACTTATCCGGCCTGCATCAGCAAAACCAGCCATAGTTAACTCAGAAATTGCCTACAATTAGGTTTTGGATTGTTGGATAATAAGGCACAATTTCCATGATTAATTCCAATATAAAACATGATTACAGCAACTACTAACATGTGAAACTCGACCATACTAGATGCATTAATCAACATGAGTAGTAGCAGCAAACGGTAAAGCATCCATCGCTAAACAGATCGAGATATGTCGCACGTACCGATCGGTGGAGGTGGCGGTGGAGGTAGCAGATGATGTCGCAGCAGACGTTGTTGATGACAACGTTGTTGACGACAGAACGACGGGTCGAAGTAGACGCGTTGAAGACGACGAAGGCAGACCGCCCGACTTGGACGGAAGGCGACCCGTGATGAAGAACTTGAGCAGTCGCGCAGAGCGCTTCCCAAAACCTAATTCGCCCTCTCCCGTACAGGATCGCAAGGACGAGCGGTTCCGAGACTCGCTCTCCCGTTCGATGCCAAGGCTCTCGAGGCTCAATCCACTCACCACGAGCGGCGCGCGTCGTGTCGTGTCGAGACGAGCGAGCGAGGAGGAGGAGAGCGCGCGTGTAGCACTCCTATTCTCACTCACTTAGTGGTGAAACAACCCACCTTATAAGGCAACTTCTCCTGCCTTTCCACGTGACTAAACTTCCACCACTGCACTAGTTGCCACCAACTGGCCAAACTCAAAGGCCACTATGTGGCTTTGAGATATAAAATGAAATCAATTTGCCATTAAAAGTGGGCCCAATATTTCAACACTACGGTCTAACTGTCTTACTCTCAGCCGTCGTCGTAACTAACCTACGTACACGTAGACGAAGAACTCCAACTGCCTCCCCCTCTCCTCTTGCTTCGGCCCACACTCCATAGCAGAGTCCACACAGTTTAGCCCACACGTACGGTTGGTCTGAACCCAACCACTTCCCTCTCCCGCTCTGGCTAAGTGACAACAGCTAGCAACTCTAATTAATCGCGATCATCCATCAACCAAACAGTCGTTTAAGAGTCTAGCAGCATCGGATCAGCAACGTAAGACCCCGTTCGACGTGACGCTGACACCTCGATCATAGACACATCTGCGAGCGCGCGCGCGTAGGTGGATTAGTAGGTGCCAACTACTAATGAGACGCACGTATTAGTGTAGTACTCCCAGCTTAAACCTTTCCGGTGACCGTGCATGGGATTGTTTATGGATGCTTCCCCGTGCACACCACCTTGACTATCAATTACTATCATATGGCACCGGCGGATGAACAAAACTAAGCTCATGAGCAACGTGCCGACTTTAGTTGTTCATTCAGGCAACTACACGTAAGTACAGATTAGTAGCTGTGTGTACACATCAATTAAAGATCGTTATCGCCACGGATAGCTTAGCGTACGGCGCACAATACTCCTTTTTTTTGAGTCAAAATACGAAACGTGTCATTTTTTTCTCGTTTTGACTTTACATAGCACAATACATATGCTGTACAAATGGGGGAAAAAAAGCAGTCATGATCAGGAGTGCGGCCTTTTGAGCTAGGGCCATAGGTCGCCCTTTATTTTATTTTTTGAAAAAAATAAAATTCGATTACAAAGTCTCAAATAGTTCTGATTTTTTTTTTTGTATGTACTCAAACATGTGTTCTATAGTTGGGCAAATAACCAATGCAAAATGCTTTGTGCTTTAGAAAAAAAAAGCCCGTGTATTATCTAAGGAAAGTCAAGAGTGCACATTTTCAAAGTTTTAAAATGACTTACATTTTGTCATTTTTTTTGTGGAGACCAAAATACAGTATAATCGAGGTTGATATTTTGCACGGTTTTCTGTAAAGGTGGCATGAGGAACACGCTCGAGCATTTCTTAATTAGTACCACCTCTGATCACATTTAATCTGCGCGGGGTGCTAGTGAGTATTGCTACCTCTGTCACAAACATATGTCGATTAAATATGATTAGAGGGAGTACAAGTACAACCATCCTCCACTTAAGCCCTCATTGAGCAAAAGAGGGGGGTATGCCATTTGAAGACCATAGACCCGACATCGCCTAGAGTCCACGCCCAAGGAGAAATGCCATACTCATCAACAACGGGATGTCGACCTTGTGTCAAAACACAAATGCCCGTCCTTATAGACCGACGTCGTCGCACACATATATATAGCGGCTGGTCAAAACCATGGAAATCTGCAAACTGCAAACCACATGACCTCCTCTTTCACCAGCTCTCCATCGGAGTCGGAGCTAACTCCGTTGAAATTGGGACAGAATGGAAGCAAAACTAATTTTTACGCAAGGGGTTTGCCACCGTCTCTAAACCTAGCTACCAAAAGGAAAAATCTGCCCCTTCCCCCGAGTCAGGAGTTGCGCCTTTGAAGGACCTCCTAAACCATACAAACCGAGGAGAGATCTCTCGACACGTGGAGATGGATGGATGTGCGGAAGAGAGAGGGAGATGAAGAAAAGGCGCTAAGTAAGACATCCCCTAGGTTAATTGACGCCCTAAGGGACAACTTGAGCTCTAACTTCTTACTCGTGTTGAATTTCCGAGAACATTTCAGAGAAAATCTGTGAAATTAAATGAATCCCGGTGATTTTGATTTGCTTTCCGGCAAAATGGAAAGAAAAATCATTATCTTGAAATATATGAGATATTTTGACCGAATATATGAGATATTTCGATTCAATATTCGAATTCATGTGTTGTGTGCTATTGAAATATATGAGATATTTTGACCGATAGGTAATTATCTCGATGTCCTACTGAAATCACCGCAATTCAGTAAAACGTTGAAGTGATCTCCATATTTCTTACTCGGTCCTGGCCAGGTCATAGTGTCACCTGTACACGAACGCATCACGTGAGGAACGGGAGATCAAGGTACGTAGTAGTACATGCAGATCCGAAGGTACTTACTACGCTGTATAGTAATTAACGAGAGGAAAAGTAGCAGTGTAGCACGTACTGTACTGGATGTCTGGAGTGTTTGTGTGTGTGCAGGAGGTGGTTAATTATCAGTTAAAGTGAGATCGGCATGTAAAGATACTACGGCCCATTAAACGTGTTGTGATAAGGAAGGAAAATCAACACATATGCACTTGTGTGTACCGTGTTCTTCTGCTCGCGTACGTACGTACGTACGGTTCGCCGTCTGCCCGGTTGCCACCACGTCTCCGTTGGACGGCGACGTGCCTGTCTCGGCGGGTAATACGTACTCGGCGTCGTCGGCGTATGGTTGGTTGGACCGGCCGGCCGGCGGGTAGCTTGAGCAAGACTGCTGTTTCTATCTACAAAGAAGGCCACCGAGATCGATGTTGCAGTATGACACTGCATTGCGCCGTGCATGTTTGGTGAGCTACGCACACTTGATCTATTAATTAGGAAATGTGCTCAACTTAATTCAACACTGACCAATTTATAGTGGTGTTTGCTAAACGCATTTTGGCCAAAGGTGGCGTTGTTGTGTAGATGGACCTACCACCAAAAAATAAAATATTTTTCAAAAATGTCTAAAAATTACGAAAAGAAAAACCGTTTGGAAAACTAGACATTTATTTTCGCACAGAAAGATTCACAAACAAAAGGTGCTTTTCGTTTCTCGCTCGCGTAAAACAAGACAATTTTCGGTGCTCCAAAATAGCTATTCACAATACATTTATTTTGCTCTTTTTACACATGCAACACAACAATGTCCTTTTCCCGTAAAGTTTTGTGTGCGAGCATAGAATGTTCGGATGTGAGCCGTGCAGGAATTTTTTTCCTTACTTTTTGATATCTTAAAATGCATTCAAAATAAATTTTTCATAATAGGTGCATCTAGATTCTAGACCTATGAGATAAATACCACGGCCGAATTCTCCTTGATAAAAAAACCTAGAGAAATACAAGTTTACGCACCGTCAAATCAAGAGCATATAACTGAAGGTCTGCCAATTTCAGATAAGTTTAAGAAAATAGTGGACACGTGATTGGCACTTGACATCATGTGCCGGTTTGTTTAGCTACAAAGCAAGCGGCCATTGTGGTAGCACAATTCGCATTAACAAGGTCCCAAAACAGCCAAAAGAAATACAGATCCGTATGGTTGCACCAACCCATGTTTTGTACTGGATCTCTACCCCTTCGGTGGATGCATGCGCGTTGGAGGATCTTTGTTGAGGATAGGATCGTCTGCGCAGATTTGCAATATTATTGTCTGTGTGACACAACTTTTTTACATATATGCATAAACACGGTGAATTGGTTGATCTACAGCTTACTTTTCTTAATGAAAATATCTACTGATTTACGGATAATCGCCGACCGCAGTACGAAGAATACCAAAAGGAATATTAAAAATACGTCCTCAAAAATTCGTAAATAGATCCTTGGACCACCTAGCGACGACTACAAACAATATTGAGGGGGTGACTCGTTTCTCCATCACCCGACCCAGGCAAAACTTGTTAAAGTAAATCGTTGTGCTAAGACTTCCAAAAGGACAAACGCACCGTAGCAATATTCATCATCAATGATAAGAATCGTAGATTGGAAGATCAAGACTTGAAACCACACCAACGAACACAATAACCAGACGGATCTCAAGGAGTTTTGCCGGACACACAACTCTATGCACCCTCCTTCAGCGCTAGGCGCACCATTAGGTCAAGGACATGGTAGGGGAGCTTATTGTGACTTATTGGTGTCGCCGCTACCTCACTACTTCGAGTAAGACACTGAACAAACTAAAACAAGAAAACGGAACCCTCCCATCGGCGTGAGGCCGGGGTCTGGCGCATCTCCAAAACCTGAGAGGTCATCGGAGGTGAGGCCGATCGACAACAGTACCGGCAGAGGGGACAAAACCTTAGCCGCATGCGATCGATTTTTCTCCTCAGTCTCTCCTCTCGTAATAAGTCGTATTGAGTCTAGGTGATCTACGACTTGTAGGCAGTTTTTTTTTTACATGACCTCCTTGGATGTTGATGCGCTTTTTAGCAAAATTTTCAATTTCTCTTGGAAAGGGCTCTAAAATTATTGTTACACCTTTTTCTGAAGAAAATTATTGTTACTTGGTATGGAAGCCGACATGTTTTCACTAGGCCATGTAGTGGCGCCTCCTGGTCCTGACAGGATGGAAAACAACACACTCACGGAAAGCGTTGGGAAGGTTAGATGCTAAGCAACCACGCGATTAGGAAATGCAAAGTCGAATCCAGCGTCGATGTGAGAAGGACTCGTTAGCGAGACTGCTATATTTAGCATGAGATGATGCGTATATAACAGAGTGATTGGAGCAACTTAGCTGCCGCTGATGCGAAGTGTAGCTCTTCCTTGGTGCTGTTTAAATAGGTACTGTTTACCTAAAACCAAAGAAAGGTAGGAAAATGACAGTGATTATTGTATCATGTGGATTTGTAGAGGCAAGCCTGTGCAGTGTAGTACTAGTTCCATTCATAGTTTTCATGTAAAGTTAGAAGTACATCTATAACTTTAAGAAATTAAAAAGAATAAGTAATTGATAGTTCAGATATAGATATGCTATCATGTATGTTATTACCTCCGTTCCGAAATATAAACCTTTTTAAAAAATTAAAGGATTATATTTGAACGGAGGTAGTATCATATAAATAAAAACAATGCTACTCCATTCGACCGTATATACTTGTCGTAGGTTTAATGATTTTAGATATATTTTAGCTAAAATGTTGCCTAAATCTACGGCAAGTATTTAGATCTGGGAGGAGCATTGTTTTCTTCTCAAACATCAATTTACACGTGTCTACTTTTTTTGATTTTAAAAAGCAAACTGAAATCTGATTGATTTAAAATAAAGGAGCTAACACTCTGTGTTTTTGGCTCCTTTTTTTGCTACATGCAACACAGTTTTCTTTGATATATATGCATCTATACCCAAAATAGTCCGGCACCATGATTATACACTTTGTTGTTTCGATGCCATAAAGAAATCAACCAACTCCCCACTAGTGTAATATTCTTTCTGGGGAGATCTTCCTCATGCTTCAAACAACCAATCATATTGCAGAAGACGTGGCATTTCAATAATATCCATCGCCCATATCTAAGGGTTGTTGATTGGTGCACCCATTTATGAATTTTCATCTGCAAATTCAGCACAAAAAGTCCACCAAGAAAACTTATATGGCACTTTGCTTTTAGCAAAAGAACACCTCCCATGTTAACTTGCCTTTCCATGTGACATCCATCGCTTTTAACATTTGGAGAAGAAATTATTTGTTGCACTAACATGACCATGGGTCGGCCATCAGTCTTAAATGTTTCTAGCAAGCCTTGTTTAGGACGTCATCCCTTTCGGGAAAATCGTTCAGATTATCTACCAACCCTTTCTGAGGAGCTGTTTGGGTGGGTCACCCATGCATTATTATTTCCTAGGAATTAGTAGAGTTTCTAGTTGTGAATTGTGATTAGTGACTAGTAGAATAATATATAGACGCTCAATTATTGTTACGTTTAATTGAAGAAACCTTGCTGCTAAATCTTTTCTCACGAATTGAGATCGCAAGTGGCCATCATACAGGTTCGCCACCGAACCGGCCGGCCACCACATGGTGCATGCGGTTCGAGCCTAGAGGTAGACTCGTGTTATCTCAGCCGTCAATTCGTGATCCCTAACGGAGCCTCCAACGCCCGGACATTGATCTCACCCGTCAAATCATGACAACAACACCCCGCAAGTGCCTTGAGCAAGCTAGCTAATTAATCTCCCGCCACTTGATTAGCTCATGATTCTGGTTAAACCTCACATGGTGGATCTGCTCTACTGTCTGATCAGCTTATTCCACTTTTCATACTCCCTCCGAATCAGTTTAACAGGAGCATATGTAGTTTAAGAAAATACTTTAATCATTATTATATTAGTTAATAAAATATGAAATGCATGTCCCAAAAAGTATACCACTGGAAACCATTTTGAAATATGGGTCCAATGGTATAGCTTTTGTAGATATATAATCTAAATTTTGTTGACTAAATTAACGATCAAAAATTGTTTTAAAGTAATGGAAAGAGTATAAAAAATGTCATTTCTTTGATAGAACATCAATATTTGGTATTGTTACATATAGAGACTTTTCCCATTTCAGATATGAGGAACAAACGCTGACCACTCATAAATTTGATACTCTTATAGATAAATTCCTATATGGGGACTGAAATGTCACCAGAACTTGTATGCGCATCTATGAAGTCACCTCACATAAACAGAAGAAATTTAAAGTTGAGCATCGTACTGTTAGCATCTTGTGCAACACATAATTCATCCTTTATCAGAAGTGAGCTAGTATACATACGCAAAGAAAAAGGAAGCGAAAAAGCAAATCAGATAGGAATTTCACATTCCTTGAGGATACATCAACAAACGCCCAATTAAACAATGTAACCAGGACACGAAATGTCCCACCCTTTCTTTCAGTAATTAAACTAGAGAAAGTAGTACTAGGAGATGGACAGTGGCAGTTTAGCTAACCTACCCTAGCAAAACACACTTCGGCTCCCGGTCTCCCACTTCCAACTAGACGTACTGCTCACAATTCATCCCCAAAACGTCTCATTCATTTATTTTTCTATTGCATACTTTCTTATTTCTTCCTTTTTGTTCATTCCTCCTTTTATATTCGAAAGGATTTCATTTTTTTAAGAGAAACCAGCAATACTGCATTCCGTACGACATTTCTTGTGTCACTTCAAAGGGAAAAAAAAGGAAGTGTTGCCAATTTCACTTAGTACAATTTTTCTTCTTATGTTCTTATTGCAGATTTCCATTTTTTCTGGTTGCTGCACCCCACACCCACCTGGTAATGACAATGTTTTCTGGGCTTTTCATTTCACAAGTGAATTGGGTTAAACATATGGCTAGGGAACATAAGGAATCTACATTCGTCAGCTAGTTTCAACCATCTGCAGAAACGTCATTTTCCAGCCCCCAAGTAACAAATTGACAAGATGAAGCACCTTTTTCCTAATTATCATTTCTATTTTCCTATAGTAACATATTAAACCTTAGCTATCAATTGCAGACCAAAAGCTGTTGCTCAGCATGTAAAAACACTATTATTCAAACACCCATTTCAACCCCATTATCATTTACAGTGCAAGTTACTGCACCTGGAAGCATAATTAAAGAAAGAAAATGTTGCCTAGGCAGTACTAGTACACACTAGCAGCAGCTTCTCCTTTTGGTTAGCTTGATGGGCACAATAGAGGAGCAGAGAGTTGCAGAAGCAAAGATCCCCATAACCAAAGCCAGATACAAAATGAGTGAAAAACAGCACCAAAGGGGCAAAATAAAATAAAAACAGGAAAAGAAGCACAGAAAATCCCCCACTTCACTACCTCTCCTACCTTTCTCTCAACCCCTCTTCCCATGCTGTAACTACACTGCATCGCCAGTTCCCACCTCATCTTCTTCTTCCTCCTCCTCCTCCTCCTCGCAGGGAAGCAGCCGCGCCACGTCGATCCGGACGGTGCGCCGCCCGCGCGCGCCGCCGGCGGTAGGAGCAGCGGGCGCGGCGAATCTGGCGCCAGGGGACCCTGCATTGCCGGAGGACCGCACCGGGTAGCCAGATCTCGCGCCGCCGCCGCGGCACGGCATGGTGGCTGCCGCAGCAGCGGCCAACGCGCCAGATCCGGCCCGCACCTCGCGCCCGCCGCTCACGCCGGCGCTCGACAAGCCCAACTCCGGCGCCGCCCCGCGCCGGCCCGCGCGCTCCACCAAGCCCGTCTCCTCCCGCTACCTCGCCTCCGCCGCGTCCCCGGCCTCCTCGACTTCATCTACATCGTCGTCCTCCTCCTCGTCCGCCTCGTCGCGCCGCTCCGTCTCCGCGCAGCGCGGCCGGTCCTCCACGCCCCCGCCGCAGCACGCCACGTCGCCCACGCCACCCGCGGCGGCCGCCGCGGCCACCACGATGCGGAGCCTCTCGGTGTCCTTCCAGGGGGAGTCCTTCTTCTACCAGACGTCGCGGGCGCCGCGGGCCGCGTCGCCGTCCTCCCCCGGCCGGCGCGGGCCCACGCCGGAGCGGCGCAAGAGCGTGTCCTCCGTCCCCGAGGCCGAGAACGCGCGGCCCCAGCACCGCTGGCCCGCCGCCAGGCCCAAGGCGTCGGACCCGCTCGCGCGCAGCCTCGACTGCAACCTCGACCGCAAGGACTCCATCCTCGCCGCGGTCCAGCTCCTCCGCCGATCCATGGCGTTCGACTCCACCTCCTCCCTCTCCCCCTCCGACCGGGCCGTTGCCGGCGCTCCCGACCTCTCCGCCTCGTCCGACACCGACAGCGTCTCCTCCGGCAGCAACTCGGGGGCCGGCGATCCGCCACGCCGCGGCATCAGCGTTCCGGCGCGGTTCTGGCAGGAGACCAACAGCCGCCTGCGACGGCTTCCGGATGCAGGGCTGCCGCTACCGTCGTCTTCAGGAAGGAGGTCGTTCTCGGACAGCCCAATGTCACCGAGGCTGCCTGGCCGGTCACCGTCTCCGAGCCGAGGAAGCAGGGGGATGGCGAGCCCATCCAAAGGGCGAGGTGGAGAGGCATCACCAAACGGGCACATTGTTCAGACGGCGGCAAATGCTCCATCTATCATTAGCTTTGCTGCGGAGGTCAGGAGGGCCAAGAAAGGGGAGAACAGGATTGAGGAGGCACACAGGTTGCGGATGCTGGACAACCAGCATTTGCAGTGGCGGTGCATCAATGCTCGGACGGATGCAACGCTCCTGGTACAGAGCTTCACTGCCGAGGTAAATCATCACCTATCAACTTTGAATTTATTATACCTCCTAAATGTTTAATGTTCAGATGTTGATGCTTGCAATTAAACATAAACTCACTTCTTAAGTTTCACAATTAAGTTCAGTAACACATGAAATGTAAAGTTTCCAAAAAACAATTTGTTATCGTGGGGTTTAAGAATGCTGTATTAACTAGAGTATTAAGTTATGCTGGTTACCAATCACCAATGCAGTTAGGATTTGCTAGCTGCCTTTTTAGGGTAGTCATCGGTTGCTCATAATCTTCATTTATTAGCAGCTGGTCTGGAGAAGTAAACATATCCATAATATTTTTTCGGTCAAATGTAGCCTCCTTCAGTAACTAGGTCCTGATACCATCTCTTATTGTTATAGAGGAGAATCTTTGTACTCACTGAATTTACATGTATAATGTATCAATTGTTAGTTGCCAAATTTGCCACACTGTTAAATCAAACTTTTGCTCTTGCACTTTTATGGACATAGTTCAGGGCACAGACAGAGTGGCATGCTATTGTGGGTGTACAGTTACAAATTTAGACTGCTTATTCATTAATATCTAGGTTCTGTTCGAGAAGTGTAAATCATAGCTCAACATGTGTTGTCATAAATAAGCCAAGCTTTTAAACTGTGATAAAATCATACAAAAGAGATATTCATGCTGAAAGAATATTAAACTCGGATGAAGTAAAGTTGATGTGGGAAGAAAATAGAAGGTACCATATCAGGTTACAAATCATGATCTGCAATTTTGCTATTCATACCTGGCTCATGTTTTTTTTTCTTGGCAAAAACATTTGACATATAGCTGGAAAAATTTGGGAAAAAATAGCTCATATAGATAACTTGCTCCCTTGAATCATCTCTAGTAATACCCCCTGCCCCTCCCTCCCTCTTGATAGCTGTCCTTTCTAGTTAGTAATGTAGATTACTCTGTAGTGATTGCTACATAAATATAGTGATGACAAGACTTCAGCTAAATCCTACATGTGTCTACATGCATGTACTGCTAGTAGTGAAAACTACAGGTTGTATTATGAGAAATCAAACACATGAATATAGATGCTTAATTACAGAAATGCTTAATCACTTTGTACGTGCGAAGCTATCTTGTAGCGAGGCATACTATAACTTGAAACGTATTATTTTGAAGCAAGTTATACGCTTGTGCGTAAGAGATTCAGAAACAGACTCAACATGTAATTGTTATAGCTAATGTATCTTTTGATTTCTTCAGAAAACCCTACACAGTGCATGGAAGGAAATATCAAAATTGCGTGACAATGTCAGTTCAAAAAGGTGCAAACTCCAGCTTCAAAAACAAAAACTGAAGCTGTTTGCTATTCTTAGGGGAGAGGTAAGTGATACGAATCATATGGCTTATTTTTTTTCTTCTTATATACTGTATAGCTTTAACTGTTTTGTTGCATGTAGTTGGATTTTCTTGTATTTTATTTACTTTGTCCAGCTTATTTATGTAACTGCTGCCACTTGACATGTGCAGATATCATATCTAGAGGAGTGGTCTCATGTTGAAAAACATCATTCAAGCTCTTTGTTAGCAGCGATTGAAGCATTGAAGGCTAGTACTCTCCGTCTTCCGGTTGTTGGTGGTGCAAAGGTGTGGATTTTGTCATCAAATCATAGCTGACTCGTTTTGTTATGCACAACTTAGCAGTTGCTTATCTCTGAACAGGTTGATGCCCAATGTGTGAAGGAAGCTGTTAACTCAGCAGTGGATGTAATGCATACAATGACATCCTCAATGTCTAATTTGTTGTCAAAGGTGCATTCCAGTTTCCTGCAAAGCTTCAATAATTATTCCATTATTTCTTTTCCTTGGTTTAGTTTGTTATATTATGTCAAGTTTTGAGAATGAAATCATCAATTTTGAATATAAGCAACTTTGCGAATAAATGAATAGATCCATAAGCTCTACTCCTGATGGATGGCTTTGCGGTCATGCAAAATCTTGCATTTATTCTCGAATTTGTTGCATTATATGTGATAATTTTGCTCACTATGCCTGGACATATGCACCTCTTACTGATCACAGCTTTGTTGGGAATTGTGGGGGATTATGACCAGCTTTTGCCTATTTTACCGTTTCTTTAACCAGCCTTTTCCTACTTCCATGCCTGTTATTCCACTGCAGATTACAAAATAAATTCAGCTCATCACATTTTAGCAACCGCAAACTGAACCTAAGTCTCTGTTAGGTGTCTATGAGCTCTATATCCTGATGTGAATTGTGCTGTACTTTAAAAATCCTGTAGTTTCGTTGTAAATAAAATGGCAAAAGTGTGGTTCACTTATCATAAGTTTTGTTGATCCAGGTGGAGGGGACAAGCTCTGTGGTGTATGAGCTTGCGAAACTCGCAACGCAGGAGCAAATGTTGTTGGACCAATCAAGAGACCTCTTGTCCACGGTGGCAGCAATACATGTAGGCAGAAGTTCTTTCTGGTTCACTTCCAAGCATTGTTTATTGTTGTTTAAGACATCCGTGTTAATCTTACGTAAACATTGCATCACAGGTCAAACAGTGTAGCTTGAAAACTCACATGCTACAACGAAAGCAAAGGCAGAGCCAAACCCAGTGGTAGATCAGATTTTCACTAACATGACACTGATGACACGGCCTCGTCTTTCCCTCACTGGAGACCGCTACAGGTAATAAAGCTGGTAACCAATTCGTTGGGTGTGAAGAGTGTTCTAATCTGCTTGATCCTGCTGAGTGTAGCTGATTCATGTAATTTTTTTGAGTGCATATCTCCATAGAATGGCCCCTCTTTCTTACCTGCAGCCGTTGCGGTGGATGTATACAGAGAACCCTAGTGTTGACCAAAGATAAGCTTCCATGTAGATATGAAAAAAGCTTGTTTGCGTGTGCTGAGTGAGTGCTGGAGTGTTTGACGAGTGTTTGTATTGTGGAATGGAAACAACTGTCAGTTTGATATAGGCGTTTTCATGGGAAATTGACATGGAGGTTGTTTTTTTTAATATATATAGCCTGCTCGTGTCACTGCAACATAGTGATGTCTGTTTATGTTTGTCTCCGAAGGAAGCGTGTGAAGTGCTTTGCTTGTTGTAGTAACAAAACTGTGATCCGTACAATGGTTACCCAGTCATCTAGGCTGCCGACCGCGGTGGCTGCTGTCGTCTCGATTGAGTTTCCGTATCACGCTGATCCAGTGATGGAGAAGGAAGTGTAGCGTCAAATGAAATGCGTGGCATGTAAAATGTGGTGCACGATGTGGAGGATCTGAGATGTGTAGGACACGTACCGTAATGGGAGGCCAGGGCGGCTCCCTCGTCTGCAAGGGTTGGCGCCATGTCAATTCATAGGCTACCTTAACCAGAGTACCTGTGGGGGAAACCTATGGTGCACGCACGTACGTACGTGCCTACCTACCGTCCTGTTCGGCTGCCTCCTACGGGTGTAGCGACAAGGGTACAGGGCAATTTAAGAGCGGCGGCCCGTTGCGCTGCGGATGAAAACAGCGCCAGGATACGTGCGGATCCGAGGCGTTGGCTCTGGTTGTTGTTGCAACATAGAATCAAAACAAATAAGTCGTTGTTGCTCCAAAACAGTCCAACTCACCAGATCAAACCCCAGGTTTGCCACCTGTGTGTCTTGAAATATTCTTTTAGTGGGAGGTGATAGTTCCCGTGATAGCGATGTGTCTATGGTGATTTTGTCAATTTCAAGATGCGATCCGCCGGCTATCTTTCGGAGGTGCTCATAGAGGTAGGATATGTGTTCATAGAGGTGAGTATATGCGCGTCTATGTGAGCGTCTACAATTGCACTGTGTTTCTAAAAAAAAAAAAGTCCAACTCGAACCCCAGTCCCCATGGTGTGTCAAGAAAAAAGGAAAAAAACAAGAACCCTGGACAACATTAGACGAGCTCAATCGGTGCCTCCCCGACCTTCCGCCTCTCGTGTCCCTCCTGCTATCGCCGTCGTTCCAAGGGTGGTGCCCAATGCTACTGCCTACGGGGGAAAGTGGAAGTAGCAAGGCAACCACGTTGTCTAAGGAATCGGTGTTCATACGGCTGCGTGCTTTGTGGCAAGTGGCAATCCTTTGTTCCAAGGAGCGAGAAGGACTAAATCCTCCCTACTAGGAGGGATATATGTGTATATGCCTGACATAGAACCATTGGGTTCAGCTGAACTCAACAAAATATAGCAATCCTTCGCGGTGCTGTTCGCGCCGCTCAACGCCAAAAATGATGCCCGCCCCTCCCTCACTGGCTTAGAGGAAGATGTTGCCGTTGTCTGTTCCCTGGTCACCGTGCTGCAGCGTCTAGAGATCCCGGTCGGTGCTCTCATTGTCTTCAATCTGGTCACCGGGCGCGTGAGTGCTGCAACACTTGGCAGCCGTTGAGCTCCTTGCCAGACCTTGTGGTGTCCTCCCAGCCTCAGCTCGTTGCGCATCCTTGCCATGGAAAGAAGATCGTCAACCCACCTCCGTCGCTCCGACGTCCTACTACACCACCTCCCCCATGCACAA
This sequence comes from Lolium multiflorum, assembly GCA_030979885.1. Lineage (NCBI taxonomy): Eukaryota > Viridiplantae > Streptophyta > Magnoliopsida > Poales > Poaceae > Lolium > Lolium multiflorum. The sequence continues at coordinate 374,059,375 of CM061750.1, forward strand.
CAGATGTGAAGTTTATGCTCTGTGAAGAGGCCATGTTCCTTCGCTCCGAACTTAAAAGCTGCCTAACGCGGATCGAGAATTTCTTGGTGAGAGCGGGGGATGCTCTTGATAGGTCCCCGGTTGTGTCTAAGGTTTCTACTCTGACCGAGCTCAATGTCAGTTCTATAGATGTTGTTGAAGAAGGACTGTATGGTCGTTTCTCCCCTTGCTCGAGTGATGTTGATCATGCCTGAGCTGCAGGAATTGGAGCCGCGGGAATTGTGTGGGGAGTCTGTTCCTCCTCTATCGATGTTGGTTCAGGAGGTGGACTTGCTTGGGTCCTCGTCGGTGGCTTCCACGCCACAATCTTTGGAGCCTGGTCTGACACTTGGCTTTGTTGATTCTGAGGTACTTTTTGCAAAGGAGCTTAGCGGCCTACTCATCAGTTTGGAGGTAACTATCCCTAGATGTGGCAAGGAGATTGCTTGCCTCCTTTCTGGGAAGGATACTGGGGATACAATCAAGAAGGTGAGGGAGTATCTCAGGAGCAAAAGCAAGAAGAGTGGTGCCACAAGGAAGGTTTGCGCGACAGCTTGATGGGTTCTTAGCTCTTCGGTTTGTCGAGTCTGGGACCCATGACTTTCCTTTGCGATGTGGTGAACAATGTGTTGAGACTTTCCGGTTGTAGCGCGGTGGGAGAGTTGGTGAGCCTACGAGAACATATCTTGTGATACCACACCTTATTTGATAACATGATACCACTCTTAAAAATTTAAAACTCTTTAAAATTTAAATTGTAAATGTCAAAAAATTCGGAACTAAAATTTTGGGTGTTCACAAGATGTGCGTTTACATACCTTGTAACTTTCATAACCAAATTCGAAATATCCTTAGAGAAATAAAAAAGAGAAATCTAGCATGAATAGTGTCACATAAAGACAAAAACTCAAAATGCCACTATTCACACAATATTTGTCTTTTTTTTGTTTCTCTTTGTGTATTTTAAATTTGGATCTGAAAATTGTATACAATGTAAAAACACAACTTGTGAACAGCCACAAATTTACAAATTTAAATTTTGTGAAGTGGTATCATGGTATCATGTGAGGTGTGGTATCACTAGATATTTTCCCGTAAGTCTACATAGGTGAATGGAGAGTTGCATGTTTTGGTAGTAGTCCGCATGTGGTGGTTGTTGGTAGCGGTTTCGCCCGGTATTTCGCTGGGTTTCCGTTATTTATCTAGCATGAGTGGGTGCGGCATGTTGTGTTAGGCTTGGCTGTTAGGGGTGCTGGTGTTTGGGTGGGCTTGGTCATGTTGTTGTAGGTTTTTACTCGGTTTTCTCCTAAAAATTAAATATTTTCTTCTTAATTAATAGACGAGGCAAGACTTTTACCTTCGTTTCAAAAAAAAATTTATGTCGTACTGCAAATCAGAGGAAATATTACACTACAATACCAAGAACTGAACCCCACCCAAAATTTATGCAGCTTAGCTGGGCATCAGTATCAACGCCTTTTCAAGGGAAACTTTCAGTTTCTGGGATATGATAGAACCATGCACCATGCATGTTTCATGTTTATCTGGGTAACTCGATTAAAAACTATGTTATTTTTATTATTCAACACACCCGAAAAGATGGCAGAAGTAACCATATTAAAATGCATGGATCTCTTATTGCATAGCTATTTAGAAGAAATAGATTCGAAGTCAGTGCCACTAACATCAAGACTAAACATACTTCCAAAGGAATACAATATCATCAGCATGAATAAACTATGTACTAACCTCTTTTTAGTTATTTATATAAAATGTGAATTGGTTCCCTCGTATGCTTATTTTTCACAAGTTGTGGTTCAACCTATATTTACTGCAAGTATAGTGTTATATGTAGCACTTTCTGGTGCCCCTCTTAGCTTGTCATGATAGTATCATAACTACTCAAATAAGGCAAAAATGTGCCTTTACTTTGAACAAAGAAAACATGTGAAGGTCTTGATATGTCATGGAAAGGCATATCATTTTCGTAGAGAAATAGACAAAACGGTCAATACAATGCCCATGGGCTTACAACCCACTCATTATTAACTAAGCAATCTCACAACACTTAGTACCTCAACTCCACCCATCAACTACTATCATCGTCTACTGTTGGAGGCCTAACGGCCACCTCCCCAAACCTCTCCCCTGGGACTCTCGGAGAAACATGTGAAAATTAACCATGCCACAATATCTTCCAGGAGAAACGACCCTTATTCTTATGTCAACTTTGAGTCCTTTCGGTCCGTTTCTTTGTCCTCAATAAATGTGATGTTCCCTCACCTAGTTTCTTAACTCGTCGCCACTCAGTCAGCCACATTTCCTTTTTCCCTCCACTTGGAATTTGAGAGAAAAGTTTGTCGAAGTGCTCTTTATCACTTCTGTGGTACTTGATTTCTAGTGACTCCAGTTTCTTGTTAAGAAGTATTGACCTACATCGTCTAGGATGTTTGGAAGATATATTGATTGGCCCAATCTTCTCTTGCTTCTTTCTTGGTTGATCTAAGAACTTTTTGTACATGGCATGATGCACGTTAGATCAGCTATACCAAAGAAATAGAAGTAATAATACAGTCATATTTATCTCTGTTTAGTAAGAACCTACCATGCAAAAGTACAATCCAAGCTTCTTGAGATTGGGGGTGTTCCAGATGCGCGGCAACGCTTGCGAGTCAATTCCAATGTCACACCCGTTGAGAATCAAGGTTCTCAAGTTAGGGAATACCGGACATTCTTGATGTTTCTCATCCAGCAATGCCTAAGACATACGAACAAGAGTACAATGGAAGCATCGTCATAACAAAGTGGCTAATGTAGTGATATATGCAATTTGTTCAATCTCCAAATAACTACGTATTGGCACATGTTATCTCTCTTTGTGAGCGATTTGAACAATATCATAATTTCGATTCTTGCAGTTTCCTAAACATGACATGCGATATCTCCATGGGTGTTCTATACTTTTTTACCTTTGTATGAGAAAAATAGTAAGAAATGACCCCATAATTTCATATTTCTAAAAAACCTTGGAAACACAGTCAGATTTACTCCCCACCCTCGGTAGATAAATGTACCTTTAGCTTTTGGCTAAGTCATATTTTCAAAATTTGATGATTTTTTTAACAGAAAATAGAAACATATGTGACATTAAATCACGAACCAAATATGAGAAAAAAACCTTGTCTCATGCGTCGCTCCTGCGGCGCCCGAGGCGACTTGCCCCGCCACCCCCAAGCCCCCTTCCTCTATGCCCCGCCGTCGTCGCCGGTGGCTTCCCACAGCAGTGGCGAGGCACCCTCCTGCTCTCCCCCTGTTTGCCCTCTCTCGTGTGAGCGTCTCTGCCTAGGACGGGGCGGCCTTCTCGCTGGCGATTTGTCGTCTTCGCAGTTTGGAGGTCCTTGGCTCTCCGCGCCGTCCACTACCAGCAAGGGCCGTCGTGGTGGAGTTCGTGTCCGTGGCCAGGCGTTTCGGTGTGTCATATCTAGTGGCCCGTCTGAGGGTCGCCGATGTTGCGGGTACCTTGTGAGCAGCAGGTCAGGGTGGGTCCACTTACCGTTCTTGCTCCTGGTGTTCCTGGATTGTGTGGATCTACATCAGGTTTCCTCTATTATTTTGGAGGTCATTCTACCTTGAACCGGAGTACCTGTGGGGGAAACCTACGCACCAGCAGGACGGTGCACGTACGTACGTGCCTACCTACTGTCCTGTTCGTCTGCCTCCTACGGGTGTAGCGACAAGGGTACAGGTCAATTTATGCGCGGCAGCCCGTTGCGTTGCGCATGAAAACAGCGCCAGGATAGGTGCGGATCCGAGGCGTTGGCTCTGGTTGTTGTTGCACCATTGAACCAAAACAAATAAGTAGTTGTTCCAAAACAGTCCAACTCACCAGATCAAACACTTGTGTGTCTCATGAAGGTGAAATATTCTTTCAGTAGGAGGTGATGTTTCCATCGACAGCGAGACGTCCATGGTGACTCTGTTAGTTTCAAGTTCCTATTCGCTAGCTTAGTCTTCCGGATGTGTTCATGATGTGCGTGTATAAGTTCATAGAGGTGAGTCTCTATGTGAGCGTATGCGTTTCTAAAAAAAAACAGTCTAACTCGATCCCAGTCCCTAGGACTTGTCAAGAAAAAAAAAAAGAAAAATATAAGAACCCCTGGGTAGCATAGTCCAACTCGAACCCCAGTCCCTAGGGCGTGTCAAGAAAAAAAGAAAAAATATAAAAACCCCTGGACAGCATCAGGCGAGCTCAATTGGTGCCTCCACGACCTTCCGCCTCTCGCTTCCCTCATGCGATCGCCACCGTTCCAAGGGCGGCGCCCAATGCTACTGCCTGCATGGCGAAGTGGAAGTAGCAAGGCAACCACATTGGCAACCGGTGTTCATGCGGCTGCGAGCTCTGTGGCAAGTGGCAATCCTTTGTTCCTCGGAGTGAGAAGGACTAATCCTCCCTGCTAGGAGGGATATATGTCTAGATGCCTGTGGAGGACCTGACATACATGGACGGAGACAAGGGGGGACGAGGGGGGCTTAGCCACCCCTATGGTTTGAATTTTATGAAGAACAATACTCACTAGAACTGTAATTTCTTGCTGATTTAGCTTACTCTGCCCCCTCATGAAGTTTGCAACACCATTTTGCCCCCCTCAAAGTTGAAAGCTGGCTCCGTCCCTGCTGACATACTACCATTGGGTTCAGCTGAACCCAACAAAATATAGCAATCCTTTGCTAAATTATTATGTCGTATTGCAAATCAGAGGAAACATTACACTACATTACCAAGAGCTGAACCCCACCCAAAATTTATGCAGCTTAGCTCGGCATCAGTGTCAATGCCTTTTTAAGGGAAACTTTTAGTTTCTGGGATATAAGGGCACCCGCAATGCTTGTATCTAACAGTCGTATCTAATTTTCCCACGTCATCTAGATACAACATCTCAAATCGACCCCTCCGTCCATCGTATCTATGAGCAGGCCCAGCAATTCAATGACCAAAAGGATATTTTGTGGCTCACCGGTGCAGGAAAATGGGTCCCCAAATTGGGCCATCGGGGATCGGTGGAAGGAGAGTAACGCACGGGATAAGTAGAGCCATAAATTTGCATCGGTTACAGGGATAAGAGTCGTATCAAGTTTAAGATACGAACACCATCTCTCACTTCCTTAATTATGCTAACACGTCAGCCATTTGCTTAGTTGGCAGAAGTAAGATACGGTCCAGGCTGGAGCGTTGTGGCTGCCCTAACAGAACCATGCACCATGCATGTTTCATGTTTATCTGTATAACTCGATTAAAAACTGTTATTTTTATTATTCAACACACCCCAAAAGACGGCAGAAGTAACCATATTAAAATGCATGGATCTCTTATTGCATAGATATTTAGAAGAAATAGATTCAAAGTCAGTGACACTAACATCAAAGACATACTTCCAAAGGAATACAACATCAGCAGTATGAATAAACTATGTACTAACCTCTTACTAGTTATTTATATAAAATGCGAGTTGGTTCCCTCATATGCTTATTTTTCACAAGTTGTGGTTCAACCTATATTTACTGCAAGTATAGTGTTATATGTAGCACTTTCTCGTGCCCCTCTTAGCTTGTCATAATAGTATCATAACTGATCAAATGAGGCAAAAATGTGTCTTTACTTTGAACAAAGAAAACATGTAAAAGTTGTGATATGTCATGGAAAGGCGTATCATTTTCATAGAACAAATTGATAAAACGGTCAATGCAATGCCCATGGGCTTACAACCCACTAATGATTAACTAAGCAATCTCACAACACTTTGTACCTCAACTCCACCCACTCGACTATATCAACTACTCCATCCGTTCGGATAAAATTGACGTGAGCTAGGCAGAGGGAAACAGGAACTCTGCGTCAATTAAACAGGACCAGAGGGAGTACCCACCATCGTCTACCGTTGGAGGCCTAACGGCCACCTCCCCCAACCTCTCCCCTCGGACTCTCGGAGAAACATGTGAAAATTAACCATGCCACAATATCTTCCGGGAGAAACCCTTATTCTTATGTCAACTTTGAGTCCGTTCAGTCCGTTTCTTTGTCCAGAATAAATGTGTTGTTGCCTGACCTAGTTTCTTAACTCGTGGCCACTCAGTCAGCCACATTTCCTTTTTCCCTCCACTTGGAATTTGAGAGAAAAGTTTCTTGAAGTGCTCTTTATCACTCCTGTGGTACTTGATTTCTAGTGACTCCAGTTTCTTGTTAAGAAGTATTGACCTACATCGTCTACGATGTTTGGAAGATATATTGATTCCCCCAATCTTCTCTTGCTTCTTCCTTGGTTGATCTAAGAACTTTTTGTACAGGGCATGATGCACGTTAGATCAGCTGTACCAAAGAAATAGAAGTAATAATACAGTCATATTTATCTCTATTTAGTAAGAACCTACCTTGCAAAAGTACAATCCAAGCTTCTTGAGATTGGGGGTGTTCCAGATGCGCGGCAACGCTTGCGAGTCAATTCCAATGTCACACCCGTCGAGAATCAAGGTTCTCAAGTTAGGGAATACCGGAAATTCTTGATGTTTCTCATCCAGCAATGCCTGCGACATACGAACAAGAGTACAATGGAATCAACGTCATAACATATATGCAATTTGTTCAATCTCGAAATAACTACATATCGGCACATGTTATCTGTCTTTGTGGCAACGCACGGGCATTCAACTAGTAATTTCGATTCTTGGAGTTTTCTAAACATGATATGCGATATCTCCATGGGTGTTCTATACTTTTTTACCTTTGTATGAGCAAAACAGTAACAAATGATCCCATAATTTCATATTTCAAAAACAAAAATGTACCTTTAGCTTTTGTCTAACTCAAACTTTCAAAATTTGATGATTTTTTTACAAAAAATAGAAACATATGTGACATTAAATCACGGACCAAATATGAGAAAAAACCTTGTCGCTCCTGCGGTGCCCGAGGCCGCCACCCCCAAGCCCCCTTCCTCTGAGCCCCGCCGCCGTCCCCGGTGGCTTTCGGCCGGCCCGCAGCAGCGGCGAGGCACCCTCCCGCCGCCTCTCCCGGTGTTTCCCTCTCTCGTGTGAGCGTCTCCGCCCAGCACGGGGAGGCCTTCTCGCTGGAGATTCATCGTCTTTGCAGTTTGGAGGTCCTTGGCCGCAGCTCTCCGCGCCCTCCACTCCTAGCAAGGGTCGTTGTGGCGGAGTTCGTGTCCGTGGCCAGGCGTTTCGGTGTGGCATATCTAGTGGCACAAGGCAGCAGCTGAGGGTCGCCGATGTTCCGGGCACCTTGTGAGCAGCAGGTCATGGAGGGTCCACATACCGTTCTTGCTCCTAGTGTTCCTGGATTGCGCGGATCTACATCAGGTTTCCTCGTATTCTTTCGGAGGTCATTCTACCATGATGGAATCCGGGATGGTGGTGGAGTTGCGTCACCGTGGCAGCTGAAGCGGCTGGTTCCATGTATGCGACCTACCTCCAGTGGGAGGCGTGTAAGGTTGGTTCCACTTTGACAACGGAGAGGTGGCTCTAGAAGGCGACCACACATGCGGCTTTCCGGCAAGCCACGTGGCGGTTGTTTTTGTTGTGTTTCTTGGCCATGTGGGCATTAAGGATGGTGGCAATGGGAGTCGCTTTTGCAATCATGGTGTCCCATGCCCTGACGATGGGGCTGGAGCTACTTTCCTCGACACGAGTAGGTGAATTGTGTGGCCGAGCGAAAGCTCAGGCCGACTATTCGGCTCTTGTGTCGGCGACGCCCTTGGGATGCTATGGCTCCACCTCACCTCCCCTCGTCCATGCTCCTAGTGAAAACCCTGGACTTCCGGACCCGATGATCGCGGCGTTGTTGTGTCGTGATCTTCTTGGAGGCACCGCCTTGGAGTTGCGGTGTTCGGGTCTTCAACATATGTGCTTTTGTGGCAAAGTTGGTGCCTTTTTGCAGTTGGAGAGTTTTAGTGGTGGCTTAGTGATCCATGCTCATTGTCATGGAGGTTGTTCCGGTCCATGGAGGCACCGCATACCACGGTGCTATGTTCGCCGACCGTGGTCGGCGGGACACTGTCCAATGCCATGCCATTGTCAGTATTGCGGTGCTCCGTGTTTTGTACTAGTATAGAATAGGCTACCGCTCTCGCGTGTGGAACCCATGACTGATACGCTAGTGGTATTCAATACTAGTCGCATGGCCTACCGGCACGTGACTAGTAGTCCACTTACCAGTTGCGTGCACTATCAGCACGCTACCACTTAAACTATTGGCTGCAAGCATATTTGGGGCACGCTGCTACAAATAGCTTCCGCGTGCGCTGCCACTAGACCTGCTCCTATACCTTTGTCCTGGGTATGTATGACAGCGCCACTACCACCGATTTCGGACACGAGGTCCTGACCGTAGCCATGGCAAGTGGCCTTCGCACGACACTAGGGTGTTAGGCACCCTCCTTTCGTCCTCGACCTTTGTTGGAGGCTCTGATCTTTTTCTAATGTGTTCATCTTCGATGTCTGCTTTTTTCATCTGTGGTGGTGCTTGTCTCATGTTCCGAGTTTTACCGATATAATGAAAACTACATTTCATCTTAATGATAGCTTTTTTCATCTTTTTCTCTAGTTTAGCTTACTGTTTTGATCTGCTTTGTAAAAGATTGTCTCAACACATTGTAACTTTCGGCTATGTTGGGTTTATTAATTTAAGGTCGGGCTTTATAGCTTTTAATCTAAAAATTATAAATTACTATATAATGAAAACTAAATTTCAAGATAGATAGTGCATACTAATTTTGTGTAATAAATATTGCTATTTTCTCTAAAATGTTGGTCAAATTTAATAAATTTAAATTTTGATTTACTCGAAAGCTAAATGTATGCTTTTTTGTGGGCGAAGTGAGTAGGTTACATACCGTCGTCGGAAACCCCGACAAATGGCATTGGTGAGGCAGGCCATGAAGCTGTAGACGGATCTGAAGGAACCAAGCTTCCGTTTGTCCATCACATTGTTCTCCAGTTCCTCGTACAGCTGTCCCTGGCCGTCCATGTCTTTTATACAGATGGACGCCATTACCAGCGACGCCAGCACCTCGTTCTCCGGACCAGTAGTAACAGGATACGCATGGTGCATGCCGTAGATAAGCTCGAGGCGCAAAGACGCGAGCCGAGGAACCGCAAGGACGGGAAGAAAGAAATTGTAGATGTAATAAGAGTCGGTGACCATTAAAGCGAGGCTCTTGAGCGTGGGTGAGGCGATGGTTTTAATGGCGCACCTGCAGTTGTGGATGTGCAGGTCCTCAAGTACCGGTAATTGGTCGCCGAGGTTGTCACCGAAGCCAGGCATCAGTAAGACCCCGAACAGACGGAGCTTGGTCACTCGGCAGGTGTCGGAGCCCAGCTGGAGCGATGTCGTTGGCCACTGGATTTTCCAGCCGTTATCGTGGATCTCGACCACCGCCGGGCGCCGCCGGAGCCCGCGGCGGACCCACCTGGAGACTGTAGTGGATCTGCATTGGTCGACCAGGTGCAGGCGGAACGCGTCCAGCGGCGCCGACGAGGATAGCAAGGTGTCGGCCATGTCTTCGAAGCTCTCCCATTCGCTTTCGTTAACCTTCCAGGCGTCGTTCGCCACGACGTCGGAGCGCAGGAACTCGAGCTGGTCGATGTTGAGGCAGGGCACGGCGCGCCATAGGTGCCTCCACCGCCGCGAGAGGGCGCTCGTCCGCGCGGCCTGGCGGGACCCGAGGAGGGAGAGGATTTCGTGCAGGAGGCAGTCCGGCAGGTCGCCCAGCCGGTCCACGCCGCCGAGGACGCGGGCGCGCTTGATGGAGGAGCAGGCCGCCGCCACCGTCGCCGTCGCCTGCGTGCGGATCGCGTCGCGCTTGCGGGAGACGGGCGCCGTCTCCATGGTCTCCTTGTGGTTCGGGACTTCGGGTCGGGACCAGGTGATCCCTATTCTCCGCTCAATGCGGGAGCGAGCGGGTGCTCCGCTCATAGCGTAGTAGAGATGGGCCGGCCCATTAGCTAAGGCAGGGTCTTTCTTTGTTTTTTCTTCTTCAGTTTTTTCTGTTCTTTCGGTTTTTCTCTGGTTTTGCTGGTTTCTTTCCTCTCGTTTCTGGTTTTGCCGATCGGTTTTTTTATGAACTTTTGCAATTTCGAACTTTTTTGAATTTGAACGTTTTTTTAATTTGAACTTTTTTGGAATTTGAACAATTTTTAAGTTTGAACATTTTTATTTTGGAACATTTTTTGAGTTTGAACTTTTTCCAGGTTTGACCTTTTTTGAACAATTTCGAACTTTTTTGAATTTGAACGTTTTTTTTATTTGAACTTTTTTGGAATTTGAACAATTTTTATGTTTGAACATTTTTATTTTGGAACATTTTTTGAGTTTGAACTTTTTTCATGTTTGACCTTTTTTGAAATTTTAGAAATTATTTTACTGAACATTTTTCAGTTTGGAACTTTTCAGATTTGAATGTTTTGATTTTTTGAAATTTGAAATTTGTTCGATTTTGAAAATTGTTCGGTATTTAAAATCTTTTAATTTTGAAAATTGTTCGTTTTTAAAATCGTTCGATTTTGAATTTGTTCGGTTTAGAATTTGCATAGATTTTAAATTTTGTTTAGAAACGCTAAGCAAATTTTCTACGTAAACTGTCACGAAAGGAATAGAAAGAGAAAAGACCCGACAGAATAAATGGGCCTGGCCCATGTTAGGTTTCTTTAAGCGGAGCTCCACTCGCTCCCGCTTAAAGCGGTCAATAGGGCCTCCCTCGGGACCAGGAGAGGCTTTTTGTAGGGGGCGTGCTGAGCGTCCCCCGGGGGATCAGATCGTCCGATCCCCCGGGTCGGCAGCCGCACGATGCCAGCGATCGAACCGTCCAAACCACATCCAGCCTGGTCAACCGTTCCCACACAGGAAAAAAATCAAAACAAGGCCCACTAGGTAATCGCGTCATCCTCGCGAAACTCCAGCTGTCCGCCGCCCGCGCTGGCATCACTGTCGCCGATGGTCCATCCGTAGTGGCCCCGGATAATCCTCACCGGAGAGGCCCGAAAATGGCGCCGCTGGCGAACCTCGAACTATCGTCGCCGTAGAACCCCTGTCGTGGTGTCGCCGGTGCAGCACACCTCCTCACCGCTCCGCCTCCCCATCCATGTACGGCGGCCTCGCTCCTCCATTTGTCACGGCCATCGTCGGAGAGGTCAACGTGATGTCACTGATGCAGCCCCGATATGCCTTGGTAGCAACACCGGCGGCCGCTGGCAGCAACGCGGCCATGCCATGGTAGAAACGGCGGCCGCCCTTGTAGCAACGTCGGTCTTCGATTGTAGCAACGCCGGTCTTCAATTGTAGCAAGGACGCCCGCCCTTTGTAGCAACGCCGGCCGCCGACGGTCGCCCCTGGAAGCAAGGACGACCGCCCTTTGTAGCACCACCGGCCGCCGCCGACAGGAAAGGACGCGCGCCCTTTGTAGCAACGCCGGCCGCCAACGGCCGCTGCAAGCAGTTCGCCCCTGGCAGCAAGGACGCCCGCCGCCCCGCCCTTTGTAGCAACGACGGCCGCCGCTGGCAGCAAGGTTGGCCAGCGCCGGAAGCGAACCCGTGCCACTAAGGTAGCACCTCGTCCCCGCGCAGGTAGCAGCCCCGCCGTTCCATCGCAGCAAAAAGTAGCTTCTGCTACCCCTCTCTGCAGCTTCGCCGGCCGCCGGCCCTGACCTTTGCAGCAGTGGCAGTTGCCTCCTTATACGAGCGCCGTCATCCTCGTAGTACCGGCAAGGTGAGCCGTGGCCGCAATCTGCAGGAGAACGAATCGAAGTGAGGAGCAGCGGGAGTCGCGTCGCGGTACCGGGAGGAGCAGGCCTGAGGAGGAGATGGGGCAAGGAAGAGATTGGGTGGGCACCGGTGGCTAGAGGCGGCCGGGAAGAAGTAAGCAGGGAGCAGCGGGCGAGCGGCGGGAAAGGAAAAGATAAAGAAAAGAGAAATCTAGAGGTGGAAGACGATGAGGAGAGGATAAGGCAAGGGCGCGGTCGCTCACGCCACGCACGTGGACGCGTGTCACACGGAGGAGCCGGGGGACGAAAGCGCACGATCCCCCGGAGGAAGGCAAGCGTTTTCCTTTTTGTAGTCGGTGTGCATAGCAGGCCGTGTGGGCTGGACTCAAACTCGGTAGCATTCTAAAAAGGAATCTATGGCCCACGCCATCCTTTAGTTACTGGGCTTTATTTGTTGAGTTCCATCTTTAGTACAATATCACTAGCCCAGTAGCATTCTAAAAGAACAAGCCCAGCTTGCAGGCTCTGCTTTTGTTTGGATTTTGCATTTTTTTTTTGTATGTTGATTGTGAATAACTTGTGCATTTTTCAACTCGGTCTGTTTTCCATTTATATTTTCCGTTGGGGTCTTGAATGGTTGGGCAATAATGCATGTTTGAAGACAATTTTCCGTTCAAACAACACCAGATTCTGGTATCTGCCATTTGGCAATGCGGATTCAGAAGATTGACACTAGTAAACTCTTCACGCGTCGTTCTGAATTTAGCTCGTGATTTGCGCAACCAAAGACTGAGTGTTACCCACATCTTAGCCGAGGAGACTGCAGCACCTAGCTAGGAGGCACGTATCACCTATACTAAGCCCCTTTTCACTTCAGAGTTGACACACTTGTTGGGTCTAAAAACTTCTTTTTGACTAATAAACGCATCGACACACATTGAACTTGCACCCTGCGTGTTTCTTCACCCGCGTCCATACTCAAAGATTTGATCAGCTTGACGTCAACATTCAATCTGAAAAGCACCCGGCAATCTAGTACGCATTCTTCCCAAACAGCATATCATTGACTTGATCATGCGGTAAGACTAGAATATCCGTTTCAAACAAAAAGACCAGAAGATCGATGCTCCTGAAACTTGGCCTCCCAGTTCGTAGGATGATTTTTCTACCACTCCTGCTTTGCAGTTTGAAACCACACCTGAATAAACTGATCAAAACTTCAAAGTAGCTTCGATTGGTTCCGTCAGCACTTGAGCTGAGGCTGTATGGCTTGGATCGGGGCAGCTTTCTTTTGTGTTGGGGAAGTAACATAACAGAGCAGCGTGGAGTGTCTTCACACCCGATGGTCGGTCGAACGTGGCGATGTCACCCACAGCCAATCCATAGATACCACACACAGGCAAGCTGAACCGCACAGCAGTCAGTTCCTTCGTGGACGGCACAACGTGTTTGTGTTGTTTCTGTTGCTGCAACGAACTGATGACCGAGCGACACCTGGAAAGCGCGAGGGGCGGTTGCATGGTCGGCTAGCCCATGTCAAGCTGACATGCCCTAGTAATGGAAAATGCCATGACATGACAGACGTTGGTCGAGTCATGTTCCTGTAGTCTGCAGACAAATCCATACCCGAATGCGTGATACAGTAGTACAGTTCGACGAACAGAACACCTCATCGATCGACCGATCCAGCAGAAAGAACAGTGAAGAAGCAAGCAGCAGCTCGTAGCCAGCAGCTTGCACATGGCAGTGCACGCGCCGTGCTGCGAGCCTGCGAGAGACGATCGAGGGGAGGTCGGCTAGCTTAATTGGATCGATCGATCGCCGTACGAGTGTCGTGGCATATATGGGATGGGATGGGTCACGGCCAGGGGACATAGAACAAGGAACACACTAGACAACTGACACTCGAATTATTTCTGCTACTGTTGAACAGGCGAACTGACGGTACTGGATTCAGGTCGTCCGCGCGGCGGCTTGACACTTTGCATCATATGGCGAGTTTCAGTTTGGTCCCCAGCTTTGAGCAGGCTAGCCGCCCCGGCACAGCTGCGCAGGTGTCCCGTGCCCCGGCCGTCGTGTGTCGCGCGCGCGACTGTGCATGCATGGTAAGCTCGGTAGCCCCCCCTGATCAGCGAAGCGATCGGCGGCATGGCATGGCGAGTTGAAGTTGATGCACGAGGCGTTGTACTCGGGACCATGCATGCAGTTAGCTAGAGCGGCGCATTTTATCCTCCCAGTTCCGTCACTGTGCGCGCGTCAGGGCACTTCTATTGTTGGCGGCGGCGGCACCTCTGGATTCATTTGCCGATCCAAGGCCCATGCATGCAGGTGCATACCGCCCTGTCTCAAGCGAGCTCATTCATACCCTCGACATGGGTCTACGATCATGGATGTTTTGTCAAATTGATCATTGTCCTCCGGCTCATTCCGTTAGGCCTTGTTTGATACTCCCTCCATCTCATAGAACCTTGTTTGAAATTTGCTAAATAAGAATATATCTAGATGATATTTAGCGCCTAGATACATCAAAATTTAGATAAATCTTAGACAACTTTCATGGAACGAAGGGAATACTAATGATTTTGGGGAGTTAATGGAAATAATCTCCACTAAATTCTAAATCGTCACTTATTTTTAAAATCGTGTTTGGTACTAGAGTATTGGGCTACTTTAGCTCTACTTATCTTAACTATTTTTTTTCAAATCCTACTCCCTCCATATTTTAGATTTGTCTAAATTTAAATGTACCGAGGTCTGCTAAATTTAGATAAATCTAAGACATACTTGACGGGATTGAGGGAGTAGTGTCTTTTTCTCGATACCTGATACACTAATCTCATAGGCGAATCCAACTAAGGACATGGGTGTACAAATGTACACCCATTAATTTTTTCTTGGAGAAGATAAGTATGTGTAAGTTTCATATAAATTCGTACTAAGGGTACGTTTGGATGGCTACCAAGTGCTGCCCTACCTATTTTTTGGAGTTGACTGAGAGCGTTGGCGTCCGTTTGGATGGAAGCCAAAACTTTCGATCTGCGCCAATAATTTGGTCACTATGTTCAGTTTTGTCGCCAACGCCTTGGCTAACCAGCGGCGGCAAAAACCTGCGCCAATATATTGGCACGCCCCGATTTGGCAGGGCTCACAAGGGCACAAACCAAACAGCCCCTAAAACATAGGTCAAAACCATAAGTTAATCTCATAATTAATTAGTAAACTCTAATCCCCTATATCTGTACACCCAAACCATATTTCTTGCCTCCGCCCCTAACTAATCTAACCTAGTGGATTGAAATTTTGTGGGGGATTTTAGAGGATTGGATGATAGTGGGGGTTCCACCCTTTTTTTGTGATTATCCCTACTACTCATACCCATAAAAACTCTAGTACTCTGTCCATGCTAAAATATAGTGTGGGTTTTTTTTCGAAGTAAAATATCGATGTCTAGAATACCAAATCAACACAAACAGAAACACGATGAAGTATATTTTAATATTTTCCATATTTAGTATGGTAGATGTAGATAATTATCTCAATAAATTTGGTTAAATTTAGTGTAGTTTAACTTTCACAAAAATCAGTGTGTACTATAATTATGGCAACGATGCCTTATGGATGTTTTGTCAAAACAGGTATACATAGGTTGTCTCAGTGAAAAAAAAAAAAAAAACCCGGGGAAGTGGACGAACCGTTTTGCCCCGCTCTCCCAGCGGCGGGCAGCCGATCCCATCTCCACCGGCGTGAGATCGGCCCCTCTCCCTCGCTTGCGCTCCGGCGCGGAGGAGGGGACCTCGTTTCTCCTCCGTTTTGTAGTTAGGGCTTGTCTGCTGTGGTGCGTCGTTTGGGTGGTGGGAGCGGCGCCCGGGCAAATAAATCTGCCTCAACTCCACTCCCACACCGGCGGCGACCTTCACGGCGACGTCTCGGAGTTGGTGGCAAAGTGTGCTTGTCGATCTTTCAGGTCGGCGGCTTGGTCTTCTCGCCGTTCTTCATCGCGAGATCTGTTTCGACGTGCCGGGCGTTTGTCGTTGTCCACGACGATGCGGGGGCCGGGCGAGGTGGTTCTTCGGGAGCGAAGATGTTGGTCCGGAGGTGGTGGATATGCCGTTCTTCTCCGTCGATGGGAGGCGGCGTATCTTGGTCCAAGACAGACGGGACGTCCCCGGTCGACGTGCCGACATGTGCCTCGCTGCTTGCAGCAGGCCGTTCATCGACTCACAAAGCCTCTTTGGCGATGGTGCTTTTTTGGATCTTGCAATGGTGGAGGCTCGGCGTCTCTTCTTGCGTTCGTCTCGGCGGCGGTGGATTTAGACGGCGGCCGCTGGCTATGGTGGTTGCAGGAAACTCTAAGGATCGTTTTGTATTTCTCGATCTTTTAGGATTTTCTCTGCAAATTCAGGATAATCATTTTATCCCGGTTTGTCTTTTAGTTTCCACATATGTTGCTTTATGTAACTTGGTTTTCGATTAATGAAATATGTGGTTTCTCTCAAAAGGTTGTCTCAGTTTATAGCAAAGTGCTAGTAATCACGTGAAGATCATAAGTTAGGTTTATAACTGGCCCCGCAAAACTGAAGCAGGTACTGCTAGCGCTTAGTAACTAACTGAAACTGATTGATACGTCATGTTCCGGCGGCGACACGCACGCGAACGCAGGCGATGCTTATCCCGGCGAGCAAACGGACACGGCGACGTGTGCAAATATACGTACGAACACTAGTGGAAAACAGGGCTTTCGTGGGAGCCTTTTGTCGCGGGTGCAGCGTACGAACACTAGTGGAAAACAGGGCTTTCGTGGGAGCCTTTTGTCGCGGGCGCGCCTGCACCCGCGACAAATGGCCTGGCCACGTCGCCCAGAAACCATGTGGAGCGGGCAGGGCCTTTTGTCGCTTTTGTCGCGGGCCGTATCTCGACCCGCGACAAAAGGTGTCTGAGTGGGCTTCCTGTCGGCACCCCTTTTGTCGCGGGTCGTAATACGGCCCGCGACCAAAGGGCCATGGCTATATATAGACACGCAGCCAGCCCCCCCCACCTTATTTTTTCCTTGGTGGTGAAGGTGGAGGTATGCTAGCTCATTTTTTCTACATGTGCACAAGAGGTGTTTGATGGAATGCTTGTAAGAGGGATGCCACTTGATTTTATTTGATAAGATTTCTCCTCTTTTTGATCCTAAAAGGTTAGCCACTATTTTCTCGTATATATATATACATAGTCCGTACAATACTAATTTTAGAAAGGTGATTGCATCTGATACATATATAATTGTACTTATGATGCAGATGAGTCATCATGGATGTACGGTAACCGATGTGCCCCGCTTTCAGAGAGGGCGTGAATTCTTTCCTGCTTGTGGCCGAGGCCAACAAGTCGAAGCAAGGTTTTATGTGTTGTCCATGTCTAAAATGTAAGAACGAGAAGGATTACTCTTGCTCAAGAGACATTAAGAGCCACCTGCTTCGGTTTGGATTCATGTCCAGCTATAATGTTTGGACCAAGCACGGAGAAGAAGGGGTTATGATGGAAGACGGCGATGAAGAAGAAGATAATGATGACCATTACCGATCTATGTTCTCTGAATACGATGATACCGCAATGGACGACAATGAAGAAGAAGGAGGTGAAGAACAGGCATCAGATGATCCTGTTGATGATGATCTTCGTCGGGCCATTTCGATGCAAGAAGAGACTGTGGCACGGATAAGGAGAGGTTGCAGTTCGACAAGATGTTAGAGGACCACCACAAATTGTTGTACCCAGGTTGTGAAGATGGGCATAGAAAGCTGGGTAGCATATTGGAATTGCTGAAATGGAAGGCAGAGGTCGGTGTGACTGACTCGGGATTTGAGAAATTGATGATAATATTAAAGAAGCTGTTTCCAAGAAATAATGAATTGCCCGTCAGTACATATGAAGCAAAGAAGCTTGTCTGCCCTCTAGGATTAGATGTGCAGAAGATACATGCATGCATTAATGACCGTATCCTCTACCGCGGTGAGAAGTACGAGAATTTGAATAAATGTCCGATATGTGGTGCATTGCGGTATAAGATCAGAAAAGATGACCCTGGTGATGTTGAGGGCGAGCCACCCAGGAAGAGGGTTCTGCGAAGGTGATGTGGTATGCTCCAATAATACCACGGTTGAAACGTTTGTTCAGAAACAAAGAGCATGCCCAGTTGTTGCGATGGCACATGGAAGAACGTAAGAAAGACGCGATGTTGAGGCACCCCGCTGATGGTCGGCAGTGGAGAAACATCGGGAGAGAGTTCCCGGATTTTGCAGGTGAGGCAAGGAACTTATACTTTGGTCTAAGTACAGATGGCATGAATCCTTTGGGGAGCAGAGCTGCAGTCACAGCACCTGGCCCGTGACTCTATGTATCTACAACCTTCCTCCTTGGTTGTGCATGAAGCGGAAGTTCATTATGATGCCGTGCTTATCCAAGGCCCAAAGCAACCGCGCAACGACATTGATGTGTACCTAAGGCCATTAGTCGATGCACTTTTGGAGTTGTGGGCCAAACCAGGTGTACGTGTGTGGGATGAGCACACCGAGCAAGAATTTGACCTACGAGGGTTGCTATTCGTAACCATCAATGATTGGCCTGCTCTCGTAACATTTCAGGACAGACGAACAAAGGATACAATGCATGCACACACTGTTTAGATGAGACGAAAGTAAATATTTGGGAAAAAGCAGAAAAGTTGTGTACCCATTCAATCGTCGTTACCTTCCGCGCAAGCATCCCTTAAGGAAAAAAGAAAGCATTTCGATGGCGAGGCAGACCGCCGTCCGAAGCCTGTCCCCCGTAGTGGTGCTGATATATTTGACATGGTCAAGGATTTAAATGTTATCTTTGGAAAGGGTCCAGGCAGTCGACCTGTTCCGAAAGACGCTGACGGACACGCGCCCATGTGGAAGAAGAAATCTATTTTTGGGAGCTAGAATATGGAAAGTCCTGAAGTCCGCTCTGCAATCAACGTGATGCACCTGACCAAGAATCTTTGTGTGAATATTCTAGGTTTTCTGGGCGTGTATGGAAAGACAAAAGATACACCGAAGCACGGGAGGACCAGGAACTTCATAAAGGACGAAACGGCAATCATCCAGGGCAGTTTGTAGGGCCTGCCACCTACGCTCTTACCAAACAAGAGAAGGAGATCTTTTTGAAGTCCTATTCAGTATCAAGGTTCCGTCTGGTTTCTCGTCGAATATAAAGGGGATAGTAAATATGAAGGAGAAAAATTCCAAAACCTGAAGTCCCATGACTGTCACGTGCTTATGACACAATTGCTTCCGGTTGCATTGAGGGGACTTCTACCGAAAAATGTTCGACTAGCCATTGTGAAGATATGTGCATTCCTCAACGCAATTTCTCAGAAGGTAATGGATCCAGAAACTTTGTCAGGATTACAGGAAGATGTGGTCGAATGTCTTGTCAGCTTCGAGTTGTTGTTCCCACCATCCTTCTTCAATATTATGACGCACCTCCTCGTTCACCTAGTTGAAGAGATTAGAATTCTCGGTCCCGTATTTCTACACAATATGTTCCCCTTCGAGAGGTTCATGGGAGTCTTAAAGAAATATGTTCATAACCGAGCTAGGCCGGAAGGAAGTATCTACGGAACTGAGGAGGTCATTGAGTTTTGTGTTGACTTTCTTCCCGACCTTAAGCCGATTGGTGTTCCTGAATCTCGGTATGAGGGGAGGCTGACTGGAAAAGGCACACTAGGAAGGAAATCAATGGTGTGCAGGACAAGATTTCTTTCAATCAAGCACACTACACAGTTCTATACAATTCCATCTGGTGGCTCCGTACATCGAGAAACATAAGAATGCTTTACGAGAAATAAACCGGGCCAGCCCGAGTCCTTGATTACACGTCAACACATGAATACCTTCTTGCAAAGACATCTCATTAATGACCCATCTGTTGTGGAGCAGCTGTTCTTGTTGGCCAGGTTACCATCTTCAAACATATGTACATTCCAAGGGTACGAGATAAATGGGAATACATTTTACATGATCGACCAAGATAAAAAGAGCACCAACCAAAACAGTGGTGTCCGCTTCGATGCAAAAGACGAGAATGGGCAGACCACCACATATTATGGATACATAGAGGAGATATGGGAACTTGACTATGGTCCCACTTTTAAGGTCCCTTTGTTTCGGTGCAAATGGGTGAAGCTCAGCGGTATACATATTGATGATAAGTACGGTATGATAACAGTGGATCCCAACAATCTTGCGTACCTTGACGAGCCATTTGTCCTAGCGAGGTGGCTCAAGTTTTCTACGTGAAGGACATGTCTAGCAAATCAAGAAAAAGAAATCAACAAAAGAATACATCAACCGAGGAGCCAAAGCGCCACATAGTTCTTTCGGGGAAAAGAAACATCGTGGGAGTGGATGACAAGACAGACATGTCAGAAGATTATAATAAGTTTAAAGAAATTCCGCCCTTCACGGTGAAAATTGACCCAAACATCTTACTAAATGATGAAGATTCTCCATGGCTACGGCGTAGAAGATCACAACACTAGATGGCGATGTAATAATGTATTCTTCATATATAGTTCCCAAGACAATCTCTACATTTATGTAATAATGAGAACCCTTTCCCTAACACTGTTAGAGGAGACGGAGTATTCTTTCATATAATGTATTCTTTCACGGGCTTGCAGGGAAATTTTTCCGAGGAGCAGCTTCCGAAGATGCCGTAGGGCGTGTGCACCAACGACATCTTCGAGAAGCTGCGGAGATTTCCCAACCCTTTCCTTCATCCATGGGAATGAAACTCTGCTTGGCTTGTTGATCTGCTTGGCAAGGCGTATTGATGCTCCTTTTATAGGCACGACACCGCTTCTACTTTGTCTTGTTCCTTCGACAGGCATCGTGCGCTACATGCTTTATCTCATCGAGCAAAGCGTCCACCCACGCTTCCTTATCCGCCGACTTTTAGTCCCGGTTGCAGCCACCAACCGTGACAAAAGGTTACCGACATCCTTATCCTGCCGACAGCTTTAGTCCGGTTGCAGCCACCAACCGTGACAAAAGGTTACCCGCACATCATCCCCCATAAGGCCCTCCTAGATAAGCCTCCCCTTTTGTCCCGGTTTGAGCCTCCACCCGGATGAAAGGCGCCACTTCTTCGCCTATTTTCTTCCCGCATTCCCGCCATTTTTCCACTATATATATGTAGGCTTGGACTCATATCTGCAAACCTCATCACTCTCTCCCATGGCTTCCATCGTATGTCTAACACCCCGGGAGGCGGAGGCGCTTTGCGCCTCGAACTACCCCTGCCCGCCCGGCTACCGCGTCCCGACCGGCTGGTTGCTGAGCGTCGGAGGCGTACCGGTCCCTCCTATCCCTGTAGGTGTGCCACGCGAGATGGCCATCACGAACCACTAGTATTTCGAGCTCACGCCCGAGCAGCGGAGGAATCCCCTGGCATCCCGACTACAGCCCGACTTGGGACATCTTCTTCATCAATCGGCGTGAGAGGGCGGGCAGTACGAGGAGGACGGCCCGCCTCCTTCGAACTTCAACGAGGCCAGCCGTCGGATGTGGTGGCGCGGCCGGACTCTCCAGAGCGTCATGGCCTATCGTGGCCCCCGCCCGCGCTACCCTCAATCCCAGCCCACGCGTGGTCATCCGCCGAGGTTCGACAACCGCGACCCCGATGCTAGCGACGATGACGTCGGCGACTTTGATGACTACAATGGCGACTATTATAGGACTAGGCACGACTATGATTGAATGGCTCCAACATTCGAATCTGGCCATGTATCTTATTTTTCAGTTGAGCTCTGTACTTTAATTTCAGTTCAATCGTAATAAATTTCGTGTCAACCGACAACGACTTTATAAACTAAATTTAAACTAATAGAACCGACAACGACTTTATTGAAATTACAATAAAATAGATAAATTACTAGTCTAGTCTCTACTCGTCGTCGGAGGTTGTCTCCGTCCAAATGTCATCCCACCGAGGGTCGTTTTCGGTCCAAGTTGTATTCGGGTTCTCGAGCTCGAAGGCGGCGACGGCCCGACGGTGGCGCCTCCTGCGTTGTGCCCTAAGGTTAGCAAAGAACGCGTCGGGGACGCGCCCTCCACCGGCGCATCAACTGCTCGTCGCGCTCGGCGATGGCGATCCTGCGCTGCACCTGGCGATGCCGGCGACGGTCCTCGTCGTCGACGAGGCACGGCGGTGGCGCGAGGAACTCCGCCTCCTCTAGCGATTCAACATCCGGGAAGTTCATGTCGTGCCCTGGCCGCCGAAAGCGCCACGCCGCCTCGTCGTAGCGCGCGCCGCCTCCTCCGGCGTGTTGTACGTGCCGAGGGTGAGGCGGAAGCCACCGGCGCGTATCTCGGCGGTGAACCTACCGCTCGGACGCACTCGAACGCCACGGAAACCGGACGCCCTCGACGACGTGGAGGCATCCCGGAGATGAATGAGCGGAGGCGGTGGCGACGTGTGGTTGCGCCCGCACTCGTCGCTCTATATAGCGCACGCGGGCATGGCACGTGTAAGCGGTGGCTACACGTCGCACGCCGGCCGGCGGGCGAGGCACGTAGCGGTGGCTACACGTCGCACGCCGGCGTCGGGGGAGGCACGTGGAAGCGGTGAAACGTTTGATATGATGCGAGATGCAAATAGTTATATGGATGTCATATTCATGTTCATTGGATTTTTCTGATCAATTTTCATATATAAAACTTTTCTATTTGAGTTACCATTTAAAAGTTATTGAAATAATAGTTTTATTAAGTTAAAATAGATAAAGCAGGTTTATTTTTAAAAACCAGGGGCTGATCCGCGTCCAACGGCTCTAGGCCGTTGGATTCAAACGGCCGGAGCCGTTGGATGCACATGGCGCGGATCAGCCGCCTCCTCCACTTTTGTCGCGGGTCGAGCCACGGCCCGCGATAAAAGGACCCCTTATCGCGGGTGGTGGCACGACCCGCGATAAAAGGGGCCTATCGTGGCTCGACCCGCGACAAAAGGGGTAGGTATAAATACCTAACCCCGCGGGCGGAGCCCCCACCCGCGACACCCGGAGGCCAGCACTTAGCGAAATCACGCCGCCAGGCTGCCGGAATTTCCGCCGCCGTCGATCCCGCCGTCTCGCCGTCGACCTCTGCGCCGCGCCGCCGCCGTCTCCTCGCCTCTGGCCGCCGCTCGGCCTCTCTGCCGTCGATCTGGCGCCCGCAGGCCGCCAGCGCGGTCCCGTGCGTGCGCGCGCCCGCCGTCGATTCCCGCCGCACCAGCCGCTGGGCGGCCACGCTGCGGGCCACAAGTCCTGGCCTCGCTGCCGCGGCTTCAGCCGCCGCCGCCGCGCGCATCGACCCGCAGGCCCGCGGTGGCGCCGGCCGGCCCTCTTTTTTTTTTAATTTTTTTTGACTTAGTTAGATAATTAGACATTTTAGTTAGATAATTAGACTTAGTTAGATAATTAGACATTATACATTTTAGTATATAGACATTTTCGTATGTTAGTTTAAATTTTTTTGTACCAATTTTGTAGTTAGATAATTAGTAGTTCAATTTTTTTGTAAGTATTTTAGTATATAGACATTTTAGTATGTTAGTTTAAATTTTGTTGTACAAATTTTGTAGTTAGATAATTAGTAGTTCAAATTTTGTTGTAAGTATTTTGTTGTAATTAGTTAGTTTATTTTTTTTGTAAAAAATTTGTAGTTTAAATTTTGTTGTAACCGCGACACCCTCTCGCAAACACCCGCCGAGACCCTCTCGCAAACAACTGACGTCGACTCCCTCCCCTCGCAAAAACCCGTCGCCGACACCCTCCCCTCGCAACACGCGCCTCTCCCTCTCGCAAACACGCGTCGACACCCTCTCCTCTCGCAAACACGCGCACTCTCCCTCTCGCAAACACGCGCGACACCCTCTCCTCTCGCAAACACGCGCCGCCGAGACCCTTCCCTCTCGCAAACACGCGTCGCCGACACTTCTCCCTTCGCAAACACGCGCACTCTCCCTCTCGCAAACACGCGCCGACACCCTCTCTCGCAAACACGCGCCGCCGAGACCCTCTCCCTCTCGCAAACACGCGTCGCCGACACCCTCTCCCTCTCGCAAACACGTGAGCATTGTCGAGATCCTCTACCTGACGCGCCCTCTTCTCCCTGCTCCACGCCGAGACTTCCCCTCCTTGAGCCTACCCCATCTCTGGTTAGGGTTAGGGTTTACTTAGTGTTTGATTAGGGTTAGAACATGTACTTATCGATTTAATTTTTTGCAGAAACAATGGATCATCCATTCGAACGGGACTTCGAACAGGAAGACATTTTCGAGAACATAATCCGCGATGGTGATGGAGAAGCCGGCGGCTCCGGTGATCATGGAGAAGCCGGCGGCTCCGGTGATCATGGAGAAGCCGACGGATCCGGTGATCATGGAGAAGCCGGCGGCTCCGGTGATGGAGAAGCCGACGGCTCCGGTAATGACGAGGTATACGATCAGTTGAGGCATTAATGGAATTCTATATGTACTTATGTATATAAATTAACTGATTTTTATTCTCTTAGGCCTCCGAAGATAAGTTGGAGAAACGAGGCCCGGCAAAGAGACTGGGCAAAAAAGACCACTTCAACATTGAAGCTATATCACCGGAAGGCCAACCTGTGGCACCCGCGAGTGTCAGAGTGACATTTAAGAATCAGTGCGGAGTTGTGGTTAGAGATCATATCCCGATCACTGTTAGAGAATGGAACAAGACCAAGAATGTGTCCGAAGATCAGGTTGCCGATAGGTACAAGAACACACTTTTTGACGACCTCATGTCACATTTCACTTTGCCAAATTTGGGATCGGACTCTGAGAATGCCAAGCAGAGGGCGCTAGTGAAGAAATGGGCTCTTAAGAAGATGGGGGAACTTTTCCGAGCGTACAAGAACCGGTTATGGAAAGCTTATAAGGCCGAGAAGAAGCCTCCAGTATTCGAAAACTACCTAGCGAAGCAGGAGCATAATTGGGAAGAATTTGTGAAGTACAAAGAATCATAGGAGGCTGTGAACCTGTCCAAGAAAAACAAGAAGAATGCAAGCGAGAAGAAATATCACCATCATACGGGCGAGGGGGCTACGAAGTAGCCATGCCTAAGTGGGATGCACAAGAGGATGAGCGGAATGGGATCACTCCAGAACCCACGCGAGAAGGATGGGACATTAGGGTTCGAAATTGGTTCCTCGCGCATGGCTGTGAGTATGATATGAAGACAGGGAACATTGTTGAAAGTGACAGCAGGGTTAGGGTACCCAGGGAAGAATGGATTAAAGTGACGACAGAAATAAAGGCGGGAAAACTAAAGTTTGCTCCCGATAGAGAGAAAGACTTGCTGACGCTTGTCCTCGGTAATCCTGAGAAGGGAGGACGAACAAGAGGCTTTGGCCCTAGTGTTCCGTGGTCGCTTGGGTTTCCGGCCGACGCGGAGACTTATAGAAGCCGAGCGAGAGCTAAAAACGCGAGCTGGAGGTGCAGAATGACCGGATGGCCGAGTTCCAATGCCAACTTGACCAGCAGCAGCGGGAGATTCAGCAGCAGCAGCGGGAGATAAATGAACTAAAAGGACAGCGCCCGCGTATAATACCGCTGACATATCTCGCGACGAGACAGCAGCGTGGCCGACTCGGAGGCCCCTTCTACACGGATGATGATAGATGCCGGTCCTGGCGACCCCTTGGATGGAATCAAGGAGCAAACACCTTGTGATCTCCATGAGGTGTTCAGGAAGGTTTCTGTTAAGGTGGCGGTCTACCGGCATTTGGACCTGAAGGTGAGCCGGCAACATGGCATGGCAATCCGATTCCAGCTGGCTATGCTCGTGTCGGGGTGGATTCAGTTGTCCCGTCGTGGGGGACATTGGAGCTCGATATCCCCGGAGGTGATGGGGGCTTACACTCGGAGAGGTGCTGGGAGAAATCATTCTCTGGGAAAAGAAGAACATCAGCTGCCGGCTGGGTAGCACCTAGTACCGGTCGTCCCAGCGGTCACCATCACCTCCTCCAGGTGATCGCAGCCACCATCACCTCCTCCTACTGATCACATGTCGCCACCATCACCCCGTGGGTACGACGTCGACCACGACATCGGTAGTCCATCTCCATCTCCAGCGCCGCCGCCTCCGCCCAAAAACTCGGAATGCACCCAGCCGAAGCGTTTCAAGAGTCCTGTCCAAGATGTCGCCCCTCCCAAAAGTACCAAAGGTTCCTCCCCCCGTCCTTACGATCGTACCCCGGAGGAAAATGATGCCATTGTTAAGAAAATCAATTATGATTTTTTTCATAAGCCAAAACCTCCTGCGCCAGAGCCATACACAGAGAAGCAAATAGCATATGCTACTAGTTTTCTGAACACACCATCGCAGTATGACTTACACGAGAAGAAGGATGACTATACACGCACTCTTGCGAAGGTAATTGACCAAAAGAAGGCTGAAAAGGCTAAGGAGAAGGACATTGCTGGCACGAGCAAATCATCAGCTAGAAGTGCAACTGAGAATAAGTCAACTTCAACAAGTGCACCCCTCAAGGCCAAGCCAACGACAAAAGGCAAAAAGAGAAAGGAAGTTCCCCTCCTCGGTGCTCAGCCCAAACAATCGATCCCAGCACTCAAAGTGCTTAATGTTCCCAAGATGTACCAGGAACATGGTGGTATCGATATGGAAGAAGCTGCAAGGCTAGCGGCTGCATGTTCAGTTACCGTGGAGGAATTGCTACTTGCAGCAGATGCTGCACTACCCATTATATAGCTCCTAAATTTGTCTACGGGGCCGACTTGGTCAGCAGAGAGCAGCTGCATAAACTGCCAACACATATGCGGAATTTGCATCAGTGGTACCTTGATGCATGCAAGGAGAACATAATGTACATCGTGGCGAGTATACCATTTGAATATTACTACCGAAAGGAGGAGATCCATATTGAGATGAATGAACTCTGGCAGTTATTCAATCTAGATGCCCTCGACAAATCTCTCATGAGTTGCTATTGCTTGTAAGTTGTTAACTACATATAAGTTCATTTTCATTCAGTTCATGTTCATTTTCATTGCATATATATACTCATTATATCTTATGTGTTCTCTTATGCAGACTGAAGATCAGTGAATGCAAAAGTAATAATATTATCAATGTTGGGTTTATTGACCCAGATAAAATACATGTTGAAACGGTGAAGCATAAACGCGAAGAAACGGGGGGAAACCTACTAAGGTTTTTGGGGGAGCAATATTTCTGATTCAATATTGTTTCCTTACAACTACGAGTGAGAGTCTTAATGATCTTTTATGCACATTCAATTTTTCTTACTCGATGTTAAGTGTAATTCCTGACGTATATATAACATGTGCAGCTTCCACTGGATTCTACTAGACATTCAACCTGATAAGGGAATAGTTGAAGTAAAGACCCACTGAGTAGAGGCGTGGACGGGTTCCAGGACTTGCAGAAGTTGCTCCAAGTGTAATTTCCTTCATCGCCGCGCTTTATCATTCATGAGATATCAATTAATTATCCACTCATTCAATCATTCTTTTGCCTGGCAGGGCTTGGACCGCTTTCAAGAGACATCGTAAGGACAGTACCTGGGCAGAGAAGCTAACATTTACTCCTGTACCGTGCCCCCAGCAGCCACAAGGGATGAATCTATGTGGATACTACGTTTGCGAGTCCATTCGCATGTTAACCACTGAGAAGCAGAACAATAATAAATTCGTAAGCAATAACATTCACAACTTTATTTATTATCATCAATATTTCGTTATCAAGACTGATATAGTCATACTCATCTCATTTTCGTATATAGGTCGACTTCATGCGGGACAGACTCCAACCAAAGGAACACGCACTAGGAATCGCGGAGGAACTGGCGGGACTTTTGATTAAAGAAGTACTAAACAACAAAGGCTTGTTTAGTCCAAATAGATGCTCTACCTCCAAATAGACGGTCGTTAGTACCGCTTGTCGATCGTGAGCTAAATGTATATATGTAGGGAATCTACGAATATGTGTAAGGGGAATCGACTTTTGCTTCCAATATTTGTTTGATCGATCTATATATATATATATTGAATGAACGTGTACAACTTCTAGTAGCGTACAAATATATGCAACTTCTATTTTCGAACGAAAAAAATGAAATAACAGGCGGTCGGTGGCGGGGGGAGGGGTGCTGCACCCCTCAAACCCTAAAGCAGCAGCGTTGTGCGCGCGCCACGTAGAGGGCCTTTTGTCGCGGGTGGTAATACCTGTGCCCTGCGCGCCCCGCGGCTGCCACGTGGTGGACCTTATGTCGCGGGTCGTAAGCGACCCGCGACAAAAGGTGGACCCTTTTGTCGCGCCTCCGTTGTCGCGGCTGGCCGCCCACGACAAAAGGCCCTTACCACCCGGAACAAAAGGCCTGTTATCTACTAGTGGAATCCGGCGGTGCCGAGGTGTCGACGACGCGAGGCGAGGCCAGGCTTCCATCCAGCACCATAAGTCGCGAAGCTAAAGGAACCGCGACTAATGGGACCTTTAGTCGCGGTTCGGGAGGCGAACCGCGACCAAAGGCCTGGGCCCGGGCGCACGGTGGCCAGCTGGTGCCGTGGGGGGCTTTAGTCGCGGTTGGCCAGGCCAACCGCGACTAAAGGTGCCAGAGGCCTGTCGCGGTTGGCCCTAGCCGCCCATATCCATCAGCCAACACTTAGCCATTTGGAGCCATTCTCTTCACAAACTTCACAAGTGGGTGTTAGGTTTGCTTTTGGTTCCTCTTATGCACATAAGGTGTTTGATGAAATGCCCCAAGAGCATGAAACAAACATGATATGAAGTGTTGGAGCCACACTTGAGCTTTCTCATTTATTTTTTCCTCCTCGATCGCGGTTAGCAACTTGAACCTTTGATGTGTCATTGATAAAATATGCATGTGTGTAGTTCATTGTTTAATTTATATATATTGTTTGTAGCTAGTTAGTTTAACAAATGCATGATGGTTAATTATATATTTTATATTATAATAATGCAGATGAATCGGCAATGGATGTACGGTAACCGACTCTCCGGCGAGTTCAGTACGGGTTTGAAAGATTTCCTCGTAGTGGCTAATGCGAACAAGCAGGGGGGTTTTGTTATCTGTCCATGTGTTAACTGTAAGAATCAGAAGGGTTACTCTTCCTCAAGAGATGTTCACATGCACCTGCTTCGGCACGGTTTCATGCCAAGCTATAATTGTTGGACCAAGCATGGAGAAAGAGGGGTTATAATGGAAGAAGATGAAGAAGGGGATGATTTCATCGATGAAAGCTATCTTGCTCATTTCGGTGATACTTTCATGGAGGATGATGAAGGTGAAGGGGAAGGTGAAGGGGAAGGTGAAGAAGAGGCACGTGATGATCCCGTTGATGATCTTGGTCGGACCATTGCTGATGCACGGAGACGCAAACTGAAAAGGAGAGGGAGAATTTGGATCGCATGTTAGAGGATCACAGGAAGGCGTACCCCGGATGCGATGATGGTCTGAAAAAGCTGGGCTGCACACTGGATTTGCTGAAATGGAAGGCACAGGCAGGTGTAGCTGACTCGGCATTTGAAAATTTGCTGAAAATGTTGAAGAATATGTTTCCAAAGAATAACGAGTTGCCCGCCAGTACGTACGAAGCAAAGAAGGTTGTCTGCCCTCTAGGTTTAGAGGTTCTGAAGATACATGCATGCATCAACGATTGCATCCTCTACCGCGGTGAATACGAGAATTTGAATGAATGCCCGGTATGCACGCATTGCGTTATAAGATCAGAGGCGATGACCCTGGTGACGATGTTGAGGGCCAGAAACCCAGGAAGAGGGTTCCGCCAAGGTGATGTGGTATGCTCCTATAATACCACGGTTGAAACGTCTGTTCAGGAACAAAGAGCATGCCAAGTTGTTGCGATGGCACAAAGAGGACTGTAAGTCGGGGAGTTGAGACACCCCGCAGATGGAACGCAATGGAGAAAGATCGACAGAGAGTTCAAAGATTTTGCAGCTGACGCAAGGAACATAAGATTTGGTCTAAGTACGGATGGCATGAATCCTTTTGGCGAGCAGAGCTCCAGCCATAGCACCTGGCCCGTGACTCTATGCATCTACAACCTTCCTCCTTGGTTGTGCATGAAGCGGAAGTTCATTATGATGCCAGTGCTCATCCAAGGTCCGAAGCAACCCGGCAACGACATCAATGTGTACCTAAGGCCATTAGTTGATGAACTTTTACAGCTGTGGGGCAGACCTGGTGTCCGTGTGTGGGATGAGCACAAAGAAGAGGAATTTGACCTACGAGCGTTGCTTTTCGTAACCATCAACGATTGGCATGCTCTTAGTAACCTTTCGGGACTGTCAAATAAGGGATACAATGCATGCACACACTGCTTACATGAGACTGAAAGTGTACATTTGCCAAATTGTAAGAAGAACGTGTACCTTGGGCATCGTCGATTTCTTCCGAAAGGTCATCCAGTAAGAAAGAAAGGCAAGCATTACAACGGCAAGGCAGATCACCGGCCGAAGCCTGCGGAACACACTGGTGCTGAGGTATTTGATATGGTCAAGGATTTGAAAGTCATCTTTGGAAAGGATCCTGGCGGACAATCAGTTCCGAAGGAGCTGACGGCACGCAGCCATGTGGAAGAAGAAATCTATATTCTGGGAGCTAGAATATTGGAAAGTCCTAGAAGTCCGCTCTGCAATCGACGTGATGCACATTACGAAGAATATTTGCGTGAACCTCCTAAGCTTCTTGGGCGTGTATGGGAAGTCAAATGATACAAAGTAAGCACGGCAGGACCAGCAAAGTTTGAAAGACCCTGATGACTGGCATCCGGAACGGTTTCAAGGTCGTGCCAGCTACGCACTGACCAAAGAAGAGAAGGTCATGTTTTTTGAATGCCTGAGCAGTATGAAGGTCCCGTCTGGATTCTCGTCCAATATAAAGGGAATAATAAACATGGCGGAGAAAAAGTTCCAAAACCTGAAGTCTCACGACTGCCACGTGATTATGACGCAATTGCTTCCGATTGCTTTGAGGGGGCTCCTGCCGGAAAATGTTCGAGTAGCCATTGTGAAGCTATGTGCATTCCTCAATGCAATCTCTCGGAAGGTCAATCCAGAAGTTCTACCACGGTTACAGAACGATGTGATCCAATGTCTTGTCGTTTCGAGTTGGTGTTCCCGCCATCCTTCTTCAATATTATGACGCACCTCCTGGTTCACCTAGTCGATGAGATTTCCATTCTCGGTCCTGTATTTCTACACAATATGTTCCCCTTCGAGAGGTTCATGGGAATATTAAAGAAATATGTTCGTAACCGTGCTAGGCCAGAAGGAAGCATCGCCAAGGGCTATGGAAATGAGGAGGTAATTGAGTTTTGTGTTGACTTTGTTCCTGACCTTAAGCCGATTGGTCTTCCTCGATCGCGGCACGAGGGGAGACTAAGTGGAAAAGGCACGATCGGAAGGAAATCAACGATATGTATGGACGGCCATTCTCTGACTGAAGCACACCACACAGTTCTGACCAATTCCAGCTTGGTGGCTCCGTACTTTGAGAAACACAAGAATATTTTACGCTCGGACAACCCAGGGAAGCCTGAATCCTGGATTAGGAAGGCCCACATGGAGACTTTCGGCAGTTGGTTGAGAAAACATTTAATGAATGATGATCATGTTGTAGATCAGTGTACATGTTGGCCAAGACACCATCTTCGACTATAACGACTTTCCAAGGGTACGAGATAAATGGGAATACATTTTACACGATCGCCCAAGATAAAAAGAGCACCAACCAAAATAGTGGTGTCCGCTTTGATGCAACAACCGAGAATGGGCAAAAGGTCACATATTATGGTTACATGGAGGAGATATGGGAACTTGACTATGGACCCTCCTTTAAGGTCCCTTTGTTCCGGTGCAAATGGTTCAAGCTAACAGGAGGTGGGGTAAAGGTGGACCAGCAATACGGAATGACAATGGTGGATTTCAACAATCTTGGTTACCTTGACGAACCATTCGTCCTAGCGAAAGATGTCGCTCAGGTTTTCTATGTGAAGGACATGAGTAGCAAACCGAGGAAACGGAAAGATAAGAAAACGATCAGTACATCATGCGATGATCCAAAGCGCCACATTGTTCTTTCAGGGAAAAGAAACATCGTGGGAGTGGAGGACAAGACAGATATGTCAGAAGATTATAATATGTTTGCTGAAATTCCGCCCTTGAAAGTGAACACCGACCCAAGGATTAAGTTAAATGATGAGGATGCTCCATGGATACGGCACAATCGTAAGCAAGCAGGGACACAAGGAAAGAAATGATGTGTAATAATTTATTGTACCAAACTTTGTTGAATGGATCATGTGAATTATATTACCCGTGATGTGTTTGGTGTCCATTTTCGAATGATTCAATTGACTCGAGATAGCACGATGATACATGAAATTTGGAGTGACTAAGTCATACTCCTGCATACATGAAATTTGGAGTGATTTAGTCATACTCCTGCCTAGGCGTGTAATATGCATACTCGTAGTCTTCATAGCCGCCGTCGTTGTACGGTAGTCGTCGCCTTCTAAGTTGCGCCGTCGTCGCTGTCGTCGGGCGGCGCTCGTGGCTCGAGCGAGGGTAGCGCAGGCGGGGATATCGCCGGCCGTGATGTAGTCCATGCTCTGCAGAGTCCGGCCGTACCACCATAGCCGACGGCCGGCCTCGTGGAAGTTTCCAGGAGGCAGACCGTCCTCCTCATGGCGAGCGCCCTCTCACGCGATTGATGAAGAAGGCATCCCAAGTATGCTGGTTATCGGGATGCCAGCGGGATTCATCCGCTGCTCCGGCGTGAGGTCGAGGTAGTAGTGGTTCGTGATGGCCGCCGGCGCGCAGTGAGGACGGGAGGGACCGGCACGCCGCCGGCGCTTAGGCTCCACCGGGGACGCGGTAGCCCGGTGGGCAAGGGTAGTTCGAGGCGCAAAGCTCCTCCACCTGGGTAGGTTAGAGTGGGTGCGGTGGAATCCATGAGAGAGTGATGAGAGATTGTAGAGATGTGATAATGCTGGCCAAGTCGGGCTACATATATGTAGTGACAAATGGCGGGAAAAATGGGAGCGGGAAGACAGGAGGCGGGAAGAAAGTGGCGGGAAGAAAGAGGCGGGAAGAAAGTGGCGGGAAGAAAGAGGCGGGAAGAAAGTGGCGGGAAGAAAGAGTCGGGAAGAAAGTGGCGGGAAGAAAAAGGCGGGAAGAGGGGGTCGGCGGAGACAGAGGCGGGAAGAGGGAGCCAACGAGAAGACAGCGGCGGGAAGAACTGAATTGAATTGAATTAGTTTTATTTTTCTGAATTTTTTGATATATTATTTGTATTTTCAACATTTTGAATTGAATTAGTTTTATTTTTCTGAATTTTTTGATATATTATTTGTATTTTTAAAATTTTGAATTTAATTAGTTTTATTTTTCTGAATTTTTTGATATATTATTTGTATTTTCAACATTTTGAATTGAATTAGTTTTATTTTTCTGAATTTTTTGATATATTATTTGTATTTTTAAAATTTTGAATTGAATTATTTTTATTTTTCTGAATTTTTTGATATATTATTTGTATTTTTAAAATTTTGAATTGAATTAGTTTATTTTTCTGAATTTTTTGATATATTATTTGTATTTTTAAAATTTTGAATTGAATTAGTTTTATTTTTCTGAATTTTTCTGTATTTTTAACATTTTGAAAAACAAAAAGTAATTCGAAAAACACCTTTAGTCGCGGTTGGGCTGGCCAACCGCGACTAAAGGTCTGTGCGCGCGCGGGAACGAAAAACCGGCGAAAAAAGCCTTTAGTCGCGGTTGGGCTGGCCAGCGACTAAAGGGTACCCTTAGTCGCGGCTCTCCTCCCCAACCGCGACTAAAGGGGGGGCTATAAATACTCCCCCGAACCGTCGTCTTCTTCGCCGCTCCGTCTCGGCGCCGATCGATCGAGCTTCGCCGCCGCCACTCGTGCCGCGCCGTCGCCGTCGCCGCACCGTCGCCGCACCGTCGCCGCGCAGACGCTGTCGCCGCCGCCCTCCGCGTGTACCACCGTACGTACGTTGCCGCCGCCCGGCCGGATCCGTGTATGTACACCGTGTCGCACCGCCGCCCCTCGTCATCACCGGCGCAGAAGAGAGAGGAGAGGCGCGCCAGGGCCGCCGCCGCCGCCATGCTCGCCCCGGCGGCGCTCTGCTCGCCGGCGGCCGCCGCGTGTGCGCGCGCGCATATGCTGAGAGAGAGGACGAGCGCCCGCGCCCGGCCTGCCTTTTTTTTCTTTTTTTTTAGTTATTTAGTTTTTTACTTTGTTTAACTATAAGTTTTTTTAATTAAAAACTAGTAAAAATGCAACTACAACTTTGACTTAATAAAAATTGAACTAAAATGGGTACTAAAAAAAGAACTAAAATTTTGACTTAATTAAAAACTTTGTCTTAATTAAAAACTTTGACTTAATTAAAAACTTTGTTTAAAAAAAGAACTAAAATTTTGACTTAATAAAAATGAACTAAAATTTTGACTTAATAAAAATTGACTTAATAAAAAATGAACTAAAATTTTGACTTAATAAAAAATGAACTAAAATTGTAACGCCGCCCTACCGTCGCCAACGCCGTCAACGCGCCAACGCTACCTCTATTCATAAAAATGTAACGCCGTCAACGCTACCGCCTCTATTCAACGCGCCAACGCCAACGCCGTCAACGCGCCAACGCGCTCGTCCTCGCCTCCCTCTTCCGCGACACCCTCTCCCACCCCTTCCTCGCCCCCTCCTTTTGCCACCGCTATTTCACCACCGCCACCGGTCTCTCGGTCACTTTTAAAATAACTTAACAAAAGTTTGTCACTTTTAAAATAACAAAAATAACTTAACCACCGCGCGTATACGGAGGGGGCACCGCCACCGCGAGGGTTATGTGTCCTCGGCACCGCCACCGCCCTTTCGCCACCGCCCTTTCGCCACCGCCACCGGTCTCTCGGTCACGCGGTCACTGCGTCGCCCCTCTCGCCTCCCTCGTCGCCCTCTCTGTTTATATGTAGAAGAGATGTGATAATGCATATACACAATTAATTTGTTTTGACTACATGTTTTCAGGACTGACATATGGCGGACGATAGAGCTGACCCGATTATGGACAACTATGATCCGGACCTTGAAGACCATATGTTCGGCATCATAAACGGCGATATTGTATATGTGCCGACCGGACAAGAAGAAGATGATATCTCTTCTTATCTGAACCTTGAGGGTGAAGATGAAGGGCGCCGTCAGCAAGATGATGCCGAAGAAACGTCGATAAACGACGATCTTCAATTGGAAGTAGCAACCACCTCCGGCGCGAGGTATATATATACATTGAGCCTCCGGTGATACAAACTAACTGATTTGAATAAATATGTGTGTACTAACGCGCGTGACTCTCTTTCTTATTTTAGCCCTCGGCCGGATCGTCGAAAAAATCGAGTACGTCGTCAAAGCGTGGCGCAACCAAGACGATGAAACCAGGAGAAACATGCACCATCGAGGTTGTCGAGGAAGCAACCGGCAGGCCGCTGGAGCCCAGCAAGAACGCAACCAAGTTTATCAGCCAATGCGGAGCCGTTGTTAGAGACAACGTCTCGATCACCGTCCAGGAGTGGAATGAGCCAAAGAAGGCACGTCTTGGTTTCACTTTTGTCGATAAGAGAACAAAAAAGATTGCTTCAACAAGCTTATGGAACATTTCATTCTACCTCCGAATACCGCAAATACGATGAGGAGGGTAACAAGATTAAGGAAAACAAGGAGAGGTGCAAGCTAGTCAAACAGTTCGCTCTTTCTAAGATGTCCAACGCATTCCGGAAATACAAGCAAAATCTAGCCCATGACTTTGTCAAGCAGGGCAAGACTCCGGATTTCAAAGGACAATATGAGAAACTGCAACATGATTGGCCAGAATTTGTGAAGCAAAAGAAATCGGAGCAGTTCCTTGAAATATCGAAAAATAAGGATAATGCGGCCAAGAAGGAGTACAATCATATTATGGGGCCAGGAGGGTATCGCTTTTGGCTAGGTGACCCAGATACCACGCATGTTGTAGTATACAAGTCGTTGATATGATCTTTGTGAAGGGACTTCTTCACAATTTGCCATATCCCTCAGAGTGGTACAGAAACATTGCAGGTCATAACACTCCATACTTTATTACAAACATTGTCTTAACAAGTTGGTATTCTCACAGGTCCTATGAGAACACCCTAAGATACTACTTAAGTATGATTACAACTCATAACAAATATAAAGAGAGCTCAACAACTTATTTAGGTAAGTTCTACGTTGCTCGGCTCTATGATGCTAGGGTATGTCACTACTCCTCCACCTCCGTGTCATCTGGTCCGTAGACTATCCCATAGTCTACGCCTTCCACTCCGCCGGTAAGATCAGGTTCTTTGTAGACCAGCTCGTAGCTTCCTTCTAGTGCTCCATCGTTGATGGCCTCCACTTCCGGATCACAGTCTAGCAAGGGTGTCGAAAGAAAGTGAGTACAGGGGTACTCAGCAAGTTCTAAAAGAGTAAAAAGGTGTTTGATGCACTAGCTACGACCATTGATCAGGAAATCGCAGGTCAATGCATGTTTCATAATCATTTCTTCAAAAGGTTGCTTTTATTATGAAAACTATGCCCGTCAGTCTTCACAGTTGACTAGAACTTCGTGGAGTTCCTTTCCCGCGTTCGCATTCCCTTCCCGAACAAGGAGTGACAGCCACAGTTTGATACACTCTGCAGAGGTGCGTTACTTTTCCCATAAGAGATTCCACCCTTTTTGCCATCCGCAGGGACTTGCCCCCGTTCACACTTCCTTTGGTGTGAGGCCAGGTATGAAAATCCAAGCCCACACCGCCTTCTCCGCGACTGCAAACCCACCCTTTTGTCCAACCGTACACCCCAGTAGACTTCCCCCGATAATACGGCTTTACTCACGGTGTACTCCGGACAATCCTT
The DNA here is from genome assembly GCA_030979885.1 of Lolium multiflorum. Taxonomy (NCBI): domain Eukaryota; kingdom Viridiplantae; phylum Streptophyta; class Magnoliopsida; order Poales; family Poaceae; genus Lolium; species Lolium multiflorum. The sequence continues at coordinate 374,096,195 of CM061750.1, forward strand.
CATAGATGGTAGAGCTTATCATCACTAATGGATGGGGATTTAAAAGGATATCCCAACCTATTGCGGCAGTGCCTCCAACACCCCACCGGCTCTACCAATCCGTTGGTGCAGAAGGGAAAAGATACGGCTGGCTTCCCCAGAGCCATTATAGATCTCATGGTCAACGCGGTTTGTACGGCGCTAGAATCACTGGACGGCATTGGTAATTAATCCTAGGGTGATATAACCCATTGCAATGGAAACTCCACCATATCAACACATACCATGGTTCCATTGCCAGCCACATAGTCATATTCATAGTTGGAAAGTAACATTTAATTTGCGATGCAGGAGTGATAAGTATATAGCTTTGCATTAAAGTAATAGAAAATACTCAAGTTGGTATGAGCAAGGGTGAACTTGCCTGTGGACTGCGAGATAGTGCAGTTCAATGCAGTTGATGGAACCTGGACCTCGGGTTCTGTAAGAAGCATCATTGTCCGGTAAAGACAATGTTATAAAATCCAAATAATGCAATCATGGATGTATTATTTTATGTTGGATCCCTTTACCCCGCTGAGTTATATCAATTTAGGGTTGCGTTTAAGATTTATGTCTTCGACAGTAATTTACAATTGATTTAAAAGTATTAATCATTGTAATTCATACAAAGTACAACAATTCAAAGTAAAACTATTTTACTTGATGATTTCCTTAGTCATTCCAAAAATAATTTGAAATTATAGAGTTACTTCTATAGTTTTTGGAATAAAAAGGAATATAGTATTTTTCTTGGAAAAATACCCTTTTCAATAGAAATGACTTGGAATATTAGAATTTCATGTTGAAATGTTTGAAAATAAGTATTTGAACTTATTTGAGATTTTTCCTTGAATTTTTAAATACAAGGAAATAATAGTTTAAAATTCCAAATTATTATTTAAATTCTGAAAATTCATAATTTTGAATTTGTTTCATAAATTCCATTTCATATTTTTATCTTGTTAAGGTTTATTTTTCATTCATTAATCCAATTTTTAATGGATTTTTATAGTTGTATTTGATTTATTAAAATTTGGTAAAGTTCTGGTCTTTTATTAATTGTTAAAAGACAAAAATGCCCCTGGCCCCTATTGGGCCCAACCCATTTACCTAAAGCCCAGGGACAGCCCAATAAGGCTTGTCCCTTATGGGTCGGTGGCGCCGAACGGCCCACCTCACTCACTCACTCGGCCCTCTCACGCTCTTCGTCCCTAACCCTAGTCTCCTGCGACGCCCGTGGCGATGGCGTCGTCACCATGGCCGCCGCCTCGCTCCGGCCAGCTCCGAGCTCCCCCGCCGTAGCCACTTACCGAACTAGAACCGCCGCATGCAGATCTATCGATCTATCCGCGTAGTTTTCCCCTTCTCTTCCTCTCCTGGCGAATCGCCTCTGATCTGGATCTCGGGAAGAATCGCCTCGATGAACTCCGGCGAGCTCTCGTCCTCGCCGACGATGGGTGCGTTCCTGGGGTTGACCTGGCGCGGTGCTGCTCGCAGTACTCGTGCGTCGCCTCAGTGCTCGCTACGGTGGTGTTGGGTTCGTGTTTGGGGTTCGCCGGCGTAACGTCGGCGCCTACCCGGACTTGCGTGTAGGGCCGCGCGAGCACCGCCTCGCCATGCCCTAGCTTCGCTTCCAGGCGCAAGTAAGTATTTCACCTTCTCCTTCTCTTCTGTGCGCCTCCCTTGCTACTGTTCTTCTTCCTCCTCATGCTCTGTTGCTCTCTGGTGATCCTGTGATCACACAGAGCTATGCCATGGTTGCTTAATCATCCAGTGCTGCTATCTACTGTAAGCTCATGGCCAAATTACCAGTTACTGTTACTGGCCAGTGTTGCTTTGCTTGCAATTCATGCCTGGCTTGCTTATCTGTTGCTTCTAGCATGCTCTGTACTTGCCATGCTCTGCTGTGCTTGATTGTGGCTTGGTTATTCTTACTGGGATATCATACTTGCTTGTCTAGGTGTATTTGTGATGCATCAGTGACACTTGTGTGTGTGCCAGTGGTGCCTGTGATATGCTTCAGTGCTATCTATGCAAGCCAATGATCCATTGGATCATTCCTTGCTTGTTGGCTAACTTCCCTGTGTAGCTTGGCTTGCTATAATTGATCCATTTGATCAATTCAATGTCAGTGTTGTCTTACTGATTAATACTGTGGCTAAGTGATTCACTTTCCTTGTGATGCTGATGCTCAAGCATCACTATGCTACTGCATACATGTGCTATTGCTTGCTCTAGCTTACTGGATTAGATCCAGTGGCTAAGATGCAGTGATTGGTGCTGTGTTGCCCTACAGTGTGCTACTGTCAATAAATAGTATGAATTTGTACATATTCATGCTTGAGTAAACTGATTCTTGATGAACTGCCTATGCAGTGATGATTTAAATGACTTGCTTGTTTTTGAATTTGCTGTTCATGATTAAATAACAAGCAATTGAATCTGAATCCACTCTGGATAATGATGTCTTATATTTGGCTTTACTTTAAATGGTGCTAAGTGTGATGTGACCTCAGTGGCCTTGCTACTGATTGGTTGCTCACCTATTTAATTTGATCTTGTGGCTACTCAACCTTTGCTTGCATATTTGGGAATCATACTTGATATGAATGCCAATATGCTTGCCTGATGAAAACCTAGGGTTTACTGATGGTTCATAGCTTAGGATTTACTGTGTAGTCTGAGCTGCTAATCCTTGCCATCTACTGGTGCTATCTGTGCATCTAATCTGGCTAGTGTGTGCACCTGTGCATGTGTGCTAGTTTCTGTACAAGATCTGTACCTAGATGCTTTCTATTTTTAGTAGCTTTTGACTGGCAGTAATCCTTGGTGAAAACCAAGTGATGATCTACCCATATGAGCATCTGCTCATTCCCATGCTTATTTCATGCATATGTGATGGATCAAATCCATTGGATCTGTCCAGGAACTTGGTTTACCTTGTTCCAGCTCCTAGTGTGAAATATTTGGTTGATGCAGACTTGGGGTTTGTTCACACCCTTCACCTCCAGTTCGGTTGATCTTCTCAGTCACCATGATTCCTGGTGGCTAAGTTGGTTGTGTTGGTTTCTGTTCTTGGTTATGAACTGGATGAACTGTGCTTGTTCTTGCTTCACCCTTACCTGGTGATCTTATCTGATCGACTATGCACTGGTTCTAGGGTTTGTGTGCTATTTATATGGTCTCTACTTCTTCCCTGGCCATGACACACAGGCTCATTTACTTTATGACTCACCCCTTGCCTTGCCTTGCTGTTGCTTGCCTAGCAACAGCCTTCATATGGTGAAACTTGAGCCCCTGTGGCTTGCTCAGTGCTGGTCTGCCTATGTTTATCTTGTGCTGTCCAGAAATTTGGACAAGCACAAGTGTGCTGTGACAGTTTCACTGTCCAAACTGAACTTTGTGTTATTTCTGCTAACTGTCTAAACTGAATCTTGCTAACACTTGTATTCTGGCTAGTTCTTGTTCTCTGTGTTATTTTGCAGGTTTAAATTATACTATGGCCAGAAGATCATCCTCAAGACACTTAGTTTAGGTTTAGTTTAGAATCAAACTTGTAATTTTCCTTTTCTTTTATTCTGTTCATTATATCTCAATTCTTGTATCAAGAATATTGTAAAGACTTTGTAATTGTGTTGTATATCAATAAAGCTCAAGTTTTGGTTTATGAGCTTTTGTATTATGTAATGTGTATATTCTTGATTAAATATTGTATTTGATATTCACTTTGAAATTCAAAATGATTTGAATTTGTATCTTGTGTTTGAATTTTAAATTCATTGTTTATATTTTGTGTGATGTTTATATTTAAATGTTTAACACTTATCAAATGCAAACATTCCCCAAAGTAACAAGTTACAAAAGAGATCATGTCGAAATTTCCCTAACTCACATTGCCTAACCCTAGATGCAAAATGAGAGAGAACCTCGATCCCTCTTAGGTTTAGTTGCAATAAGGCGCGAAAATTTCCCCCGTTTTGCGATGAAATGCACATCCCATTTCTAAATCTACCCTTCGTTGTTCCTATGTTCTGGGTTATTACAGCAGCCTAGGTGGGAGAAGATGGAGAACGAGCTGAAGGCGCGAGGAATCCGTCCAGGTACGGAGGGATGGGACCCAAGGGCCAAAAGCTGGTGGTACGGGCATGGGGGATCGCTGAACCCGGAGACAGGGGAGTGTGGGCAAAATAATTAAACCCACCCAAAAGCTTATTGAGGCAATGAGGGATGCTCAAGAGGGGAGGATCAAGTTCAACAGAGAACGACACCTGACAAAAGCCCTCGGGAATCCTGAACACGGAGGACGTGTACGAGGCATGGGGCACATTCCGTGGAAAGTAGGGTTCCCAGAACGATGACCCGTACGGTTACAGAAGCCGTAAGAGAAAGATGGATCGGGAAGCAGATGTTGTGGCGCGGTTGGCATCGGAAATGGATGTCATGAAGAAAACCGTGAGTGTACTAGTAGCCGAAAGAGATGCAGCTCGGGCGCAGCATGAAGATCATCCATTGGATCTCGGAAGCCAGCAGCGGAGAAGCAGCGTGGCTTCCACGGAGGCCCCACCGGCTGGAGCACCGACGATCGAACTGCACCGGAGCCTCTGGTGGTCGAAATTACTGCACCGGAGCCTCTCGCTACCCCGTGGACGATATAAAGGAGATGAAAGCATGTCATCTGTATTATCCTATCGGGAACATGTCCATGAAGGTAGCCATCGGCAGTGCTTTACCACCTGGAGCACTCCACCACAACAACCCCATTCAAGATGGCTATGCTCGTGTCACGGTGGAGGACATAGTCCAAGGGTTTGAGGACCTGGACATTGACATTGCTACACCTGAAGGGGCGACAAGACTTGGAGATGTCAAGCGCCAGTTCATTCTATGGCAGAAGAAGTTTATCAAGTTTCCAGGCGAGGCGCCAACAAGTCCACCCCCTACGGTGGTGGTGGTGGCGGCGGCGGTGGCGGTGGGTGGTGGTGCACCTACACTTCCTTCACCGATGCCGCCCCCAATTCACCTCCGGCGGGTAGCACGCCGCCCCCTAGTCCGCCCGGCGGGTGCGACGCCGCCCCAATCCACCTCCGGCGAAGAAGCGAAGCAGCCCTGGATTATTAACCCGACCCTTACGTACCTAAGAAAACAAAGGTACCGGAGCCATCAAAGCCTCTCCCCACGAGGCCTTGGGAACGTAGTGCCGAGAAGTCGAGCGGCGCGGCTGCTGATTTAGAGAAATGGAAGGCGGGCTGCAAGAAGAAAAGAGAGCCCGAGCAGTATTTTCTGATGAGCAAAAGAAGTGGGCTAAGTCATTTTTGAACACACCATCCCAAGCCGCAAAGAATCTACCTGACGACTATGCACGTGAACTAAAGAATCAGGCACGCATATTCAAGGAGAAGAAAGAGGAGGCCGAGAAAGCGGAATTAGAAAGTGCACAAAGCGGGAAACGAGTTGTTGCCCAGCTCGGGAAACAAAGTAAACAATCAATTGCCCCGCTTATAGTGACAGCCGCTGGTCCGGATGCCCCCGATATCATAGAAGCTGCGGCAGCACATGGATTGACTGTAACGAGTGCCAGAGAACAAGCGGCCAACTTAGGTATTACTCTTCGTGAACTGTTAGGCCTTGATGAGGCGCCAGTGAAGGAGGTAGTACTTACATATGTGAAGAATGGGCCTCTCGTCGAGCCTGCGCAGGAAGAGGATCTACCTCCACAAATGAAAGGTCTGCTGAAATGGTACAAGGGTTACATAAAAAATAAAAACGCCGAAGAATATATTTTTGCGGAAGTTGGATATGAGCATCACTTCAAACAGTACTCTGTACAAATTCATCTGAGTGAATTGTTCCATCTTTTCAATCTGCGCGAGCTCGACAAATCTATCATCAGTTGCTACGTTCTGTAAGTGATTTATTTCTACCCCATCTCGTTCATATTGCCTGCACAATATATATGTCCTAACTATATTGTTGTGTCCGCTATTATACATGCAGATTGAAGATTAAGGAATGCAGAGTAAGGAACATCCATGATGTTGGGTTCATTGACCCACACATCGTTAATGGATATACGTTACAGCATCACCCCACCGACGTGGAGGCAGACCTGTGGCGGTTTCTTACAAAGCAGCAACTCAAAAGTGATATTCTATTTCCTTACCATTTTGGGTGAGTGTTTATGTCTTGAGCACATTCTCTTTTGTTTACTCCATGCATGGTATGTGGCCGGCTAATCGATGAGTTATGCATGACGTACTGTGCATGTATCGTGTCCGCAGGTTCCACTGGATTCTGCTAGTAATTAAAATTGACAAATCAGAATGTCTCATCCACGACTCTCTGAATATGGATCCGGCGCGTTGGGCCGACATGAGAAAAATGATTCAAAAGTAATTGTTTTCATTCATTTGCGCTATATATCGATCGGCCTATTTCGTTCATTTCCTAATTAAGCTTCAAGTAATTAACTAATAACTCTCTTGTTCATTTAATTTTCTTTGCCTCGTAGGGTTTGGAGACGGTTCTCAGATACAAAGGTCGGTGAATTCAAAAAAGAGCTACATTTCATGCGGTCAATGGCTAAGAATGGTGGCGATATTCAGCCACCGGGGACCAATCTATGTGGATACTATGTCTGTGAGATGATCCGGAGATACACCTCTGAGCGAGTGATACCAATGCTCGGAGGAATAACCTCCGGATGATGCTTAGTCCAGAAGCTCGCTTCCGACCACTTCAAGAGGAACTAGCTGGATGGTTCAGGAGGGAAGTCCTCGATCCTAAAGGAGAACACCATTACGAGGACGTAGAACTATACATGCATTAAATTATGTATGGAAACTTGTTCAAACTTGTATATATGGTCATCCGATGATATTGAATATATATTGTATATTCCTCTTGAATTCTTTTTGGTCCTAATTTCAAATTTGTTTGAAATTGTACATTCATATGCATGTATGTAGTACCGTAGAATATGTGAAACTCCTTCAAAATTACAATAAAGCACAAAAGAAATAAAACAATACAAATTAAACAGAAAACAGGTTTAGGGGGGGGAGGTTTAGGGGTCCTAAACCTAAACTCACGGCGGCTTTAGTCGCGGTTGGCAGAACCGCGTAGTCCTCACCGACGGTCGCCACCCACGTGGACGGGCCTTTAGTCGCGGTTCGTAAGCAACCGCGACTAAAGGGGGTGGAGGGGGGGGGGGGCTTTAGTCGCGCTTATTTGGTCGCGGTTGCGCAACCACGACTAATGGCAGTTGCGAACCGCGACCAAAGGCTCTTTTTCCACCAGTGCCGGTCGAGGTCAGCAAATAATGGTTTAGTTTCGCGCGTGGAGGAGGACACATATCCGGCCGGCATATCGCGTCGTCCGATAGTCCATGCGTGGCGTCTGGCCGCGGCCGTGCGGGCGGTCGTTGTCGCCGACGGCGACGCGGGCAGCTCTGGTCGGTCCCCGGCCGCCGTTGCTTTCACCGTCGGCATACCCTTGTTCTAGGCCGTGTGTGTCCCAGTCAGAATGTGCTACACGTAAAGCGCCGTCCTCGCTTCCCCGGCCCTCAGGGCAGAGCATAAATTCTCTGGTCGATATGCATGGATCCTAGTCTCGATCTTTGTTCTTCCCTGATTCTTTCACTCCTTTCGCCTTTCTTCACAAGTACTACTGGACTACGAGCAGTGCTGCACTTGGTTTCAAGTAAAAACATCAGTATTTTCCGTATACACATAGTTACACAATCCATTTAAAGCTTAAATTAATAAGACCGTTGCCGGACAGATGCTAAAAAACAACTTACAAACATCGATGAACAAGCAAACGAAAGATTACAAAGAAAACAACTTGTCATCAAAGCCATCATCTCAAGGAAGAACCAAAGCGGAGGAGAAGCAACGCCGTGAAGCTCACCACCGGGAATCCTGCCACCGTCAAGTCCTAGCGCATCGCAGCCAGAATGCCAACCGCCTTCACCTCCGAAGAAGGTCCCAACCTTCTCGCCCTGGATCATAGGGCGCCGGACCGTCGGCAGGTGGAGCAGCTCTCCCTATAGCACGCATGAGCACCAGGGGCATCAAACCAAGGACCAGAACCAGACACAACCACCACACACGAAAGACCACAAGCCTCGCCGCCAGCCAAAGCACTGGCCACCCAAAAGACTTCAGCTTCAGGATGGAGATCGCCGAAGAAGATATGGCAAGAGCCGCAACTGCAGACCAGGACACACACGCAGCATGGACACCTTCCGCCGACCCAAGGCGGCGTCTCCAAGAACCACGACGCCAGAGCGTTGTCGCCGCCCAATCCGGAGATTTAGGTTTTCACCCGGGCGCACAGGAAGGAGGGAGGGGGATATATCTCAGCATCGCCTCCAAGGAGGAAGACGACGTCCAGGACGTCGCCGACGCTGTGACCGCCACCACCGGCCAAGGATTTCTCCTGGCCAGATCCCCAACCACACCCAACACCTACGAGAACACCGAAAGCCATGGCCTTGGGTGGGTACCACGCGGATGCCAACCTCCATCTTCAGATCTGCCATGGGGTCGATGGGGCAACCACCACAACACGAGCATCCTCCACCGCCTCCAGCCACCCACGCGACCGAGGAGACGGTCCTCAACATCAACAAGCGCCCCCACCATCAGGAACCGCGCCGCCCTCACCTCGTAGAGGCCGTCGCTTCCGGTGCCTAAGCCCCCACCGGGAAGAGCGCTAGTCGACCACGCCCTGACCCACGGTTGCTCTGGCGGGAGCAGGACACAACAGGGGCACAGACGTCGCCATGCACCAGCACCACCAGATCCCGCGCGGAGTTCCTCCCCCTATCGCCACGCGAGGAGCCGGGAGCCCGAATCCCCGCCGCCCACTTCCCCGGCGTCGCTGCCTTCGATTGGCGGTGGCCTAGGGTTTCGCCCCCCCCGCTAGGAGCGACGCGGGGGAGCGAACCGGTTCGGTCGCACGTTGTCTTACATACTCCCTCTATCGTATATGATGCGCATAATTTTGTGTGAAAGTCACACTTTATAAAATTTGACCAATTATATAAGAAAACATACAAACCTTTATAATGACCTTGTTGAAGGCATTGTTTTGTGAGCAAGGACTTTCGTCAGAGTTAAAACCTATGATATATGATCAGACAATGACGACGCTTGTGCAGTGTTTCCTTCTTGAAGGCGTCACTTTTGGAGAGGTTAAGCTTCTTGTGCCATTTTGGTGGTGTTAGGATCGCTGCTACAAGGAATTGATCGTTATAGCGGGACTTGTTATAATTCTTTTGTTTATGTGTTCATCCGTAGTGCCATTAGAGCACTTGTTGTTGAAGACGCTGGGTGTAATTGATATCTTCGTTTTAATAATTTATTCTCTGTAATAATGTTTCTGCAGTATAGTATAGTCGTTTAAACTTTGTAAAGCTTAACTTTAACTAAAACTCATAGAGTGCATACATCTAAAATTAGAATATCTGACGTCAAAAAAAAATAAGAATATCTGCCGTATAGGTCAGAATGCAAATAGACCATACAGTTGTGGGCCCCACCTAAGGCGGCAAACTGGCAAGTAGCTGCTACTACTAGGTTTGGGTCGTGTTGCGCCGCCCGTACCGCGCCCCATACCGCATCGATCAGTTTCTGTCGTGTATATGCTCGATCCCTTTAAATTCTACACGAGCGACGAGCGTTGTTGAACTGAAGATAGCCCCCGATCTAGAGCCCACCACGGCACGTCTCGGTGTCCTGTCCTCATCGACCGGCCGCCGTTTTGCAGCAGCTTTTGCGCGGCCAATTACCCGAAGCGGCGGCTGCACGCGCGCGCGATCGGTGATGGCGGCGGCGCTTGCATCACGCGCACTTTCTTTCTCGATGCTAGCTGAACTGTATTCCAGAGTTCATGATTGGGACACTTCAGCCTGATTGTAAAACATTGCCAAGTAATCAACAAAGCTCCGTAATTAGTCTGATATTTTCGTGATATGGGTACAGTGTAAATGGATCTTTACATCAGACTGCTCCATGTTTAGGAATTAGCCTTGGGTCCACCCTAGAAATGGTTGAGACTAATGATAACTTGATAAAGATCTAGGAGAGGCTAGACTGTAATTAGGACAACATGATATTTGAAATGCTAATAACACAAGTGATGCTAATAACACAAGGACATGGACAAAGCTCGTGTGGTGCCATTAACACAAGTGATGCTAATAATGACGAATTATTTGTTATCCCATGAGGAAAATACTGATATGGATAGAGAAGAAACCTGCTTGGATAATTTAAAACAAGTTTTGTAGCAAAAACAGAAATTCAACATCACCTGTTTTTTCTTGTGCAAAAATGTAACTTTAGTTAGAAAAGGAAATATAAAGCATATTAACTAAATATTATGAAATCTTTAGACAAGTCCATATATATGACTAGTGTTTACTTGCATCTGAATATCATATGTAATCTGCATAAAAAGACAAAATTTGCAGCAAAATTGAGTTTTTTCCCAGAAGAAACAATTTTATGATTTTTTGGGTAGCCAACTATACAACATATTTGGAAAAACTTTCGGAGATGTAGAGTACATATGTATGTATCCATGTCTATATTTTTCTGTATTTTTTGGAACGTTAAAATGTTATTTCCGAATTTGAGAAAAAGGTTGAGATCACTGTAGCTTGGGGGTGAAAACCATGCACTCGCATCTTGCGGTGACTGAACATATCACTAGATGTTATAGTACCCAAATTCGTTGACATAACACCAATGAAACATCTTTCCACTAGTGTTATATACCTTAGAGTGGTACAATAGAAACATTGCGAGTCCAAGATATGTCTATAAAATTACAACTTTGAATCGTTACAGAAGATCTTCATAAACTTCTAATTACAATGAGGTAAAATCGTAAATAAAACTCCATAAGAACAACTCGTAGACTAAATTTATCACTAACTACACCTAGAAAGGCGAGACTTCTGAAGGTGTTGCTCGCTGACTATTGGCAGGGCGCACTACCAGCGTCAGCAACAACGTGGAACCTGCAACCAAAATACTTTGCCCCAAATTACAGTGAGGTTGTCAATCTCACCGATTTTGCTCAACACAAAGGATTAAACTTATCGAGTGGAAAGAGATGTTTGCATTGAAATTAAAGAGAACGGTGCTTGCAGAAAGTAAATAGAACATGATTGCAGTAGATGAATTTATCAGTGTAAAGGAAAGAACCGGAGTCCACAGTTCACTACAGGTGTCTCTCCGTAAAGATAAATAAAATGCCGGGTAAACAAATTACAGCTGGGCAATTGACAGAATACCGACCATACATGACAAGATGATTACTATGAGATTCGTTTGGGCATTACAACATAATACATAGACCGTAATCCAACTGCGTCTATAACTAATAATCCACCTTCTGGTTATCGTCTGAACCCCTTCCAGTATTAAGTTGCAAGCAACAAATTATCGCATTAAGCAATGTTTGTAAAGTAAACAATAGAATTACCCTTGGATAAAACATTGTTCTTTTCTCCCTAGTAGCAAAAGCACATCTACAATCTTAGAAGTTATTGTCACTCTTCCAGAAAACTAGAGGCATGAACCCACTATTGAGCATAAATACTCCCTCTTGGAGTCACAAGCATTTACTTGGCCAGAGTATATATCTACTAGCAATGGAGAGCATGCAAGATCACAAATAACATATGACAAGTATATATAATCGATCTCAACATAGTATTCAATATTCATCGGATCCCAGCAAACACAACATGTAGCAGTACATAAAGATGATCTTGATCATGTTAGGCAGCTCAGAAGATCTAAACATGAGGCACAAATTGGAGAAGACAACCATCTAGCTACTACTATGGACCCATAGTCCAGGGATGAACTACTCACGCATCACTTCGGAGGCAAACATGAACGATGTAGAGGCCTCCGGCGACGATCTCCCGCTCCGGCAGGGTGCCGGGAAGAGCTTCACACCCTCCCGAGCTAGGGTCTGCGATGGCGGCCACGACGAAACTTTTCGTGGATGGAGGCTCGGGTGTTTAGGTTCTTCCCGAGATCGTGAATAAATAGGCGGAAGGGTGAGGTCGGTGGAGGCCAGGGGGGCCCACTCCACCCCTTGGTGCGGGCCTAGGCCTGGCCGCGCCTAGTGTAGGTCTGGCCGCCCTGTGGCTTTCTCCGTCTCCCCTCTGGACTCTGTCTTCGTTACGGTAAAATATTGAGTTTGGATTTTGTTTCGTCTAATTCCAAGAATATTTCCTATACAACTTTTCTGAAATACAAAACAGCAGAAAATAGGGAACTATCATTGTGGCATCTTGTTAATAGGTTAGTGCCGTAAAATGTATAGAAGTGCAACGAAGTGTAAATAAAACATGTATAAATTGGTGTAAAACAAGCATGGATCATGAAAAATTATAGATACGTTTGCAACGTATCATTAGGCTCCAATTGTCCCTCATCCTATCAACTTGCAATAGTGACAACCTTATGCAACCCCCAACATATGCGTGCACTCATATATTAGTACAAAAGATCATCATAGAAGATAACAAATACTTATATCCAACTATCACAAACTATGCCACAATTGTCATGAACAATTCACTACTCAAACATCAACATAGAGATACAATAGATCATGGGAAAACAATATATTGCCTCACATATCATTATATGCAGAATTTGTCCAGAATTTTTGCTGCAGCAAAACTGAATTTTTAATAACACCTAGACACGTCAGGAATTTTAGCCAATTTTTGTGCATATAGAGGATGAAAAGTTACATCTACTGTGTATTTACCAAGATGTTAGGAGTTACCAAAAACTCATAAAAAACAGGCACAAAAAAGTGCAGCGCATCAACAACTCTATATTTTGTTTGCAACTTTTATCATCCAAATGGTTAAAAACTTGGTACTTTATTTAGAAAACAGAGAGTAAACTAAAACAAAACTGACATGCTACAGCAAGCATTCATAGGAAAAACCAAAAAACAATCAAAGATAAATAAAAACATGGTCCCCTCAAACATTCAAAGGGATCATGAATATAAAACTAGAAGATTGGTTTCAAATGATTTACTTGAGATATTTGAAAGAAGAGGGGATGCATGGGCATCCCCAAGCTTATGATCTTTCTACTTCTGGTACTCTACATATTCCTCATCATATCATGTTACTCATCTCAAACAAAGAAATATTTTCATCTCCATGATACTTCAATGCGTACAAAATGGTTAGTTCTCCAAACAAATGATATGATAATTTATACGAAGATTGGAACTATAGGAATCATTGGGAAACCATTTTATTCAAACACTCTTTTTATTTTGTTTTACTATAGGAAGAGTTTTAATGATAGAAACTTTGCAATGGTTCTATTGGCACGAACAACACATGCTCAAGGTCGACCCCAATTTCTTCATCGCTCATCCTTCTCATTTACTCTTCCATAGTTTATTTTTTATTCTATTAAAACTTATAACCTCATTAATATGTAATAAGAAGTAAATCTATTTAACAGGGACATAAAGGTATGCTGAAATTAAAAGTTACTTGAAATCATATGGAGCACACCAAAAGATTTGAAACCATTAACTTTAAGTCTTACTCTTTTCCTATGCACATTGGCATTTTATATATGAATAAATAACAACAACTAAATGGTAGCCAATTCATATAATGACTAGTAGCTTGCATTTTAAATAACATGAATACATAAAGAGGACTCTTATCTCTTCTTCTTTCATAATATTTGCAAGCATCAAGAGTAAACTTAATAGCATAGTCGTGAACAGAATCACCACATAAAGACAAATCATCTAATAAACTTATGGTATCATCTATTTCTTTTAAATAATCATGATCATCCCATAAATTATACAAACATATTTCACATAGGGGATCATCATCAATATTATAAGAACAGGTGTTTTGTGTGTTACCATTGTTGGGAGTTAGAGATGGGTAGCTACTCCATTCTTCCTCCTCTTGTTATTCTGGATGCTCTTCTTGGGGTTGCATGGGCATCCCCATGCTTATGCTTTTATCATCCTCTCACTCCTTCTTTTGTTCTTCTTTGTCTTCCTCTTGGGGCTGTATGGACGTTCACAATCTTATGTTTTCCTCTTCTTCTTCCTGCAACATATTAGTGCTCTCTTGGGCAGCCATGCCCCTCTTTTTAAAGTCAACAACATAGGGAAAGTTTCATGTTCACAAATATAGGTGTATAATTCACATGATGCCATATAAGTAACACATTTCTCAACTTGTTCCATCCCTAAATGAGCAAAATCGCAACTGTGAAAAGATGCAAGAATATATTTTTTATGGGATCTACATTGAAATTTAAAGTGTCTAAAATTTTGCTTAGAGCAACAATTTTATCATCATAGTAGTCAAGCAATTCAATAGCAATAGAATTTAGAATTTCCAAGCCACATTCTAATCTCATGCCTTCTCTTGATTCTCTATGCTTCTTAGCGATCTCAATAGCACTCAAGTACATAAACAAGATGTCATTGATATTCATAGTAGTGCTCATAACATAAGTATTTTTGGTATTTTCCATTTTCTAAAACAAAGGTACTAAAAGTAAACTACCAATGCAAGCAAGAATAGAAGGTTAGCGCTACGCTCCCCGACAATGGTTCCAGAACAGTATATTGATAACCCCCAAGTGCAGGGGATCACCGCAGTACAATTTGATAAGTATTTGAGTGTCGAAGCCACGAGGAGCTGAAGGTAAACTATCTATTATCTAAAGCCCTATAACCCACTTATATGACCTTCTATGCAAATCTAGGAGATATGGTGGGTTGTGTGTGAAGAGGTTTTTACTATGCAACTACAAATGCTGAAATTAAAATGCAAGAACTAAAACTAGTGCAAAAAAAAGTAAAGTGCAATAAAAAATATTAGATGAAGTGAAGTAAAGTGGAGTAACTCGAGGGAGTAATTGTTCTAGCAAATTTCTACTTCATTTGCGTGGTTGTCATAATCAGTGAAGCAAAAGATAGTAATTTTTATTGTTTATACTAGAGAGGAGCCATAGATAGGTGTAGCCATGATATGAGCAAATACACCCCTAGTGATTGATCCAAAGGCCATAGGCATGAGAAAACGTAGGAATTATTAAGACATAAAGTCCAACCACCGTTGTAAGTTTAAAGGCCCCCATAGTTATACCCCCCGTTTGATTAATCATGATTAATACAACATGCATATAAGAATTGGGACATGGTTCCTGTCAGGCTCCAGTTGTCCCTCATCCTATCAACATGCAACGGTGACAAACTTATGCATCCCCAAACATATGTGTGCACTCATATATCAGGACAAAAGATCATCATAGAAGATAACAAATACTTATATGTAACCATCACAAACTATCTCACAATTGATAAGAACAAGTCACTACTCAAACGTCAACCTAGGGATACAATAGATCATGGGAAAACACTATATTGCCTTACACAACATGTTTGCCGAGATATTACAAGGGGTAGATGGAGATGGTGCTGCTATAGATGGTGATGAACATTATAAAGATGCCCTCACCGGAGGGGGGTGGAGTTCACCGGAGGCGATTCCGGCAGCACTACCCCCCTCCGACCTCCACCGGCGGCGGCATGCTGACTCTTTGTTTATGTGTTTTTGATCTCCACCGCCTTAGCCTCGACGAAACCCTTGGGGGTCGTATATATAGTTGTTTTTAGGTTAAAACAAGTCGGTTGGCGTTGGATTGAAGCAAAATGTACGCTCGAGATGGAAACGAGTACTGGTGGCGCACCCGGATGGGGAGGGCGCGCCACCAGGCTTATTTCCAAGCCTGTTGATCTCCTGGTGTCCTACTTCAGCCCATATTGTTTGCCTCGAAAATTCTGAAGTGTGGCCCCTGATCTTGCCCTTTTTTGAGTCTTGTAGCTCTTGTAAAGTCAAAAGCACTAAAAAATAGGCGTTTTCTGCCAAACAGAATTAGAACCGGAGGAGAGGGGATTGTTCAGAAAATCCCCTAAAACATCATAAAACTTGGGAATAACATTATATAAGATGCAAATATGTGGTAATATGTTGCAATAAAGTGAAAAATTCTTGTATGCATTTTACATGCATCAGGGATATTCCAAAGTTTTTAGTATTTTTTCTTAACCTTTGGCTTCAAATGCTTAGGGTAGATCTTATTCCTCTCATGAGACATCTTTTTTCTTAAAATGGAAATTTGGTTGATATGACATGATACCTCCGATCCGAATTACGGATTGTAGTATGGTAAGCTTTTTCCCTAGAATACCTAGGTTTAATCGAACCTTGGGAAGCACTGCTAAATGGTGTAAATGAAGGAAACGTCTACAAAACTTTGCTAGTGTATTTTATCTTCGGTTTACCGGCCTATCTAGTTTAATTTTGAGAGGGTTGTGTTCAATGATGGAAATAGGCCAGGGTTAAGGTTCCACCTGCAGCTATGCATAAATATATAAATAAAGCTTATATGTGTAACAAATAAAATATAGATAAGAGATTTGTGGGTAGCACATCCGTAAATACCCTTGCCCCTAAAGCCAGAGGTGACAATAGCCTAATGGTACAACCATTGTCGTCACAGCCGCAAGCAGCAACAGTTATTAAGTAAATACTGACGAAAGCCTTAAGCTAGATGATTGTGCTATGATCCCGATTGAATCACTAAACATGTACCGGTACTTCCCCTTTTTGTCACTGAGGTTTCGCGCGTACACGCCATTCTCCACTCATCCCACCTCTTCCCTTGTTCCTCTCTAATGACATGGGTACCTGCAGATCATCAAAGACAAGGCAAAGAGACAAGGATACAAGATCACAAAACTCATATTAAATCCTTACACATAAACATAAGATTATATGCACATAGTTGGTGCGAGGATACACCCCAACCCGCAGCCCGTGAGGACTACTCACACATAATATGAAGATCAAGATCAAACATAGAAATCATTGTGCAAAATACTTAGGTTGTCACAATATTCTTACAATGGTCACCAATCTCAAGGAGATCTCTATTACAATGGTGATGGCTATGG
Source organism: Lolium multiflorum (assembly GCA_030979885.1). Lineage (NCBI taxonomy): Eukaryota > Viridiplantae > Streptophyta > Magnoliopsida > Poales > Poaceae > Lolium > Lolium multiflorum. The sequence continues at coordinate 374,113,277 of CM061750.1, forward strand.
CTATGAAGGAGATGGAGGATGGAATGGATGAACTGGGGGAATGTATGTCCTTCGGTGTGTTGCAGATGGATCTGGTGGATGGCGGCTCTGTTTGGCGACGAATGGCTCTCTGTTTGGCATCGGTCCCTTCATGACTTTTATAGAGTTTGACCACGGGAACGCAACGGCACATGGTACGGTCGGGGCTTGCTGATACGTCTCCGACGTATCGATAATTTCTTATGTTCCATGCCACATTATTGATGATATCTACATGTTTTATGCATACTTTATGTCATATTTATGCATTTTCCGGAACTAACCTATTGACGAGATGCCGAAGGGCCAGTTCCTGTTTTCTGCTGTTTTTGGTTTCAGAAATCCTAGTAAGGAAATATTCTCGGATCGGACGAAATCAACACCGAAGATCTTAGAATCCCGGAGAACACCCGAGAACCGTCGAGAGGGGCCACAGGGGGCCCACACATGGTGGCGGCGCGGCCCGGGAGGGGGCGCGCGCCGCCCTAGTGTCCCTGACCCCTTGACCTTGCCCTTCCGCCTATTTAAAGCCTCCGTCGCGAAACCCCGTTCGACGAAACCAGAGAAAACCTTCCAGCCGCCGCCATCGCGAAGCCAAGATCGGGGACAGGAGTCTCTGTTCGCACGCCGCCGGGACGGGGAAGTGCCCCGGAAGGCTCCTCCATCGACACCACCGCCATCTTCATCAACGCTGATGTCTCCCATGAGGAGGGAGTAGTTCTCCATCGAGGCTCGGGCTGTACCGGTAGCTATGTGGTTAATCTCTCTCCTATGTGCTTCAATACAATAATCTCATGAGCTGCCACATGATTGAGATTCATATGATGATGCTTGTAATCTAGATGTCATTATGCTAGTCAAGTGGGTTTTACTTATGTGATCTCCGGAGACTCCTTGTCCCACGTGTGTAAAGGTGACAGTGTGTGCACCGTGTGGGTCTCTTAGGCTATATTTCACAGAATACTTATTCACTGTTATGAATGGCATAGTGAAGTGCTTATTTATATCTCTTTATGATTGCAATGTGTTTTGTATCACAATATATCTGTGTGCTACTCTAGTGATGTTATTAAAGTAGTTTATTCCTCCTGCACGGTGTAATGGTGACAGTGTGTGCATCGTGTAGTACTTGGCATAGGCTATGATTGTGATCTCTTGTAGATTATGAAGTTAACTATTGCTATGATAGTATTGATGTGATCTATTCCTCCTTTCGTAGTGTGAAGGTGACAGTGTGCATGCTATGTTAGTACTTGGTTTGGTTATGTTGATCTGTTATGCACTCTAAGGTTATTTAAATATGAACAATGAATATTGTGGAGCTTGTTAACTCCGGCATTGAGGGTTCGTGTACACGATTAGTGGTGTTCATCATCCAACAAGAGGGTGTAGAGTCTAGCATCTATCTATTTATTCTGTTATGTGATCAATGTTGAGAGTGTCCACTAGTGAAAGTATGATCCCTAGGCCTTGTTCCTAAATATGCTATCGCTTTGTTTACTGTTTTTGCATCTGTACTTCCTGCAATATTACCACCATCAACCACACGCCAGCAAAGCACTTTTCTGGTGCCATTGCTACTGCTCGCATTTATTCATACCACCTGTATTTCACTATCTCTTCGCCGAACTAGTGCACCTATTAGGTGTGTTGGGGACACAAGAGACTTCTTGCTTTGTGGTTGCAGGGTTGCATGAGAGGGATATCTTTGACCTCTTCCTCCCTGAGTTCGATAAACCTTGGGTGATCCACTTAAGGGAAACTTGCTGCTGTTCTACAAACCTCTGCTCTTGGAGGCCCAACACTGTCTACAAGAATAGAAGCACCCGTAGACATCACTTGCCCGTGCCGGTGCCTTTTAAAGCCCCTAGAACCGCCTTTCCGAGCCTAGTCAACTTTGCCATGCTCCTGACGCGATTTTCTCCAGTAATTGCAGGTCCATTTGCCATTATGACATGATATCCTGCACAACATCTAAAAATAGAAGAGATTCGCACATCTTTGCATTGGTTAGGCATTAGTGGCAAGTTGAGAGGCAAACTTAGTTAATTTCTTGACTTAGCTAGGGTTTTAAATGCGAGAAAATATGGCGTATTTCACAGCCATCAACTTCCCCAAGCTTAAACTTGATCATCCACGAGCAAGAAACAAAGAACCATAAGGAACTTGGTGTTTAAACCAAAACAACAAGAAAGCAAAGTCATTTACAAGTGGTAGCCTTATGAGTCCAACACTTATTCCATTTGAAAACTTAGCATAGTTAGAGAAGTGCCAAGAATATGATACAAGCATTGATAACTGGAGACAATCACAATAAATATTATAAGTATGCATAGCTAGTTGTAGAAACAATCACTCTAGCTTAAATAGTTAACTCTCGGTTTGCCAAGGAACACTAAAAGTTTATTATCATCAAATTAAGTATGAGCATTCATGTCTAAAGAGGTATAAGCAATGAAGTATCTTAATTACGCCCACATCAATTGATCAAGGTTATCAAAACACTTACTCTCCATTCATTGCCCTTCAAGAATATAGTCATCTAACAGTAATGAGTCCATGCCAAAACTTGGGATTGATTTCTTTCGGATTCCTTTGATAGTTTCCAAGTAAAAAATCATGAATGAATTTATAGTATTGTGACAACCATGGGGCCAGTGGTGCTAGTATCCCAAGGGTGTCCACAACGGTTGTGTTGACATGCATAAAGCCATATCAAACACTAAAGCATATGTTGACACGCGTAAAAAAATATCTCATATTTATATACAACCTTACATCTTGGCATAAACTTAGCTACCACTAGACTTCAATTCCATCAAACAACTCCTATCAAGGGTTCTATCAAGTCTATCACAACATCTATGGAGTTAAGTATCCTCAAAGTTAAACCCTTAAGAAATTTTTTCATCATACAAGTCTAAATTTAAGACTTCTTCTTGTTGTACTTGTTTGGCAATATTATTTCCAAGGCAAGACTTGGTTAACTAGATGAACTAGAGTAAGAACTTTCACAATTGACTAAACATACAAATAAAGCTCTACTCCAATTGTTTCAAATCACTCCCACTGGTACAATATCTTAACAAGTCTACTGACTAGCATAAACAATTCTAACCTCAAAAGTGGGAAACATAAGACATACCTCTTGTAGATGGCTTCAGATTTCTCTTCCTTATGATGTGTTCCTTCAAAACTCTTAGTAGATCTCTCTCATAAATATTATCAAGCAAAGAGGCATTAGAAGATTTAGATCTTTCAAGAACAAGGATAAAAAGAAAAATCTTTTTGTATTTTTGTGAATTGGGATAGAGAGGGAAGAAGAAACAAGAATGTCAACAAACTAAGGAGCTAAAACAAACAAATGAAAAGAAAAGAAAAACAAACTAAAACAAAAGGCAAATAAAAAGCAAAGTGTTGGAACAAACCAACACGAGTGTTTCAAAGCTCTCTCATAGAGATGGAGTACAATTTTATTAAACACAAATAAAAATGCTTGAGGAACACATCCCCAAGCTTAGGCTTTTGCAAGCCCTCTTGGTGAGCTCATTATGGTGGAGGATAACTCCCATAGTTCCATTGGCTGCTCCAATGAGAGAACTGGAAATTGAGTTTGGTGGCGTTGTCTCGAAGGTTGATGGCGAGGTTGCTCAGGTTCTCAATACTTCCTTCGAGCGCGTTTGATACCCCTCAAACGTATCTACAATTTTTGATACTCCATGCTTGTTTTACACCAATTCATATATGTTTCGCTTACACTTCGTTGCACTTTTACATGATTTCCGACACTAACCTATTAACAAGATGCCACAATGCCAGTTCCCAGTTTTCTGCTGTTTTTGTATTTCAGAAAAGTTGTACAGGAAATATTCTTGGAATTGGACGGAAAAAAAGTCGAAGTCAATATTTTACCGAAACGAAGATGAAGTCTAGAGGGGGGTCGAAGAGGTGCCACAGGGCGATGATGTCTACGCACGCTTCTATTCCTGTAGACAGTGTTGGGCCTCCAAGAGCAGAGGTTTGTAGAACAGCAGCAAGTTTCCAAGTGAATCACCCAAGGTTTATCGAACTCGGGGAGGAAGAGGTCAAAGATATCCCTCTCAAGCAACCCTGCAATCACGATACAAGAAGTCTCTTGTGTCCCCAACACACCCAATACACTTGTCAGATGTATAGGTGCACTAGTTCGGCGAAGAGATATTAAAATACAAGTGGTATGAATGAATATGAGCAGTAGTAACGGTGCCAGAAAATAGCTTGTGGCGTGCGATTGATTGTAGTAATATTGCGGAAGTAAAGATGCAGTAAAACAAATAAGCGATGATTGCAGTATTTGGAAACAAGGCCTAGGGATCATACTTTCACTAGTGGACACTCTCAACATTGATCACATAATAAAACCACTCTACACTCTCTTGTTGGATGACAAACACCATTAATTGTGTAGGGCTACAAGAGCACCTCAATGCCGGAGTTAACAAGCTCCACAACATTCGATGTTCATATTTAAATAACCTTAGAGTGCATGATAGACCATTGCAATTATACCAAGTACTAACATAGCATGCACACTGTCACCAACAGACTATGAAAGGAGGAATAGATCACATCAATACTATCATAGTAATAGTTAACTCCATAATCTACAAGAGATTACAATCATAAACTACGCCAAGTACTACATGATGCACACACTGTCACCATTACATCATGGAGGAGGAATAGACTACTTTAATAACATCACTAGAGTAGCACATAGATTAATAGTGATATAAAGCACATTGCAATCATAAAGGAATATAAATAATTACTTCACTATGCTACTCTGAATTACTCTTTGGCAAGATAACGAACACTAATTCATCATGTAGGCAAACCTTAAAGATGTATTCCCAAGTACTAATAAACACCCCACGCTGTCACTGTGAGCATTCATAGGAGGTACTAACACACCACAATTTCATAGAGACATCCAACTCAAATCATAACTCAGTGAATAAGTATTCTGTGAAATATAGCCTAAGAGACCCACACGGTGCACACACTGTCACCTTTACACACGTGGGACAAGGAGTCTCTAGAGATCACATAAGTAAAATCCACTTGAATAGCATAACGACATCTAGATTACAAAGCTCATCATATGGATCTCAATCATGTAAGGCAGCTCATGAGATCATTGTATTGAAGTACATGGAGAGAGAGATTAACCACATAGCTACCGGTACAACCCTTAGCCTCGGGGGAGAACTACTCCCTCCTCATGGGAGACAGCAGCGTCGATGGAGATTGCGGTGGTGTCGATGGAGATGCCTTCCGGGGCACTTCCCGTCCGGCGGCGTGCGAACGAGACGTCCCCGAATCTTGGCTTCATGATGGCGGCGGCTCTGGAACTTTTCTCGTATCTTGGCTTTTTCCGTATCGAAGATTTAGGTCAGGGGGCTTCTTATAGGCGAAGAGTCAGAGTCGGAGGGTTGACGAGGCCGCCAGACAATAGGGGGGCGCGACCCCCCCTTGGGCCGCGCCGGCCACATGTGTGGCCCCCCCAGGGCTCCCCTCTGGTGCCTCTGTGTTCGGAGCTTCGTGGAATTATAAGATCTTTGGCGTTGATTTCGTCCAATTCCAAGAATATTTCCTTACTAGGATTTCGAAACCAAAAATGAAAAACAGGAACTGGCACTTCGGTATCTCGTCAATAGGTTAGTTCCGGAAAACGCATAAAATCATCATAAAGTGTGAACAAAACATGTAGGTATTGTCATAAAACAAGCATGGAACATAAGAAATTATAGATACGTTTGGGACGTATCAGGCGACCAAACCCACCCTTGGCGCGGCCTAGCCTTGGTCCGCGCTGAGGGGGGTGTGGCCCCCCCAGGCACCCCACCAACCTAAATCCTCCTCCTATTTATACATCTTCTCGGAAAAACCTTGGATACCTGTAACATCCCAGGATTTCAGACAATTGCGGGTAGATTTAGGAAGGGATGTGCATTGCATCATAAAATTTGGGGAAATTTAGCGCTTAAATGCATAATACATCAATGAGGGATCAAGTTTCTCTCTTGACACCACTTAGGGTTTAGGGTTTCGAGAGTGCGATAAACTTCGACATGACCGCTTTGCATTTAGAGTGCATATGAGTTGCTTATCAACTTGTGATTTTCAAACATGAAAAAGGAATTGAGTTTGAATTCAAATTCAAACTCAAACAATTCAAATACAATTCAAATCATATAATAATAATATTGGGTAATACAAATAACAATAAAGGATAAAGATAAATAAATAATATAAAGCTCAAATTAGATAAACCTTGAGCTTTATTAAACAACACACACATTACATTGTCAATTAAAATATTATTATGAATATTACAATAAATCAAATAAATGAAAAAGGAATAAATGAAAAAGGGAAAATTACAAGAATCTATAACTAAGGCCCTAACTATTGTTCATCATCTTGACCATGATGAAGCTATGGATGAATTGATCTTCTTCAAAACCTGCAAGACAAGAAACACAAACTCACCACATTGCACCAAGTTGCAAAGCCACTTGGCTGTTAGTAAAAATGGATAAATAGGGGGATAAGCTTGCACAGCCGAGCTAATCCACTCCCTAGTCTCACAGGGATACTTGCATGGCCACCAACACAACAACTATGGCTAGTCACCAAACCAAAGAGCCTTGTTGTCGACCAGAGAGCATAGCACAAGGGGGTATAAAGGCTTTTCAACCTCAAACCCTAATGATCATCGACACAAGCACCAGAAGGGTAAGAACATCAAGAACAACAAGAACACCAATGTAGCATAATCCATCCAGGACCTATTCCACCAAGAATACGCCATTGTTGATCAAGAAATGGAGTATCAAGCTCACAGTAGATCACAAGCCAGAGGAGGAGAAGGGCAAGCACAATACCAGCATCACATCAGCAGAAGCAAAACCTCTATAGCAACATTTATGTAGGAGCTGGAGTGAGTTATACCACATAATCATGAAAAAGCAATGGTTTTGCTCATAATACAAAGCATATGCATAACACACTCAAGCCATAGGGTAGGGCTACCTTGTTTGTGTCATCATTTGGTACTAGACCATATGATGCTGGCTAAATAGGGAGAGGCCAGTAAGATAAATCCCAGAGGACACTAGTTATACCAAGTAAATCACCACTGAGTCAACCAAAAGAATCCAGCATGGATTTGATCCAGAGCGAGCCTAACCAAACTCACCTAGCAACATACATCTAGCTAAACCATCAGAAAAATAGACATTTCTATGTCTATATGATTTCAACATCATTTGGTACTGGAATCAAATGATTGACTACAGTATCATTGCACAGAAAGCATCCAAATGGTAGGAGCAACCATATCTAGCAAGAAATTCACTACTAGGGTCACAACAGCTACCAAGCAACACACACAAGCCAGCCAGATAGAAATATCATCACTCCTGAGAGTTCAATCACAAGTGGAGGTGCCAATAATGGTTGGTTTCCATCCAAAACTTGCACAGATACATAGGAAATCACCACTACATCATGTAGTTCATTCCTTTTGTCAGAAATAGGAAGCAAAGCTTCACCGACAAGCACAAGCAACAATGGTAGCTTACACAGATGCTACCAGAAGCATCAGATGGAGCACCAAGCCCACAACCATGCTTTTGCAAGCAACAGCAACCACCAACACTTGGTGAGGAGCTTCAGAGATAAGCAGAGCATCATATAAACAAGTATATATGAATACAGTAAGCATCTGGTGATCACATGATCATTCAAGGTCACCAACATAAGCAGTAGTAACTGCAAGTAACAACAGATGATAACACAACATATAATTCATCTTTTATAATTGTATCCAGAAGCACATCAAAGAATTGATGTACTACTGCATCAAGTAACACAACGATGGCACAACATAACATAGAATGCATCACTGGCACTTGCACAAGCAAGGATTGCACACAGCAATTAGCCAGAGACATTATATATGGATAAACATGATTAGGCAGTAGCACAACAGTAGCTGGAGCAGCATGGCAAGGCCATGAGCATCACAGCAGCACATACATGAGCATGAGCACAACAAGAGCAGCAGTTAGGATAGAGCAGCATGCGCAAGAGCGCAACAGTAGCAGCAACTAGGATAGAACAACACATACATGAGCACAACAACAACAACAACAACAACAGCTAGAGCAGCAGTAGCAGAGCATGGCTAGGAGCAGCAGCTCTAGTGATGGCATAGAACAGCCAGGAGCACAGCAGCAGGAGCACCACTGTTGGTGTACTGGCAAGTCCAGTGCACCAGGGCAATGGATGCCAACGCATCTAGAGGAGGAAGGAGTAGAGCAAGGGAGAGAGAAGGGGAGGAGCACGTACCCGGGCGGAGCAGACATCAGATGCCGCCATGGCGGCCACGGCGGCACGAGCCAGGACACGGCAGCGCCAAGCCAAGCCAGGCAAGACCACGACGAGCGCCACAGCGCCCAACATGACATAGCATGCCACCGGGCAGCACCAGGGCAAGCCTGGAACACCTGCTGGTGCATTGCGATGGAGGCGACCGTAACCCTTGGCACCGCGGGTGTCGATGACGAGCGGGAGGCGATGAATCGGTCAGATTGACGTGTTGTCGCAAGACGCGTCGAACGCGCCCCATGGCGAGGACAGAGGCGGCTGGAGCTGGCCGGAATCTGCTAGCGACGGTGGAGGCGGCGCAAAGGCGCGGGAGGTTAGGGTTAGGGTTCGAGCGTGCGGAAGAGGGAGAGAGAGGAGCGAGTGAGGCCGATGGGCCGGACCGGGTGGGCTAGTCTAGCCTAACCCGCTGGGTTGGCCTGATTGGTGGACCCAGGGGTAGAATGGTCATTTCACTTTCCAATTCAAATAGAAACTTTGACATAAATCCAAAAATCATAAATAAATCTAAAAAAATAGAATAAAATATGAAAACCACCTTAAAAATTATTCTCTATTCCAAACAAATACTTGTTTGGATAATTGAACCAAACTGAAAATTGATAATTATTTATCCAATGAATAATGCATTAATAAAAGCAATTAAAATAGATCTCATGTTTTTAACAATTAAACAAGTCCATAAGTCACCTTTGAATAAATATTTCTTGGAAACACTCGAAGACACTATTTTTTACTCTTAAGGAGAAAAATTGAATTTTTCTTATTCCAAAACTCTAAGAATTAAATCAAAAACACCAGCTGGGGGAAACAACTTAAACACACCAAAATCATGCATCATTTGAATCTTTAACCATTGCCCTTATCGGACAATGATGCTATCTTTCAGAAACCGAGGACAAGCGTCAGTCCACACCATCAAACTGTAATACCTTGCAGTCTTCAGGCAAGTTCATCGCTTGTTCATGTCATTTGAGTATTTTTTTTATCAAATTACTTGCAAAGTACTATACTTATCACTCTTGCATAAAAAACAAAAGACTATTTTCATAACTATGAATATGACTATGTGGTGGGCAATGGAACCATGGTATGAGTCCGGTGGAGGTTCCATTGCAATGGGTTTATACTCACATAGGATTAACAACAAATGTCGTCCAGTGGTTCTTGCACCGTAATAATCGTGTTTACCATAAGATCTGGAGTGGGACGGAGTAGTCAGTTGTTCTTTTCCCTCTCGCATATCAACGGGTACAACCGTAGGTGGCCAGCTGGGATATGCTTAGGCGGGGAGGAAGCTCCGGGGAACAAATCCCATTGCTTCTACTACGAGTTGTACCTATGATGGATTGTAACGGGCTGGCCCAGGGATTGATCATATGAGTCAATCGAGGCCAGTGGATTACAAAAGGGTGGGTATGCGGGGTCGTGGGAAGGCCCAGTGATTGGCTATGACTTATACCTGGCCTCACACCAAGGAAGTGTGAACGAGAACTAGACTCGGTTGGTAACAAGGTTAAGTTCTCTTATGGGTAAAGTAACACACCTCTGCAGAGTGTATCAAATTGTGGCTTGTCACTCCCTGTTCCGGGATTGGAACTGCGAACGCTGCTGGAAAGGAGCTCCATGAAGTTCTATCAACCGGTGAAGGCTGACGGACATAGCTCTTTAGAGTAAAAGCAAACTTTTGAAGAAATGTTTACAAAAATCTGCATGACCTTGGACTTTCTGGTTCATGGTCGTAGCTAGTGCATAAAACACATCTTTCCTATAATGAACTTGTTGAGTACACTCGTACTCATCCCTCTTTAAATCCCATGCTTAGATTACCAGAACAACATTGAGGGGAACCCGAGGAGGCAAACTACGCGGATGACGTCTACTACGAGGAGCCAGATCTCTCTGGAGGTGTCGAAGGAGTGGACTACTTGATCGAGTTTGGCACCAACAAGATGGAGGAGGAGGCATAAACTACTAGGGTTCTGTAGCAGTAGTCGAGCAGCACCGAACAATATAGAATAAGCTGCTCGAATAGTCATGGTTCTAAGTCTAGTCTTACCTATAGTGCGTAGGCTTAGTGGAGTTCGACTGGAACTCCCGAGTTATCCTCTGCGGACCCAAGAGGAGCTCCCTTATGATGTACATTTCTGAATTGTAATAATATTAAGTGAGTAAGTTTGGACCAGCTATGTTTCTGTTGTACCACTCTGAGGGATGTGATATTTGTGGATTGGTACTTCGCACATGTTATATCCACGACCAGCATACTACAACATGCAATGGTATGGAGGGTCACTACAATACCCGAGCCTCCATCCACGAAAAGTTCCGTCGCGGCTGCCATCGCATAACCCATCTCGGGGGTTCGGAAGCTCTTCCCGGCACCCGGCCGAAGGGGAAATCATCGCCGGATGCATCTACATCGCCATGCCCGCCTCCAAAGTGATGCGTGAGTAGTTCATCCCTGGACTATGGGTCCATAGCAGTAGCTAGATGGTTGTCTTATCCACTTTTTGCTTCATGTATAGATCTTGTGAGCTGCCCTACATGATCAAGACCATCTTTATGTAATCCTATATGTTGTGTTTGCTGGGATCCGATGAATATTGTATACTATGTTGAGATTGATTATATATTCATGTCATATGTTATTTGTGATCTTGCATGCTCTCCGTTGCTAGTAGAAACTCTGGCCAAGTGGACACTTGTGACTCCAAGAGGGGGTATTTATGCTCCATAGTAGGTTCATGCCTCTAGTTTTCTGGGAGAGTGACAATAAATTCTAAGATTGTAGATGTGCTGTTGTTACTAGGGAGAAAACAACGATGTTTTATCCGAGGGTAATTCTATTGTTTACTTTACACACATTGCTTAATGTGATAATCTGTTGCTTACAAATTAATACTGAAAGGGGTTCGGACGATATCCGGAAGGTGGATTATTAATTAGTCATAGACGCAGTTGGATTACGGTCTATGTATTATGTTGCAATGCCCAATAAAATCTCATAATAATCATCTTGTAATGTATGGTGGATATTCTGTCAATTTCCCAGATGTAATTTGTTCACCCAACATGCCATTTATCTTTATGGAGAGACACCTCTAGTGAACTGTGGACCCCGGTCCTGTTTCCTTTACCGATAAATTCTACTGCAATTCCTGTTCTGTTTACTTTCTACAAACATTTCTTTCCACTCGATACGTCTAATCCTTTGTGTTCAGCAAACCGGTGAGATTGACAACCTCATTGTAAGTTGGGGCAAAGTACTTTGGTTGTGTTGTGTGCAGGTTCCACGTTGTTTCTGACGCCGGTAGTGCGCCCTGTCACTAGTCAGCTAGCAACACCTTCAGAAGTCACGCATTTCTCCTACTGGTTGATTAAACCTTGATTTCTTACTGAGGAAAACTTACTGTGCTCATCATACCTTCCTCTTGGGTTCCCCAACAGTGTGAAGTCGGCGTTATGATAAGCACCATCTAGCTCTTTTCCTGGCGCCGTTGCCGGGGAGAAAGAGGATTTCTGCAAGGGGAGTCTCTCATCTCCAATATATTTACTTTGTTATAGTTTGCTTAGTTTACTTTACTTTGTTTTGTTTGCTTCATTATAACAAAAACACAAAAAAATTATATTATAGCTGTTATTCCCGTTGCTTAGTTTTACTTTTGCTAAAATGTCTATTCCTGCCACTATGTCGCCTGAGGAAATGATTTTCACTTTCAAGCAAGGGAGTGAGGAGAGTTTCAAGGAATCTTGGTACAAAATTAATAGTTCTTACAATAAAACTGAACCAAAAATGACTCTAGGCTTGCTTCTTAGTAGCTTTTATTTTGGTCTTATTCTGTGTTATAGATATGCTTTGGACACAGTAGCCGGAGGAGATTTCCTTCTTTGTGATGGAGATCATGCTTTTAATGCCATAAAAAAGTTGATTGCCACATATAGCTCACCTAGTAATTTTGATTCATCCCTTGTGAGCATTTTTGCTAGATTAAACACTCTCGAGAAATGTTATAGTATGATTCGGGAGAAGTATGATCTGGTTCCAATAAACTCTGAACCCTTAGGTTGGCTCCCTTCAGTGAAAGTTGATATAGGTGGTGAATTTTTTTATGCTCGTTGCGATATCATGTGTGAATTTTGCCTTATGCCTAGAGATATTTACGAGTCTTTAAATCTCTGGGGACTTTCTGAGGAAGGAGAAGAAATATCTCGTACCAATAATGATGTTATATTACCCATTGGAATTGCTGAAGGAGTGAATACAAAATTTTTAGGGAGGATGGTATCTACTGATTATCTTATCATTGAATGTGTAGGAAAATGACAAATCACGTTTGGGCGATCACTGCTAAAACTCCTGGGAGCAAGGATGATGTTGGGGAAGGTATTTTTTCATTTGAATTTTTTTTTCTAAATACAGGCAGCATATGCACCCTAGATCAAAATTGCATCCCCACCAAAATATGTCTTTTTTACATATGACACTAAGATTGTCGGTTTTCCGTGGAATCACTTTGTGAATGTGTAGAATTTCGAGATACACCCATTAAATTTTGTGTCTGAATTTTTCAATATTTTGAAAGTATATTTAAAATGAAACTTAAAAACCGGGAACATATGCTCCCGGGTGCCAAAACACCATCCCCTTTGTTGCATTATTACATTCTTTGAGAGTAGTATTACTTTGCACTCTATATGTTGTTTCTTATTTTACAAGGTTGCGTTTTTTTATGAAACATAGTACAGACATACATGTTTACATATACCTACATACACTTACCGCTATGAACACACACACTTACATCCTACCATATAATCATCTTCAAGGGATCGAGTTTAAGAAACTGATCCAACAAATCTTCAGATTGAGTAAGTCACCATAGACATCTCACTATCGACGAGAACTCCGCCTCCCACTAAAAAATATTCCGCTTTTATAATACACCAAAATATCAAATCTAGGGTTTAAATTCTGGTCGGCTGGAGATGCTATTAGTACTTTTAGTGCAATATCAAATCTAGGGTTTAAATGAAGAGGTTGAGGGTCGATTCCGGGCTTGGAAAATTCAGTTTCAATTTTGGGAAATCCGTTCCGTATGTGAAGAACAAAACAACGTGAAGACCATATATCTCAGATCGATGTTTGCGTGAAAGGTCATGGGCGAATAGAGGTTGTGTTCGGCCGCAAAACAGAATCCCACAACACACCTAAGTTCATGTTTGGTAGGCTGGGCGCCCCTGGCTCCCATCGGTCCAGAAGATTTTGGCTCATTTGATTGCCTCAAAGCCCTTCGCGTTGTGGTTCAGCCGGTTCTCAAAGCATTCTCGGGACATGCTCTGGAGGAATGCTCAAATCGGTAATTCCCAACCCGTTGTGGTGCGATTTTGCACGCCCTCGTGCAACGGTTGCACGCGTGGAGAAGCGCAGGAGACACCGCGTTGTCTTGGCCCTCGCTCCCCACTTCTAGTCACTGGTTCGCTCTTTTCTCTCTCCATTCAACTCTCTCACTAACACTGAGAGCGTTGTCGCATCAACCGCCGCCCATGGCCTCCTCGCCTCCTCCGCCTCCTTCCGCTCCAACGCCGATGGATCCAACCGTCTGCCCAACGGTGACGAGGTCCAATGAGGCGCTCCTGCGCATCGTTCGCGAGTACGAGGCCGGCGGTCGCGATTTGGCGGCGCAGATCCATGCCAGTCACGTACCGGTGTTGAATCGGCCGTCGCCGGTCGTGACCAGGCTGACCGGCATGGGAACTCGCAGCACCGGCATCACCGCTCTTCAGGCCACCGGGATTCCATCGGCGGATCCCTCGATGGGGGTTATTTACCCCTGGCCCCTAGGGTTTCCATCGGCGAGGGTGGCGGCAATGGCAGCAGGTCCACTGGGCTCCAGTAGGGAGATGGAGCCCCCGCCCGGGGTTTGTGTCGACCCCGATGCACGCGTCGATGTCATGGGGCCAGCCGCGTCTGGCTGCTCTGAATGGCGCGCCGTGGTTCGCGCCGCCATCTTTCGGCCAACCATGTGTTTGTCGACAGCCTTCAGCTCCCTCCGCGCCCCGCTTTCTGACCGCAAGACCACCGCCCTACCAGCCGACCGCTGCTCCGGCTCCGCCTAAATTTGGAGTGCGACAATCTCGGTCACATGCCGGCGCTGGTGCGCGGCCTCCTCCTCCGTCGGGACCGCTTGCGCTCCACCCCATCGTAAGCAATCTCCATCCCTTTTTCATCTGATAGATGGTAATGTTGATCGGTTCGATGACATTTTAGATCAGATTGTTGTCCTGCTGCTCCGATTGATGTGAATGTAGATAGGATTCATGTCAATGTGCGCTGCATATTAATGTTAAGCGTTGCATGTTTGGCATGACAATGTCAAATCCATGATGGAGCTTGAGCTTGTCAAGGACATGACAATGTCAAGTCCATGATGGAGCTTGAGCTTGTCATGGCCATGACAATGTCAAGTCCTTGATGAAGGTTGACATTGGCATGCTCCATGATGGAGCTTGACATTCACATGCTCCATGAGGGACTTGACAATGTCAAGTCTATGATGGAACTTGACATTAGCATGCTCCATGATGGACTTGACAATGTCATGGCCATGATGGATCTTGACATTGGCATTGCCATGATGATCTTGTGATTGTCATGGCTATCATGAACTTGATCTTGTCATTACCATTGGAGCTCACCAATGCAAGTATCGCTTACTCTTTGCATTCTCATTGCATCTGCAAAACTAGACCTTCCTGGAAACCTTCCCGGATGAGCCCATACTGGACGCAAGGGACATGGTCGTCCGAGTGTAGCTTCGTGACCCCAATGAAGGGTTCATGGAAGCCCACCGGTAGATCACCGCGCCAAGGGTTCACGCCGGCCGTCCTGCTGACCTGGGGCATGGTCCTAGGCTGCCGGTGCTGGCGTTCTTCGTGCAGCTGGAGAGCCCGGACCTCCATGCCCTCGCCGTGCCGCCCTACATGGAGCAGCACCTGATCAGCAAGTACAAGCTGAAGTACAATGGGCCGCCGGTGAAGGTGTGCTTTTACATGGACGAGCGCTGTGAGTGGAAGGTGCATCTCCAGTGGAGGGCCGAGCGCGTCGGCTTCATCAAGTCCTGGAGCGAGTTCATCGCCAGGCTTGACCTCCACGTCGACGACACGACCGTCTTCACCCCTAAGGACGACGGCTTCAAGGTCGACGTCTTGAGGAATGAGACTTCGTGCTACAACATCTTCAACTAAAGGAAGCATCGCGAGGGCCCTTATGTTGATCCTCGCTGTTAAGGTCATGCGCTTGATCCCTGTCTCTGGTGCTATCTGATCCTCGCCATTAGTTGTTGTGCTGGCCTCCAGGAGGCTGTTAAACACTTGCTTTTGTGCATATGTGACTGTAATGTTGACTTGTAGAGGATGCTGAACATTGCTTTTGGACCTGGGTAGTCTGCCCCCAGGTTTAAGTAGGCGTCTTACCGCTCTGGCGCTAGGATTAGGTACTAAGTACTCTATTCGTTGTGTATAACTGCATGATGTGCTTATGCCGGTGTTTGAGCTCTTGTGGTCTGTGTACCCTAAATGGCAACCAAACACATATGTTGTGGCTAAAGAGGATGTAACACTTTATTCAGAATCCAAACAACCTGCACTTCTGTTCGGGCGGATGCAACAGAGAAGACCAAACATTGAGTCGAATCTGACCCGTAACCCGTTCGCGACGCACCTACCAGACGCGTCCTAAATTGCTCAACGCTATCGGACACACTCGCCTTTCCACTTGTAAGGCGGTCCTCTTGTTCTCTACGGCGGAAACGGAGGCGCTCGCCACCGCGTAATCGAAGCAAAAGGATGACAGCAATCCAGCCAACTCCAACGTGAGCCGCCACGACGACACATAGCGGGGCGACGGCGACGGCGCACGACTCGCCGCGGACAGGTGCCGCGACCGAAAACCAGGAGCCGAAACAAGACCGGATCGAGTACCAACGGTGGCGCTATGTCGTTTTCCACCTGGATTCTACCCTGAGCTTCAGCCGTTTTATCAGCCAGGCCCGTTAGGCTTAGCTCATCTCTAAACGATTTTTTACAATTTATATATCTGTCTGGCCGACTATGCTTTTTTTCGATTAAGGAGTATAATCACAGCCTCTGCATCTAAAGGTTGCACACAACTTTCTTCTTTATTAAATTATTCACAATGAATTACAAGGAGATTACAAAGATCAATCTGGAAATCTCCTTCCTAGCGATAACTCGCTATACCTACAATGAAGGGAGGGACCATGAACAAGATCATACTCCCTAGCGGTACACCAACACACATCATCCAAAAAGCAAAACTCTGAGGGTGTGCCATTGCACACGTCGCAGAGTTCTCAACCGCCATCTATCTCGAACCCATCGCCAAGCGAGATCAACGTATTAACCATGTCAGGCCTGCCGTCGATGTCACCATAACACCAAACAGCTCCACTATCCTGCCCGCGTCCAGCAATCCTCGCCCGTCTTCGATACCCCGCAGCTCCAGCCCGCTGAGAATCATCGACAACAACGTGGTAGATGAACACCACTCCACCAAAAACCACCTCCATCCAGTCGTTGCTCCAAAAACGATGCCCCAAGAGGTAACACGACGCAGGAAGCGCTGTCATCGTCCGACCCTAAGCATTTGTTTCTCTAAAGAAAAACGATATATAATTGATCTTCTAAACTTAAACTCTACTACGTATTTTTTTTAGATCAAACTATTCAAGAAAACACATGCAAATCAATAAAATAAGTAAAACAGAAGGATTAGGAAAGAACAAAATTTAAAGATTACGACCATCTCGAAGTTAACATCGTCTTCCTCCTCCTCTGACGATGAAGAGTCGTCCAAGATGAACTCTGTCAACACCCGGATTTTTAAGTCCAGATGCCTATTATGCCATTCCTCGCAATCCCAGGAATATTGTTTTTGCGAGACATAATAGAGTGATATCACAACACATCATTCATTACAACACATAATCGTCTTACAAAATAAAGGATCACATGATCCAGTCTTTATTACAATAATAGAAGTTCTATTGATCCATTACATAACACATAGCGGAAGCGAAATAGCGTAGTAGTAGTCCATCTATTCCACAGGCAACTGTTGACGTCAGGAGTGATCCTAGTTGTCGTAGACGTCCTGCTGTCCTTCTTCCGGGTTCTGGTACTCCTCTTCATAGTCTGACCATTTGAATAGCCAGGGACACAGCCATGAGTACTTTAAAGTACTCGCAAACTAATACTAAGGTAAAAACTATCAACTATAGTAAGGGGGTTCTAAGCTCTAGTTTCATTTGCAGAAAGCCAATTTTATTTCGTAAACATTTGTAATCAAAAACTCCTCATTTGCCTAACTTAACTCAAATGGGAACATTAGTGTCATTCCCACAACTCAGTTGTGATTCAAAGTCAAAGTCACCTTTCAATTCAAATCACAAGTCACCATTCACCATTCATATTTTTAGAAAAGTTCTGATGACGGAACAGTATGGCCTTCCCAACTGTCCATGACCGCGGACGCGGCTATTCGAATAGGTTAAACTCTGCAGAGGTTGTACACTTGTGCCACAACAATTGCAATAGTTCGTCAGGGGTAACTGGCCCTGATTTATCGTACGCAGTACGCGAACTACCAATCCTAACCTTTCATTTACATACCCTAGTATAGGCACCTCTCCCCATGAGCTTGGCCTCCCAGTGAAGACAGACAGTCAGGGAACTGCACAGGGCTTGGGCCGGACATTCACCTCATTTCACGTCATTTCACATCATTCCTTTTGTTGTAGAGGCAGCCTCCGGCATAACCCCGATGACGCTTGTTTCAGAGGGAACCCATACTAAGACACATAAATTTCCAGCTAAGCCTTACCCAGATTCAGGTATTGTGGGGGTACTTGTAAAATTGGAATGGTATCGCATCCGAACCCAACCATCAGTTTTTGGTAAATTTCACCAAGTCATTCACAAGTCATATTCACCTTCAAAATCTTTCAATAGAATGACTCATCATTCCAAGGTTTTCAAAGTCATTGGTTTTCACAAGTTCCCATCTATAGTAGTCAACTTTAATTTAGCACTAGCAACTAGTCATAAGGGGTGCTAAGTAACTTGGATTGCTCTAGGATAAGTTTGATACTCTTGTACTACTCCATAACTAAACTAAGTGAATCATGAATCAAAAAGTACTTGATAAACAAAATTTAGTAAAGCTTGTATAGTAAAAACTTGGGATAGGAGCATTAAGCATAAAATAAAAGTGAGGATGCCTTGCTCTTGTAGAGCTTTGCACTTTGCAAGAATATTAGCTTGCAAACAAAATAGCTTGCATTAGTCTAGCTTGCCTTGATTGGTGATGTGATCAAAGTTTTCTTGCTCTTCCTCTTGGTAGAAGACCTCTTCCTCTTGATAGTCTCCGGTACTAGCGTCTATAAACGAATACGAGGATACAATCACCAAACAACACTTAAGCAGTTTTTAATTAGCCTTAATGGCTCACACAATTGATCTAGCATCACTACTTAACATTTATCCAAAAATTATTCTAGGGGTTCCTTATTTAATATTAGGAAAATAATTTCCTCTCATTGAAAATTGGAATTAGGGTTTCTATTTGGTTTGGAGAAATTATTTCCTCTCATTGAATTCTTCTTAAGAGTCAATCTTCTCAAATAACCAGGGATGATCCCATGTTGACCAAGGTCAACACTTCACATTTATTATTTGAGAAAAGTGATTTAATTGAGATTCATCATCTCATGTGATTTAAATAACCATTGCAAATTAAATACTATTTTGATTTAAATTCTACAAGTGAGCAAGTATGAACCTATGCAGTAGAGGTCATCATATTAATTGATAGCACTTGATAAAATGATTTAAATGAGGTGCTACACCTCATAGATTTAAATTCCTAAGGTTTGAAATAGTTTTAAATGAGCTAATATTGACTACATAGCCAATTTTTTAATCTAGCCCATGATCATGTACAGAACCCATATCATATTGTTTTATAGTAAATTAGAGTTTGTGAAAATTGAATTATTGCAATTGGATTCACTTCCAAATTCAAATTGGTTGATTTTTAAGATTTATTTGAATACTTAAAAGTAACTGTTTTGTTATTTTTGCTATTCAAAATCTACACAAGATAAGGGGTTGAATCCAGTGGCAAAATGTAGATAATTTCATGGGCTTTCCAGAGATATGTATTTTGCTAAATTTGGTTCAGTAGTTTGAAAGTTATTCAAATTTGAATAAAGCATCAGTATTTGAAATTTGCTGAAACTAAATATTTGAATTAAACACAAATGGGCTAGGCGGGAAACTGGATGGGCCGAAATGGGTTTAAACAAAGGAACTGGCCCAGTAACGGTTTGGGCCTGCTGACATGGGGTCCCACACGTCAGTGGGTCATTTTAGTGTTAGGTTAGGTTTAGAGAAGGTTTCACATCATTTGGTCAAGGTTTAAAGTCATAGGGCAAAATTTTGTGAAATGGCTATGTGTCACATATGCCTCTATGCATATGTTGCATTTGAATTTTAAATTGGCTTGGATTGACCCAATTGGTGTTGTTGAGTGTTGAAATGGTATATGGGAGTGATCCCACCATTCACAACAAGTCCTAGGGTCAATCTTCTCAAATTCACAAATTTGCATTTTACTCTCATATGCCTCTATGGCATTTTTAGTTTCTTTTTATTTTCTTTGGAAACAACTTGGATTAGGTTTGATAAGTGCTAGGTAAGGTGTATGATGGTTTTCCAAACCTCTAAACAAAGTAGAGGAGCTTAGGGTAAAGTTTCACAAAAATAGCCATAGGCACATATGCCTTTTTCTTATTTAATTTCCTTTTATTTTATTTTAACTTGGGTGATGAAAAGAGGGGTGAGGTTTAGGGTTTAAGGTTATTTCAAACTACTATAACAAGCAATCATGGCAATAGCACAAGGATTAAGCAAGATCACTATGCATCAAACTTAATTTAATAAAAGTTTTTGTTGGTTCCAAAATTTGGAACTAGGGAAATTCATTTGTTTTGTTTTGAAAATTTGGGATGTTACAAACCCTTCCCCCTTAAACAAATCTCGTCCCGAGATTTTAAGAAAAGTTAGGTTCCTAAGAAAGATTGAGCATTTTATTAACAGGGAGACATACTTGGCATTGTCTGGGGTGCTTCCTGCTTCATTGGCAATCATGTGGTAGAAACGGCCGTTGTTGTTGTGGTTCCTTCTACCGGCGAAGCGGCGCTGGGCAGGTGCAGCGGTGTTGGCGGCAATCTTGGCAAGCTTCTTGGGGCACTCATTGGAGTAGTGGCCCACAACTCCACATTCATAGCAGTTTGTT
This sequence comes from Lolium multiflorum, assembly GCA_030979885.1. Taxonomy (NCBI): domain Eukaryota; kingdom Viridiplantae; phylum Streptophyta; class Magnoliopsida; order Poales; family Poaceae; genus Lolium; species Lolium multiflorum. The sequence goes on from CM061750.1 coordinate 374,134,107, forward strand.
GACTTGTCCTTCGGGTGACGGGGATGGCATTGCTTCCAGTCCTCGGGCTGTTGGTGTTGTTGTTGTTCCCATTGTTGTTGTTGCTGTTGGGGTTGTTGTTGTTGTGGTTGCCGTTGTTGTTGTTACCTCCGGGCTTCGGGGGTCCTCCGTTGTTGTTGGTGTAGTTGGGGCGATAACTCTGAGCCGGGGGCTTGTTGTGTCTTGGGGGGAATCCTCTAGAGGAGTTGTTGCGGTACTTCTGGGTATGGTGGGGTCCACTTTGGTTCATCATCCTGCGCTTGCGGTTCTCATTGGCCTGATGCAGCTTTCCTTCCATCTGTATGGCTGAGTCCACGAGGGCTTCAGTCGTGTCGGAATGTTCACTAACACGGTTGCATCTCGTCGTGCGGTCCTTAATCTCTCCTTCCTTTTCTCATTGGTGTCGGTCTCATCCGGGGCGTACCTTGACAGAGTGAGAAACCTGTCGCGGTATTCCACCACGGACATTCTTCCTTGCTTGAGTTTCCGGAACTCGTCTCTCATCTTTTTGATTAGTCCTTGAGGCACATGGTATTTGCTGAACTTCAGCTTGAAGTCTTCCCATGTCATCATCTGTCCCGCATTCATTGCGCGGGCACTTGTCCACCAGGCTCTGGCAGGTCCTGAAAGGTAGTGGGTGGCGAACAGTACTTTTCTGCGGCTTCAACTCCCGCAACTTCAAGGTTGTTCTCCATGGTGGGAGCCAAATCAGCATCAAGGGGCTCTTCAGTCTTGTTGAACATCGGGGGGTTGGTGTTCTGAAAATTCTTCAGTTTTGACCCAGGGTGATCGTGGTTTCCGTGGTCTTGATTGTTCTGGGCTATCTGTTGCAGTGCGGCAAGGTTTGCTTGGCGTTCAGCTCTTTCAGCTTCTCGGTCTGCCATCATCGTCTGCAGCAGTTGCATCATGGCATCTTGGGTGGCGTTGCGGGTTGGTGGGGCCATCTGATCATTGAGGTAGATGATAAGATAAGAGGGAAATTTCTAGGGTTTGTTTTGCTAAATTTTTTAAAAAGTTCATAAATTGAAAACTTGAGTAGTGTTGCGGGGGTAAAAACCAACAACACTTTTTCATTCATTCCAAGCATCACATATTACAAAGCTAACACACCGTTGGTTTGAAGAACCATTCATTCGCTCTATGATACAAGGGGATCCTGATACAACTCACACCTACTTAAGTGCTGGGGTGATACTACTCTTCAGGGTGTAATTCTTCGTCTTCACGGGTGATGTGCTTGGCGAGAGGCGAGGGCGTTGTCCAAATCCCTGCGGGTTTTGTACATCCTGAAGTCCTGGTGTGATACATAGGGGTTCATCTCCGTGTGCGGGGGCATGGTCATCGGTCTTCCCATGGGGTCATGTCTTGGGTAGTAGATGAAGCGAGTGTTCTTGATCTAGTTCTCATTTTGTCCGCACAGACGGAAAATTGCTTCTTGCATAGCTCGACTAGTCCTTCCTTCCAAGTGTTTCCCGTTACAGAAAACCAGATGGTTTCCCATACCGGGCTCCAAGCTTTTTCGTAGATCAGTAGAAACTTCCCACCGAGGTGGTTCTCCGGAGTGGTTGTTGAGGGGTATTCCGAAGAACTCGGGATACGGGTGTCCTAGATATTCCACTAGTTGCTTCAAATCCTTTTCGAACCTTAGGTCGCCTCCGGGACCAAGCTGATAAAACTCCCATTGGTACTCCATCTGTGAGCAATGAGGATGAGTAAGTTAGAGAAGTGATCAAGTGTGCAAACTTTTATGTAGGAATTTCAAGGAAAAGTAGAGCATGAATTTCTCACTTGAAAAAGATCTCAAGGGTAAGAGTGGGAAATAAGTTTTGAGAAATATTTACTTCCTTTGTTTTGAAACTAAGTTTTTCGGACGTCCATTCTAACTAGGGTCTCCTAAGGTCAAACAATGGCTCTGATACCAACTTGTCAACACCCGGATTTTTAAGTCCAGATGCCTATTATGCCATTCCTCGCAATCCCGGAATATTGTTTTTGCGAGACATAATAGAGTGATATCACAACACATCATTCATTACAACACATAATCGTCTTACAAAATAAAGGATCACATGATCCAGTCTTTATTACAATAATAGAAGTTCTATTGATCCATTACATAACACATAGCGGAAGCGAAATAGCGTAGTAGTAGTCCATCTATTCCACAGGCAACTGTTGACGTCGGGAGTGATCCTAGTTGTCGTAGACGTCCCGCTATCCTTCTTCCGGGTTCGGTACTCCTCTTCATAGTCTGGCCATTTGAATAGCCAGGGACACAGCCATGAGTACTTTAAAGTACTCGCAAACTAATACTAAGGTAAAAACTATCAACTATAGTAAGGGGGTTCTAAGCTCTAGTTTCATTTGCAGAAAGCCAGTTTTATTTCGTAAACATTTGTAATCAAAAACTCCTCTTTTGCCTAACTTAACTCAAATGGGAACATTAGTGTCATTCCCACAACTCAGTTGTGATTCAAAGTCAAAGTCACCTTTCAATTCAAATCACAAGTCACCATTCACCATTCATATTTTTATAAAAGTTCTGATGACGGAACAGTATGGCCTTCCCAACTGTCCATGACCGCGGACGCGGCTATTCGAATAGGTTAAACTCTGCAGAGGTTGTACACTTGTGCCACAACAATTGCAATAGTTCGTCAGGGGTAACTGGCCCTGATTTATCGTACGCAGTACGCGAACTACCAATCCTAACCTTTCATTTACATACCCTAGTATAGGCACCTCTCCCCATGAGCTTGGCCTCCCAAGACAACTCACTGGGAACTGCACAGGGCTTGGGCCGGACATTCACCTCATTTCACGTCATTTCACATCATTCCTTTTGTTGTAGAGGCAGCCTCCGGCATAACCCTGATGACGCTTGTTTCAGAGGGAACCCATACTAAGACACATAAATTTCCACTAAGCCTTACCCATTCAGGTATTGTGGGGGTACTTGTAAAATTGGAATGGTATCGCATCCGAACCCAACCATCAGTTTTGGTAAATTTCACCAAGTCATTCACAAGTCATATTCACCTTCAAAATCTTTCAATAGAATGACTCATCATTCCAAGATTTTCAAAGTCATTGGTTTTCACAAGTTCCCATCTATAGTAGTCAACTTTAATTTAGCACTAGCAACTAGTCATAAGGGGTGCTAAGTAACTTGGATTGCTCTAGGCTAAGTTTGATACTCTTGTACTACTCCATAACTAAACTAAGTGAATCATGAATCAAAAAGTACTTGATAAACAAAATTTAGTAAAGCTTGTATAGTAAAAACTTGGGATAGGAGCATTAAGCATAAAATAAAAGTGAGGATGCCTTACTCTTGTAGAGCTTTGCACTTTGCAAGAATATTAGCTTGCAAAAAAAATAGCTTGCATTAGTCTAGCTTGCCTTGATTGGTGATGTGATCAAAGTTTTCTTGCTCTTCCTCTTGGTAGAAGACCTCTTCCTCTTGATAGTCTCCGGTACTAGCGTCTATAAACGAATACGAGGATACAATCACCAAACAACACTTAAGCAGTCTTTAATTAGCCTAAATGGCTCACACAATTGATCTAGCATCACTACTTAACATTTATCCAAAAATTATTCTAGGGGTTCCTTATTTAATATTAGGAAAATAATTTCCTCTCATTGAAAATTGGAATTAGGGTTTCTATTTGGTTTGGAGAAATAATTTCCTCTCATTGAATTCTTCTTAAGAGTCAATCTTCTCAAATAACCAGGGATGATCCCATGTTGACCAAGGTCAACACTTCACATTTATTATTTGAGAAAAGTGATTTAATTGAGATTCATCATCTCATGTGATTTAAATAACCATTGCAAATTAAATACTATTTTGATTTAAATTCTACAAGTGAGCAAGTATGAACCTATGCAGTAGAGGTCATCATATTAATTGATAGCACTTGATAAAATGATTTAAATGAGGTGCTACACCTCATAGATTTAAATTCCTAAGGTTTGAAATAGTTTTAAATGAGCTAGTATTGACTACATAGCCAATTTTTGAATCTAGCCCATGATCATGTACAGAACTCATATCATATTTTTTTATAGTAAATTAGAGTTTGTGAAAATTGAATTATTGCAATTGGATTCACTTCCAAATTCAAATTGGTTGATTTTTAAGATTTATTTGAATACTGAAAAGTAACTGTTTTGTTATTTTTGCTATTCAAAATCTACACAAGATAAGGGGTTGAATCCAGTGGCACAATGTAGATAATTTCATGGGCTTTCCAGAGATATGTATTTTGCTAAATTTGGTTCAGTAGTTTGAAAGTTATTCAAATTTGAATAAAGCATCAGTATTTGAAATTTGCTGAAACTAAATATTTGAATTAAACACAAATGGGCTAGGCGGGAAACTGGATGGGCCGAAATGGGTTTAAACAAAGGAACTGGCCCAGTAACGGTTTGGGCCTGCTGACATGGGGTCCCACACGTCAGTGGGTCATTTTAGTGTTAGGTTAGGTTTAGAGAAGGTTTCACATCATTTGGTCAAGGTTTAAAGTCATAGGGCAAAATTTTGTGAAATGGCTATGTGTCACATATGCCTCTATGCATATGTTGCATTTGAATTTTAAATTGGCTTGGATTGACCCAGTTGGTGTTGTTGAGTGTTGAAATGGTATATGGGAGTGATCCCACCATTCACAACAAGTCCTAGGGTCAATCTTCTCAAATTCACAAATTTGCATTTTACTCTCATATGCCTCTATGGCATTTTTAGTTTCTTTTTATTTTCTTTGGAAACAACTTGGATTAGGTTTGATAAGTGCTAGGTAAGGTGTATGATGGTTTTCCAAACCTCTAAACAAAGTAGAGGAGCTTAGGGTAAAGTTTCACAAAAATAGCCATAGGCACATATGCCTTTTTTTTATTTAATTTCCTTTTATTTTATTTTAACTTGGGTGATGAAAAGAGGGGTGAGGTTTAGGGTTTAAGGTTATTTCAAACTACTATAACAAGCAATCATGGCAATAGCACAAGGATTAAGCAAGATCACTATGCATCAAACTTAATTTAATAAAAGTTTTTGTTGGTTCCAAAATTTGGAACTAGGGAAATTCATTTGTTTTGTTTTGAAAATTTGGGATGTTACAAACTCCCTCAACCTATTCATTTACATTTATCCAATTTCCTATGTTGTATTTGATTGACAAAACTAAAAACAAGAAAAATAGCAAAAAGGGAAAACTCACCTAGACAAACGGCCGGTTGAACATTTCTTTGGTGGAGGAGATAAGATAGTTGGCCGGTGATGTTGAGCGAGCACCGAAGCTACACATCGGCCGAAGGGGTTGAAAGATGGATGGCGGGCCTCGATGGATGAATGATCCAACCTCGGTCGCTAGTCGCACACCAAGCTTGCGGCGAGTGACTTTGCGTGGGCCATGAGGGCGGCGGAAGCTACATGGTGTCGGCGGAGGCTTTTGGTGGTTGGCGGATGTGTCGCCGACGGCTTAATGGGGTGGACGGGGAGAACGTTGACGCGGGTGGGAGGTCCAAAATTTTACTCGGCGCAACCTAGGTCGAGTGTATTTACTTCTCCAAGTGGCAAACTCTCACAATTTTTACTCTAAATCTTTTACGGCTAGGTACAATTTAAAGGAGTAAAATCAAAATTTTACTTCTCCAACCGTTTTTAGGGATCGGTTAGACATGTTTTTAGGCTCCCTCGTATAGGATACACCCACTATACGCCAGTACGCCGATGACCCCGCGTTTGCCGAAGGACACCCTTAGTATTGCACTGTATATGCCAACGGCTAAACTTTGGTAATAGTCGCCGTCGCATGCATACATATATTTGCCAACGGCCAAGCTCTTCCGATGACTATTTCTTGGTCTTCGGCATACAGATCTGTATGCCTATATACGGTCTGGATAAAAAGCCCTTGGTACAGAAAAGACCATCGACAACATATGGTTTCTTGTAGTGGGGGCGCATCGCTATGCGTAGGCGTAGGCCTAGCGTAGTGTGCATCAGGTTCGTTCCAATGCGAGACGGCACGCGCTGCTCGCCTCTTGCTCGCCTCACGTGTCATCTCCCATGTATTAGTACAAGCACTAGGCTAGCCAACAAAAAGATGGAGGATGCGGATAGGGATGTCGTGCAAATAATGAAGCCGTGACAGCTGACACGCGATACTGGCCGGGTCCGTCTGTTTTGACAGGAGCGTCTCCTTTTCAACCATTGAACGATGCATATTTGGCGATCTAGGTCCATCCACTTCCAGACAGGACTAGGACTGCTTTTCTTTCGAGACCTCGAGCACGACATGATCATGATCATGATCATTGCGGTTGTTTTCTCCGCAGAAGAAAGATCTCCTTGCCCATTTGCTTCTATCCGGAATGTGCATCGCATCCGAAACGCATGCTTCCTTTACTGGAAAAGAACGGAGAATAAACGTGCTACGTGCTGGTCAAGAACCTCGGAGCAATTTGTCCCTGCAATATCTAGTAGAGATTTCAGTTTTATTGACCTCGACTTTTTTTCGCATTTGAAAAGGTGGTCTCTCAACTTTATGGGAGTTCTTGGTCATTTCGATTCAAATACCAAAAACTATTTTTTAAGATTAGGGGTTCCCCATTTCCATTAAAGAAACCGTAGGCTTGCTACAAAGTATAAAATAAAAGCAAAGAAAACAGAAAGAAAAGAAGCACAAAGGGAGTTCAGCACAGCTCATACAAGTACAACCCAGGCGTCAAACCACCCAGACTATAGCAAAAACTAGATTGATCCAAGTATCTTCTCTGGGCCTCAGATCAGAACCTACTATAAACGTTGGACCCATGAAAGTAAGAAACTACAGCAGAGTCTTCTAGCAAGTAAGTTTCTGAACTCCACCCCTTCGATGTGCGGAAAGTTTCACTTGACAACTGCACAAACAACTCGTCTCCCCAGATGAGTCCATTGCGGTTTGTTTCCTTTACCTGCAAAATGGCCAATGGGGAAACCAATGACCCAATCATATTAGTCACTGCAAGGGGATCATCTGGTCTAATTGATCTAAAACAAGCATTATAATGTGTTTTCCAAATTGACCAAAGTATTGCTGCAGCACCCACACGTATATCTGGTCTGTCCTTTTTAGGAAACCCTCTAATTGAACCACTAAACAAGTGTTGGAAAGATCTTGGTTTACATCTAAAACCAAAGGCACACGACGATATGTTCCAGATGCAAAGAACATATGAGTAACAGTACAATTCCTTAGAAAAACTAATTATGCGATATACATCAGACCTGGTTGCGAAAAAGATTATGGCAGTTTGGAGGAAGATTTCAGAAACTGTCATCATCATCCACCATCCAGTTTGGAGGAACATGAACTGCAGCTTATCACGCATCTTGTAGTCGTTGCAACAAAGAAAAGCATACAGCTAATAGTTTTTTTTTGCTTGATGTGCAGCATATTTGAGATGTTGAAGTCAATATTTAATTAGGTGTTAACTGAAAAAAAAAACTAATTGCTTCCTTCGATTGAATCCAAACATCTTTAATCCGGTGGATAACATAATGTTGGTAAGCTGTCGGAATGTCATTCATGTACAGCAGGCAATCATTCCTAATAGCATCTGCAATATGGCAAAGTAATCAGTAAAATACTATACAGAATATAAAGATAAAGTAGTGACCAAATTATATCTTGGGCGCTGCCACACTGGTTAAATTGTACAGTACTAGCTGCGCCCTAATCAAAAGAATCTCCAGGTACTGAAACAAGGCAAAATTAAAATGAACGGCAGGAGGGCTATTTTCTACCTGTATACCAAGCTTGAAGAAAAAATATAGACAGGTTGTGTTACCATACATAAAAGCTTCGCCTTTGATGCAGCGGAACGAGAGGCGTACCTGCACACGAGACATAACCACTATGGATGAACTGATTTTTCACTGGGCACAAGCACCGTTTGGACGCAGAACCTGGCATAGGAAATCCAAGGAGCAGGGCAGGCCGCAGGCGTCGATACTTTGCCGCTGTGTCGATCTTACCCATCTTGGATGATTTATAGAATACATGTAGGTTTTGGTTTGAGATTTTCTCATGTTTTTCGATGAAGTTCCAAGTTTAGCTATTGAGATCTGTTGGATGCCCAATCTTTTCGGTTTGCAGTTTCCTGCACGCTTGTTGTTCACTTCTGATTCTTTTTCCCTCCTACTAGAACTTCCAAAAATCACAAAATAATTATCAGGGCAGCATCTTTTAGTTCTCTATCTACCCTATTATTATAAGATCGTTTCCACGATTCTACATATGCTTAAAATCCTTCTTTCACTGTTGTTTTAGAAAACAGACTGTGCCATTTTGTTGCAAGAGTGGCTTTTTAATGTACATTTCGATTCTTATGGATCTTGCACTATTCTTCTCAAAGTTATCCACTTATTCAACATCCCTAGACTTCAATTCTATTTTTTTAATGATTTATGCAGTAGCTAAGAATTATTATATAATAATCCATTAAGGAATCTACGTACAAAGCAAAAGTAGAGAACAATGTGGCGAAGTTTTTACAACACAAAGGAACATAAATACTAATGTGTCATATGAAGAAATGGTACAACCTTAAGCTTGGGATGCCCCCAGATTCTTGGATCTCCATTAACCATTGACGGTTTGCGCAATTTTTCCCCCTATTTTTCGAGCACCATTATTGTTTTTATTAAACTTGGCTCATCTTTTGTTTTAGTCTAGTTTTGTTTCTTAAATACACCATCAATGTTAGGCTGTGAACTTACATGCTTTATATATTTTGAAGAGTGCTCTCTAGGGCTGTTAGAAACTCATTGTGCTTAATGTATGCATATATATAAAGAAAAAAAATGAGGTTGAGTTCTAATCACATCATCCTTTTGCATTTGATTGTCATTTTTAGAGATGATATAGTAGTTTAGAAATACCATAGTGGACATTAACTTAAGTAAAATACTTATGTTAATGGTTATTAGTTAAGTAATCTTTTGGTATATGAACGAAGTGTGTTGAGTCCTTTTTGTGAGCTGTATTTGGTGGTCAATATCCCTCTTGGTAGCCTTTGTCCAACAAGCATGGTATACCATTCTTGTGCATCCAAACTCCTTAAGCAAAGTTTTTTCCACATTTTTCCACTATATCTACATATATGTGGTATTTCTTACCATTCCAATTAAATTGTCATCGTCGCATCACATCACTGAAACTTATATATCTCATAGCTCAAGGTGAACTTGCGTGGGTGTGTCTACAATCTTGATATGTTAATTTATCTTTATTGATATCCCAAAACAAGAAAAAAAAATCTTCCCTGAACTTAACTCAAATAATGTGTTTGTGCATTGTATCCAAAAGCCAAACTATCTTTGTATTTTATTCTACCATATATACCAATGCTGGCAAAAGGCCATAACCTTTCTGAGTTGGTTAATAGTTACTATTGCACATGAACAAGGAACTTCTGTTGTGGGGGAAAATAGGATATCTCTTATTCCAATCTTAAAAAGGGAAAGAAATGATCCAATTATGTTGTTTACCGAGCGTTAAACATTCATTGAAGCAATGGTCTCAATAGTTTGAAACCGTTGACATGAGCATCTCAGACTTCCAAAACCTCATGCATGGCAATCCATGTTTCCTTTTGCCAAGGACATTTTTTTCTTATTTATAAGAGCCAGTAAAGAGATGCAAATCTCCGTGAGATAAGAAAAAATCTCTGGTTTTTTCTGTCACACAAATAGGACAAAATGCATGATACTTTATGTTTCCCTTGCATGTTCTAACGTACCCGAGCTTGAAAATTTATTTCATGGTGCATGAGAAGTACTATACTAGATGATGTCGATGCTACTCTAGCACCATGACGTGAATTTGGTTTAATTGCTTGATGATATATTATGTTAATTACAATTAATGATGTATAGAGTTTATTGGCTTTTACATTTGACTAAGAATTTACAGATAACAAACAAAAAGGAAATAAATCACTAAATGGATTTTGGATGCATGATTCAAAACAATGAAATTAAAGAACTAACCATTATTACTACTGTTCATGTTTTAGTTCATCGTATTTTTGTCATGATATGTGATTCATGTGTATCATAAGTGGATTTTTCCTTTGGTGACATTTAAAAAATTAGAATAATGTAGGATCCTATGAAATGTAGTATCTATTATATTGAGTCATGGGTATGTCATCCGTTGAAGGGAGTGGTGTTTTGGAACATGGGAGCATATGCTCCCTCTATTTTGAATTTCATCTTACACATATTTTGAATTTCAAAAAAATTGAAACGAAAAATTCGCACATACATCTTCACGTGCTACGCGCTCACAAAGGTGTTTCATAAAAAATGGACTTGTCATGTGACGTGTGTAAAAAAGAGAAAACTCAGTCCTAAAAATAATGCTTTTTACAAGGTGAATTTTCTCTTTTTTACATAGACCACAAAAAATATTAATTTTTCGTGAAACTTGACGAATGCACATATATTATGGAGATGTACATGTAGAATTTTTTGTCAAATTTTTTTGACAACTCGAAATATAATTTTTTGGTATAGAGAGCATACGCATCCGGGAGCCGAATTGAATTTCCGTTGAATATTATATAAAGTTTTCCTCTCACATCCACTATAAAATCTTCAAACTCCAGTTTTGTACTCTCTCAAGACCTTTGTACTATTTTGTATCGCTACCTCCGACCATGTGAGTTCGATAGGCTGGAAGAGATATATTTGTATAGGTTTTGAATCCTTCGTAACTAGTGAGTTTAGTATGATGTCAGAACCACCAACCGTTCATACACTTTTAGTAGGAAAGTTTACTTTATAGGGTCGGCACATCCAATGGCTATTTGTCCTATACCTATGAGCAGGGACTTTGTAGTTTTCTTTCCAACTCAATTTTTAAGTGGTGTTATGTTCGATTCAACACCACCGAGTTAACTCTTTGTCGATACTACAAAGTGTGCACATATCTAGGACACAAACTACCTATTTTTCAAACCTAGCGAACGATTGTTTACACGATCCCATGTTAACTCACCATGAGGATCGGTCTTATTTGTTCGGAACAGGGCTCGGGTCAATAAGATTGGATCAACGACACAATGTAGGTGATGAAGAACTTCTCTCAAACTGTGGTGACCCGACATACCACTGCATGGTGTAGTATGCAAGTCTGATATAACACTAATGAAACACCGTTCCACTAGTATTATATCGCTCAGAGTGGTACAACAGAAACATATGCGGGTCCAAGGCATGTCTATAGAATTACAACACTGACTCTTTACAAAAGATCCACACAGCCTCCTACTTTACAATGAGGTAAACTGCAACTAAACTCCAGAAGAACGACTCGTGATCTAATCTTATCACAGACTCTATTTGTAGAGTATTTAACTAGCTATAGAGGCCATGAATAGATTCTAGCTAAATATGAGCTAGGTTTAGGGACCTAGTCCCCTTCTACTGCTAATCTAGGTTTTCTCCTCGTTGGATGTGGTATCTGACTCTTCTGACATGGTCCTGTCTCTTGAAGTAGTTGTTGACTCCGCGCCCTTTGAGTTGCATGGTAGATCCTCCTTCGATGCCTCCATATCTAAGCATGGGATTTAAGAGTGGTATGAGTAGGAGCGTACTCAACAAGTTCATTATAGGAAAGAGGTGTTTAATGCACTAGCTACAGCATTAGACCAGAAAGTCTAATACCAATGCAGGTTTTCATAACCATTTCTTCAAAAGGTTGCTTTTATTCAGAAGAACTATGTCCGTCAGCCTTCACCGGTTTACTAGAACTTCATGGAGTTCCTTTCCGGCAGCGTTCGCAGTTCCATATCCCGGAACAGGGAGTGACAGGTCACGATTCATTACACTCTGCATAGGTGTGTTGCTTTACCCATAAGAGATCTTAACCTTGGTGCCAACCGGGCTCGAGTTTCCCGTCCACACTTCCTTTGGTGTGAGGCACGGTATAAGGTCATAGCCAATTATATTCCTCCGCTACCTCGCACACCCACCCTTTGTTGCATCCCCGACCCTGGGTCCTCGCCGGTGTACCTATACCAATTAAGGATGGCCCCCGACCACGACGACAGTCTGGGATCGAACCAAACTCCTTCGCCGTAGATGCAACCCATCATAGACCGCAATACCGTGGGGACTTAAGGCTTCCCCAACCTACCGCTTGCTCCTTGGGCTACAAGTTCTACGGACAATGCCGTGGGGACTTTAACGGGTTCCCCACCCTACCGCTTGTCCCCTTGGAATACAAGTGTCTACGGTAAAGCGCATCCGTTGATGTACAAGAGGTGGAAATACAATTGACTATTCCGTCTCACTCCAGATCTTATGGTTAACACGGGTATTATGGCACAAGAATCACTGGACGACATTTTTTGTTAATCCTAGATGGATATAAACCCATTGCAATGGAACCTCCACCATGTCAACACAATCCATAGTTCCATTGCCAACGACATAGTCATATTCATAGATGAAAATAGTGGTTTCGCTTTTTATGCAGAAGTGATAAACATAGTACTTTGCAAGTAATTTGATAAAAATACTCAAATGACATGAGCAAGCGATGAACTTGCCTTTCTTGACTGCAAGATTATGCAGCAAGGTCTTCGATACGAAATAACTCCAAATTCTGAAATAGCATCATCGTCCGGTAAGGACGATGTTTAAAAGATTGGCAAGGATGCAATAATGCATAAGTATGAGATGCAATCGCTCTAAGCGTGACCTAACCCCAATGATTTAGGATTAGTGAGTTGTAATGATTAGTTCAGGGTGTGTTGCACTTTTAGATAGTACACAAACAAGGTTCTTATTCAGGTTGATTACTTGGTATTATAAATAAGCAATGCAATATATCACAACAATAATATTACAAGCACACATTAATGAGAATTGGTATAATCCTAACATGTAATGAATAGTGGTTGATTTTAGCACTATATGTCATGGTTAATGATTGATTCTCATATACTTCAAAAGAATAACTTTTGAAGAACATGTTCTTTTATAAAGAACAAGTATGATAATTAGGGTTGTGGAGCTCTATGGGTTACTATGGTTTCAACTAGTGTCTGGAGTAAGTATTAGATGGATCCAAACAATGTTGGATTCATCGATAGCTAGAGATCATATGGTTTTAGTGAAGCACGTCTAAGCAAATCATTATACATAGGTGCTACCAAGGTTGGTATACCTTGCTAATGATGTCTGGCTAGGTTTATAGATCTTATTAGGTATAGTGGATGACTATTCTATATTTTCTTCAAAGGAATAACTTTTGAAGAACATACTTCTTAACTAATAAGAAGTATCTCAATTAGAATTGGGTGGTCTAGGGTTTGCTATTGGATATACTAAGTAAGGAATAGTTAGTTCCTATATAGGATGGTTCATAATTATCTAACATTAGTAGGATTTAGTGGAGCATGAGTATGTAATGTAACGGATGAGCATGTATGCTATTATGGTTCATCACAAGGGTGTGATGCTAAGCATGGATAGATAAGGTTGTTGTTCCTAAGGATAGGAACTAGGGTTGGTTCTATTTGATCATCTAGGTTTGATTAAGATGAACACATGGGATGCTAATTTAGTAATGATAGGTTACTACATTTTATGTGGTCATGGTAAATATTTAGTTGCTACTATGGTTCTATGACTACTATTGAAGTAGCATAATCACATGTTAACTTGGGGTGTAGGTTTGGAAACCCTTTAGGGTTCATATGAAGTAATGGAGCTAGGGTTCTAAATGGCATTAGGGTTTTTAGTATCCCACATAAAATTATGGGGTTATAATTCTATTCCTAATGGAATTAGGGTTTCCTAATTGTGATGTAACTCTTAAGGTAATCATTTGATTATGGAGTTGAAGTTGTTAATAACTTGGATTTGAAAATAATATTGGATTATGGCATTTTATTATTTTTAAAGAATGAATAATTAAGATAATTATTAACCAGTTTTTAAATCCCTCAGATAAGGATTTATCAAAATAACAAATAAGGAAAATTAGATTTAATGTTTTCTTTATTTATTTACTGGTTTGTATTTAATTTGAAAAGTTGTACTAATTATTGAATTTGTTTTGAATTTAGAATAAAAGAAAATGCTTATTTGATGAGTTTAAAATAATTAAATATTTATTGAAAATAAAAATTCCATATTATATTTTTCTTGGATAGATTTAATTTTTAGGATCATTTTGATATCTCATTTGGATTTTTCTGAGTTGTAATGGATTTTATAAATATTTGCAAAATTTCAGTAATTGTTGGATTTGAATTAAAAATCAAAACAAACCACTAAACCTACCCGGACAGGACACACCCACAGTCTATGACTGGTGGGGTCTGTCCACCTCATTCGCCACGGGGCATTTGACCAGGTCAAAATCGCTACCGTGGTGACGAGGCTGCTGGCCGGCGGCCAGATGAGATCGACGCCGGCGATTTGTGGCGTGCGCGGATGGAATGCTAGGTAGGCTCGACTCGGGGTGACCTGGTGAACCGTTTGAGGGTGGCGCCGCTCCGAATAGGTCACCGGAGCTTGCTCGCCGACGAGACCGAGCGGCGGCGGACATGGACATGTGCAGCTAGGAGACTACGGGCGATGATCTGATGTTATAGGAAGCTTAAGAGATGCGCGGGCTCACCGTGAGCACGACGGGCGTGTCGGCGAGGCCGGAGGTGGCCGGACGGCGACGTAATGGTCATGGTGGCTGATACGTCTCCGACGTATCGATAATTTCTTATGTTCCATGCCATATTATTGATGATACCTACATGTTTTATGCACACTTTATGCCATATTCGTGCATTTTCTGGAACTAACCTATTAACAAGATGCCGAAGAGCCAGTTGTTTTCTGCTGTTTTTGGTTTCAGAAATCTAGTAACGAAATATTCTCGAATTGGACGAAATCAACGCCCAGGGTCCTATTTTGCCATGAAGCTTCCAAGACCGAAAGGGATACGAAGTGGGCGACGAGCGCCGCCACCATAGGGCCGCGCGGCCGCAGGGGGCCGCGCCGCCCTATGGTGTGGGCCCCTCGTCGCCCTCCGACTCTGCCCTTCCGCCTACTTATAGCCTCCGTCGAAACCCCGTACGAAGAACCACGATACGGAAAACCTTCCGAGACGCCGCCGCCGCCAATCCCATCTCGGGGATTAGATCTCCTCCGGCACCCTGCCGGAGAGGGGATTCATCTCCGGAGGACTCTTCACCGCCATGGTCACCTCCGGAGTGATGAGTGAGTAGTTCACCCCTGGACTATGGGTCCATAGCAGTAGCTAGATGGTTGTCTTCTCCTCATTGTGCTTCATTGTTGGATCTTGTGAGCTGCCTAACATGATCAAGATCATCTATCTGTAATGCTATATGTTGTGTTTGTCGGGATCCGATGGATAGAGAATACCATGTTATGTTAATTATCAAGTTATTACCTATGTGTTGTTTATGATCTTGCATGCTCTCCGTTATTAGTAGAGGCTCGGCCAAGTTGATGCTAGTAACTCCAAGAGGGAGTATTTATGCTCGATAGTGGGTTCATGTCTCCGTGAATCTGGGGAGTGACAAAACCCCTAAGGTTATGGATGTGTTGTTGCCACTAGGGATAAAACATTGATGCTATGTCCGAGGATGTAGTTATTGATTACATTACGCGCAATACTTAATGCAATTGTCTGTTGTTAGCTTAATAATGGAGGGGGTTCGGATGATAACCAGAAGGTGGACTTTTTAGGCATAGATGCGGTTGGATGGCGGTCTATGTACTTTGTCGTAATGCCCAATTAAATCTCACCGTACTTATCATGACATGTATGTGCATTGTTATGCTCTCTTTATTTGTCAATTGCCCGGTAATTTGTTCACCCAACATGCTTTTATCTTATGGGAGAGACACCTCTAGTGAACTGTGGACCCGGTCCATTCTTTTATACTGAAATACAAATCTGCGCAATACTTGTTTTTATGTTTTCTTGCAAACAATCATCTTCCACACAATACGGTTAATCCTTTGTTACAGCAAGCGGTGAGATTGACAACCTCTGTTTCGTTGGGGCAAAGTACTTTGGTTGTGTTGTGCAGGTTCCACGTTAGCGCCGGAATCTGGTGTTGCGCCGCACTACATCCCGCCGCCATCAACCTTCAACGTGCTTCTTGGCTCCTCCTGGTTCGATAAACCTTGGTTTCTTTCTGAGGGAAACTTGCTGCGCATCATACCTTCCTCTTGGGGTTCCCAACGAACGTGTGAATTACACGCCATCAAGACACGCTGCAAGGGGAGTCTCCACTTCCCAATCTCTTTACTTTGTTTTTGTCTTGCTTTATTTTATTTACTACTTTGTTTGCTGCATTATATCAAAACACAAAAAAATTAGTTGCTAGCTTTACCTTATTTACTATCTTGTTTGCTATATCAAAAACACACAAAAAATTAGTTACTTGCATTTACTTTATCTAGTTTGCTTTATTTACTACTGCTAAAATGGCCACCCCTGAAAATACTAAGTTGTGTGACTTCACAACCACAAATAATAATGATTTCCTATGCACACCTATTGCTCCACCTGCTACTACAGCAGAATTCTTTGAAATTAAACCTGCTTTACTGAATCTTGTTATGCGAGAGCAATTTTCTGGTGTTAGTTCTGATGATGCTGCTGCCCATCTCAATAATTTTGTTGAACTATGTGAAATGCAAAAGTATAAGGATGTAGATGGTGATATTATTAAATTGAAATTGTTTCCTTTCTCATTAAGAGGAAGAGCTAAAGATTGGTTGCTATCTCTGCCTAAGAATAGTATTGATTCCTGGACTAAATGCAAGGATGCTTTTATTGGTAGATATTATCCCCCTGCTAAAATTATATCTTTGAGGAGTAGCATAATGAATTTTAAACAATTGGATAATGAACATGTTGCTCAAGCTTGGGAAAGAATGAAATCTTTGGTTAAAAATTGCCCAACCCATGGACTGACTACTTGGATGATCATCCAAACCTTCTATGCAGGACTAAATTTTTCTTCGCGGAATTTATTGGATTCAGCTGCTGGAGGTACCTTTATGTCCATCACTCTTGGTGAAGCAATAAAGCTCCTTGATAATATGATGGTTAATTACTCTGAATGGCACACGGAAAGAGCTCCACAAGGTAAGAAGGTAAATTCTGTTGAAGAAACATCTTCCTTGAGTGATAAGATTGATGCTATTATGTCTATGCTTGTGAATGGTAGGACTAATGTTGATCCTAATAAAGTTCCGTTAGCTTCATTGGTTGCTCAAAATTCTAGGCCATATCCTGCTAATAGTAACTCTTATGGTAGATATGTTTCACCTAATGAGGAAAAGATGTTAGAAATTGAAAGATCCACCAAGAGCTTTATGCAATCACAATATGAGCAAAATAAATTGTTTACTAAAACTATGAATGAGCAATCTACCTTGTTGAAAAATATAGGAAATCAACTTGAAAATCTGAATATGGAGATTTCTGGGTTGCAAACTAAACTTGCAAATGCTGAAAACCGAATCTCATACATGTCTGCGTCACAATCTTCTTTAATTAATAAAATGGCTGCTAAACCTGAGGATATTGAAAATAAAATTGTTACTACAGCAAATGCCATCCAAGTTAGAATTAATGAGAATATAAGATTAATGGCTGAACTGCGTGCTAGGTGGGATAGAGAAGAAAATGAAAAACTAGCTAAAGAGAAAAATGTAGCTAAAGTTTGGACTATTACCACCACTAGCAATGCTAATGATTCACATGTTGCTGCACCTCCTACTATTAATGATAAAATAATTGGTGTTGGCAATGTTTCTACTCTAGTGCAAAGCGCGCAAAATTACCTGCTGCTAAAACTGCTGAAACTGCTTGTGATAAAACTGCTGAAATTTTTTCCAACCTTGGGGATGATAATCCCATTGCTTTAGATTGTAATGATTTAGATTTTGATGATTGCCACATCTCTGAAGTTATAAAGTTCTTACAAAAACTTGCTAAGAGTCCCAATGCTAGCGCTGTAAACTTGGCTTTCACAAAACATATTACAAATGCTCTCATAAAAGCTAGAGAAGAGAAACTAAAACTTGAAACTTCTATTCCTAGAAAGCTAGAAGATGGTTGGGAGCCCATCATTAAAATGAGAGTCAAAGATTTTGATTGTAATGCTTTATGTGATCTTGGTGCAAGTATTTGTGTTATGCCTAAAAAAGTCTATGATATGCTTGACTTGCCACCAATGAAAAATTGTTATTTGGATGTTAATCTCGCTGATAATGCTAAAAAGAAACCTCTGGGGAGAGTTGATAATGTTCATATTATGGTTAACAATAAACTTGTCCCCGTTGATTTTGTTGTCTTGGATATTGAGTGCAATGCATCTTGCCCCATTATATTGGGAAGACCTTTTTTTCGAACCGTTGGTGCTACTATTGATATGAAGGAAGGTAATATTAAATATCAATTTCCTCTCAAGAAAGGTATGGAACACTTCCCTAGAAAGAGAATGAAGTTACCTTATGATTCTATTATTAGAACAAATTATGATGTTGATGCTTCACCTCTTGATGTTACTTGATTTACACTTTCTGCGCCTAGCTGAAAGGCGTTAAAGAAAAGCGCTTATGGGAGACAACCCATGTTTTTACTACAGTATTTTTGTTTTTATATTTGAGTCTTGGAAGTTGTTTACTACTGTAGCAACCTCTCCTTATCTTAGTTTTATGTTTTGTTGTGCCAAGTAAAGTCTTTGATAGTAAAGTAAATACTAGATTTGGATTACTGCGCAGAAACAGATTTCTTTGCTGTCACGAATCTGGGTCTAATTCTCTGTAGGTAACTCAAAAAATTAAGCCAATTTACGTGAGTGATCCTCAGATATGTACGCAACTTTCATTCAATTTGGGCATTTTCATTTGAGCAAGTCTGGTGCCCTAATAAAATCCATCTTTACGGACTGTTCTGTTTTGACAGATTCTGCCTTTTATTTCGCATTGCCTCTTTTGCTATGTTGGATGAATTTCTTTGATCCATTAATGTCCAGTAGCTTTATGCAATGTCCAGAAGTGTTAAGAATGATTGTGTCACCTCTGAACATGTTAATTTTTATTGTGCACTAACCCTCTAATGAGTTGTTTCGAGTTTGGTGTGGAGGAAGTTTTCAAGGATCAAGAGAGGAGTATGATACAATATGATCAAGGAGAGTGAAAGCTCTAAGCTTGGGGATGCCCCGGTGGTTCACCCCTGCATATTCTAAGAAGACTCAGCGTCTAAGCTTGGGGATGCCCAAGGCATCCCCTTCTTCATCGACAACATTATCAGGTTCCTCCCCAAACTATATTTTTATTCCGTCACATCTTATGCACTTTGCTTGGAGCGTCGGTTTGTTTTTGTTTTTTTGTTTTGTTTGAATAAAATGGATCCTAGCATTCACTTTTTGGGAGAGAGACACGCGCTGTAGCATATGGACAGGTATGTCCTTAGGCTCTACTCATAGTATTCATGGCGAAGTTTCTTCTTCGTTAAATTGTTATATGGTTGGAATTGGAAAATACTACATGTAGTAATTCTAAAA
Organism: Lolium multiflorum; assembly: GCA_030979885.1. Classification (NCBI taxonomy): domain Eukaryota; kingdom Viridiplantae; phylum Streptophyta; class Magnoliopsida; order Poales; family Poaceae; genus Lolium; species Lolium multiflorum. The sequence continues at coordinate 374,153,742 of CM061750.1, forward strand.
TGTCTTGGATAATTTGATACTTGGCAATTGTTGTGCTCATGTTTAAGCTCTTGCATCATATACTTTGCACCCATTAATGAAGAAACACTTAGAGCTTGCTAATTTGGTTTGCATATTTGGTTTCTCTAGAGTCTAGATAATATCTAGTATTGAGTTTTGAACAACAAGGAAGACGGTGTAGAGTCTTATAATGTTTACAATATGTCTTTTATGTGAGTTTTGCTGCATCGTTCATCCTTGTGTTTGTTTCAAATAACCTTGCTAGCCTAAACCTTGTATCGAGAGGGATACTTCTCATGCATCCAAAATCCTTGAGCCAACCACTATGCCATTTGTGTCCACCATACCTACCTACTACATGGTATTTATCCGCCATTCCAAAGTAAATTGCTTGAGTGCTACCTTTAAAATTCCATCATTCACCTTTGCAATATATAGCTCATGGGACAAATAGCTTAAAAACTATTGTGGTATTGAATATGTACTTATGCACTTTATCTCTTATTAAGTTGCTTGTTGTGCGATAACCATGCTTCGGGGACGCCATCAACTATTCTTTGTTGAATATCATGTGAGTTGCTATGCATGTCCGTCTTGTCTGAAGTAAGAGATCTACCACCTTAATGGTTGGAGCATGCATATTGTTAGAGAAGAACATTGGGCCGCTAACTAAAGCCATGATTCATGGTGGAAGTTTCAGTTTTGGACATATATCCTCAATCTCATATGAGAATAATAATTGTTGCCACATGCTTATGCATTAAAGAGGAGTCCATTATCTGTTGTCCATGTTGTCCCGGTATGGATGTCTAAGTTGAGAATAATCAAAGCGAGAAATCCAAAATGCGAGCTTTCTCCTTAGACCTTTGTACAGGCGGCATGGAGGTACCCCATTGTGACACTTGGTTAAAACATGTGTATTGCAATGATCCGGTAGTCCAAGCTAATTAGGACAAGGTGCGGGCACTATTAGTATACTATGCATGAGACTTGCAACTTGTAAGATATAATTTTCATAACTCATATGCTTTATTACTACCGTTGACAAAATTGTTTCATGTTTTCAAAATAAAAGCTCTAGCACAAATATAGCAATCGATGCTTTCCTCTTTGAAGGACCATTCTTTTTACTTTTATGTTGAGTCAGTTCACCTATCTCTCTCCACCTCAAGAAGCAAACACTTGTGTGAACTGTGCATTGATTCCTACATACTTGCATATTGCACTTGTTATATTACTCTATGTTGACAATTATCCATGAGATATACATGTTACAAGTTGAAAGCAACCGCTGAAACTTAATCTTCCTTTGTGTTGCTTCAATACCTTTACTTTGATTTATTGCTTTATGAGTTAACTCTTATGCAAGACTTATTGATGCTTGTCTTGAAGTACTATTCATGAAAAGTCTTTGCTTTATGATTCACTTGTTTACTCATGTCATTACCATTGTTTTGATCGCTGCATTCATTACATATGTTTACAAATAGTATGATCAAGGTTATGATGGCATGTCACTTCGAAATTATCTTTGTTATCGTTTTACCTGCTCGGGACGACAGAACTAAGCTTGGGGATGCGATACGTCTCCGACGTATCGATAATTTCTTATGTTCCATGCCATATTATTGATGATACCTACATGTTTTATGCACACTTTATGTCATATTCGTGCATTTTCTGGAACTAACCTATTAACAAGATGCCGAAGAGCCGTTGTTGTCTGTGTTTTTGGTTTCGAAATCCTAGTAACGAAATATTCTCGGAATTGGACGAAATCAACGCCCAGGGTCCTATTTTGCCACGAAGCTTCCAAGACCGAAAGGGATACGAAGTGGGGCGACGAGCGCCGCCACCATAGGGCCACGCGGCCGGAGGGGGCCGCGCCCTGGTGTGGGCCCCTCGTCGGCCATCCGACTCGCCTTCCGCCTACTTATAGCCTCCGTCGCGAAACCCCGATACGAAGAACCACGATACGGAAAACCTTCCAGACGCCGCCGCCGCCAATCCCATCTCGGGGGATTCGGAGATCTCCTCGGCACCCTGCCGGAGAGGGGATTCATCTCCCGGAGGACTCTTCACCGCCATGGTCGCCTCCGGAGTGATGAGTGAGTAGTTCACCCCTGGACTATGGGTCCATAGCAGTAGCTAGATGGTTGTCTTCTCCTCATTGTGCTTCATTGTTGGATCTTGTGAGCTGCCTAACATGATCAAGATCATCTATCTGCAATGCTATATGTTGTGTTTGTCGGGATCCGATGGATAGAGAATACCATGTTATGTTAATTATCAAGTTATTACCTATGTGTTGTTTATGATCTTGCATGCTCTCCGTTATTAGTAGAGGCTCTGGCCAAGTTGATGCTAGTAACTCCAAGAGGGAGTATTTATGCTCGATAGTGGGTTCATGTCTCCATGAATCTGGGAGAAAGTTCTAAGGTTATGGATGTGCTGTTGCCACTAGGGATAAAACATTGATGCTATGTCCGAGGATGTAGTTATTGATTACATTACGCGCAATACTTAATGCAATTGTCTGTTGTTAGCAACTTAATATTGGAGGGGGTTCGGATGATAACCTGAAGGTGGACTTTTTAGGCATAGATGCAGTTGGATGGCGGTCTATGTACTTTGTCGTAATGCCCAATTAAATCTCATTGTACTTATCATGACATGTATGTGCATTGTTATGCTCTCTTTATTTGTCAATTGCCCGACGTAATTTGTTCACCCAACATGCTTTTATCTTATGGGAGAGACACTCTAGTGAACTGTGGACCCCGGTCCATTTTTTACTGAAATACAAATCTGCTGCAATACTTGTTTTTTTTCTTGCAAACAATCATCTTCCACACAATACGGTTAATCCTTTGTTACAACAAGCCGGTGAGATTGACAACCTCACTATTTCGTTGGGGCAAAGTACTTTGGTTGTGTTGTGCAGGTTCCACGTTGGCGCCGGAATCTCGGTGTTGCGCCGCACTACATCCCGCCGCCATCAACCTTCAACGTGCTTCTTGGCTCCTCTGGTTCGATAAACCTTGGTTTCTTTCTGAGGGAAAACTTGCTGCTGTGCGCATCATACCTTCCTCTTGGGGTTCCCAACGAACGTGTGAATTACACGCCATCAGTGGCCGGACCATCTGCGAGCCAAAGCGAGCTTGAATCATATGATTTCGAGCGTGGCGGCTCGATTCCTTGCAGGGGGCTGAGCAAGAAGAGCACGGTGGTGACGACGGTGGCCACAGCTTGGCCTGGGGAGGGCTCCACCGTCGGCGATTGAAGATGGCCGGGACAGCTAGGGTTTCGTTTTGGGCGAATTAGATAGGGAGAGGGAAGAACTCGAGCTAGGATTTGTCGTTAGGGTTTTATACGCCCCGGGAGCGTGCCTCGTCACGCCGTCGGACGAGGAGGGATCGACAGCGGTGCTGCGAAGATGACCACGGCGCCTCGCTGGCCTCCATGCGCAAGGAAGAGATGAGGACGAAGCCCCTCTCGTTGATATTTTACGAAGAGGTATGGTGGGCTGGGCCAGGCCGTGGTGTTGGGCTTCAGGTGGGCTGTGGTGCTGGGCTGCTCGGCCAGGTAAGTATTTCCCTCATTTTTTTCTCTGTTTTTATTTCTCCTATTTATATCTTTCTATTTTAATTCTTATTTGAATTCAATTCTATTTGCAGATATTTGGAAGTATGCTAATTCATTCAAGATTTGGTATACTGACTATTGTATTACTATTCTATTTGAATTCATATTTTATATTAGATTATTTGTATATTTGTGAACTTTATTCAAAATAGCAATTAAACATGAATTGATATTTTCACTTAAATTTCCTTTTTTTTATGGATTCCATTCAATTTAGCAATATAAGAGTTGATACTTTCTTCTCAAAGTATTTCAGAAGTTTTGATTATGTCTTGTTTTCTATTTGAGGAATTAATCACTTGCATGTTATTTCATGTGAGCACTTATTGATTAAGGTCTTGTGGTTTAATTATAAGATGTATCACAAGGGTTTTTCTCAGGTTTAATAAATGAAGCATAAGATTTTATTAATATGCCATACTAGGGTTCTAATGATATTTACCTAATGGCCATTGATTTGATTCTCAATTATGGTCTAGGTTTATATTGTAATCACCATAGTGATACTCAAACTAGGGTTGAGATATATTTTTATGTTGTAGAGATTAGATGACATCATATTACATTTGCTAGGGTTTAATCTCCCCTAACCAAGGTAATATGGTTATTTTCTTAATTGTTTCTGTTCTCCTTTAATTACTAAGGACTTGAGAATTGGTTTTATCTTCTACCAATTGACTTTTATTACTATTCTCAAGTTATCATTAAAGTAACTAAAGTGGCTAAGGTTCTTTTTATAGTTAACTTTGGTTATAATGATGAATGGTTTCTCACCATATAAAGTATAGAGTTTGACTCTAGGGTTTTCTTATGTTCTTTAATTGAGGAATAAGTGGAATATAGATGTGGTAGGATTCTACTTAGGATCACCAAGTGATTCACATGTTAAGATTGGGATATAAGCCTAGGGTTGATTACTAGTGATCTCCCTATAATTTCATGTGGTGAATGATATCTATTTATCATATAGGATTGAACTTATGACTTATTCTTCTATTTCTCCAAAGCATGGTCATGGCATCAACATGAGCAACTTATTCTTAATGTTTATCTTCTACTCCCAATTCTTATTTTGGAATGGATTATTCTAGGGCTCTACTCAAGGAATGATGATGTGATTATCTAAATATGTGGTATTCCTAAGAATTCTACCTTGCTCTCTTCTGTAGCTTGTTCTTCAAGAATTCTGATAAACCTGCATCTTGTGGCATGCCTCCACCTCCTAGCTGCTTCATCTTGATCCTAACTATTTTATGGAGTGGCTCTATGTGTTGGTTGTCTTGCATCATGGCGCAAGATGATGGAATGGATGAAGTGTGAGACTCCCTTTTATAGGCTTGAGCAAGCTCTAGTATCATGACACATAGGTGGATGACTCTTGTTTTGATTTGATGAGTAAGGTACTTGGTTGTCATGCTCTCATCCATAGCAATCCTTAAGCATGAGGTGGCATAGCTTAGGATTCAAGTTATGTAGATATTTTCATCCTATGTGGCATGGTTATTATCCTCTCATGTGATTTGTTTTTGGATAGCCAAGTGGCTTTTGTGACTAAATATCTTGGGAATGATTTTATGCTCATGGTTGAGTCACTATATCATATGTGATTGTATTTATATTGTAATGGTGTTAAAAATGTCAAAGACAAGGATTATACCCCAATTTTGAATGGTGATGTTTGATTTCAACAAGGCATGGTCATATGAGTTTCAAAATACTCATACTTTATTTTATTCAAATAGCTTGAACTATAATTCGTAATATAAATGAATTTAGTTTTGTGATATTCCACATATTTAATAAGTTATGCTTAAAATAAGAATGTGTGGCTTTTATGCACTTAGGTCCTTGTGTTTTACCATATTTAGTAATTAGTTTTAAAGTGAATTTAATTGTACCTCAAGGTAGTTGCTCAATTTAAGTGTTAATAATTTAGAGTTTGTTTCTTATCTCTTTGATGGTATAGACCTCTCCCATCTCTAGGGTTTAATAATAAGCTTGTGTTGGTGTTAGTTCCATTTGATCTAACCCCTTAGATCAAATCACCTCTACCCATAACAAGGTTTTAAACAAAGTCACATTGAGGTTTATAGCGCTTGACTTGATGAGCTACTTCAATTCCCCCAAGGTCAAGTGAAACTTCATTTACTGTGACTGTTTTACTTTAAAGCGCGAAAATTCCCCAGATTTTTTATGCATGAATGCAATGCACACATCTGTTTCCTCTCTTTTTGTAACCCCAAATACTGGGATATTACAGTCTCTACCCCTTAAACTAAACTTCGTCCTCGAAGTTTGAACTCTCTCACATTTCTGAAGTGTGGATCTGACTTGTGTAGACTATGACTTTTCTCGAACTCCGTATTGATCTTACTGGATATCATTGAATATATCCCTTGTCCAGATTCTTCCTGGAATCCACTAGTGTCTGTCTCTGAGTCATGGCTTCTTACTTCAATTCCATGATTTCTGTCAATATCATAATCTTGTTACCTTTCTCATTGAGTATTTAATGATTGGGACTTCTTCTGGTGCTGTTAGTCTTAATGGAAGACTAGTTTGATACATACTCCTAATTAGTAAATAGGTCTTAGTTTTCCCGTACTACCAAAACTGCAATAATGGTACTTTGTAAGGTACTTACCATGGAAATGGTCGTGATGGTTTATTTCCCTAAGAATGGATTAGACTCATTTAGTCCATCCAATCATGGTTTATGAATGATAGCTATAACTATTTTGACACTTTTAGGTTCCATGGAAGGAATCTTTCTATTAGTCTTTGATTTTAGTATAATTAAACTCCTTCAGTCTTTGACCTTCTTGAGCTATATTAGGTCTCCGGTATTTCCTTCATCCAACTTCATTAAACTTAGCTGACTTGAGCTATCGTACTTCGGAGTAAATATTACTCACTTTCTCAAGTTATAGTCCACTTACTACTTCCTCGAGGTATAAACCTCGGCTCCTGGTCCGACATCCTTCTGAAAGTAGTGTTCGATAATCTTATGAAAATAAGATCGAACTTCCTCTCAGTTCAGACCTTCATCAACTATCTTGCTCAAAATATTGAGTTATTGTACATCCAACTCAATGTTTACTCTACCCCTTAGAGTTTTCCTATGGTCTTCAACTCTTTTTCTTCCAACCATTGGACTCATGGTTAGAATATTGGTCTTGGTCTAGCTTTTGGTTTGTATTCTTGTAAGGTTTCGCGAAAAATGTTTGTGGTGTATCCACTCAATTTGTGGACATCCAACATGAATCCTTCGACTGAATGTTTTATAGGTCATAATTATTTGGCTGACAAAATTTTATTTGTTCACAACTTCTTGGTACAGATAATCCAATTACGGACTACTTGATACCAATTGTGGCTATTTGTTATCTAAAAGTGTACTCTATTATAGGTTTTGACCAATTGGTCGGGACATCTTCTACTTTATCTCGCAGTATTGATCCTATACCAACTGTGGTCTTCTGATACCAACTGTGGTCTTCTTATATCTGTAATGATTTCATATATCATCTTCCTTTATTCAGGGTTTATTTTGCAAGAAAACCACTAACTGACACTATGAATATAGTATCCTAAGTGATTTCCCATGCATTCCCTATTCCATAATGACTATGGTTCTACTTCTACTTCACCATAATCATCATATTTCTCACCTTCATGCTTCTTCCTATACTAAAGTACTTCTCTGTTGAAGCTAAGCATGAGTTTTGATTGATACTTCTTTCAGGGTATTATGGTTACTTCCCACAACTTTGCTTCCTTTCTCTGATGAACCTTCATCTTGTCTTCAAATTCTTCAGAATTCATCACTTCCTCACACAAATACTATTACCCTCTAGATCTATAACATAAAGTAGGAACTTGAGATTTCAACATGCATTTGCATATCAAAGTCAAACTTCATGTACGGATCTAGTCAAACAATGAAAATCCGATAAAATCCAAGAAGATTCAGCTTTGTGCTTATAATACACACCATCATAAGCCTGAATATAATAGTTGAGTAAGACATCTCTAAACATCAGGCTGAGATGTGTAGTATATAACACCACATAATATAGGTTTATATCGTGATACTTAGCATGAATATATGGGATTCTACTATTTGTCTCAACCTTTACCTTAATTGCACATTGATACATCCAAAACGTATCCACTTTCCCGAACACTTTTGCTATTGTTTTGCCTCTAATTTGTGTACTTTGGATGCAACTAACACGGACTAACGCTGTTTTCAGCAGACTGGTGTCTCGTTTTTGTGAGAAATCCAACTTTAGGAAAAACCTCGGGATTTTGACAGAAGGCCCTATTTTCCCAGATACTTACGGGTGGAAGGGCAAGCGGGTGGGGGAACGAGGGCCCCACACACTAGGCCGGCGCGGCCCGGAGGGGCCGCGCGGCCCTAGTGTGTGGCGGCCTCGGCTGGCCCCGACGCCTCCTTCGGACTACTTATCGGCCTCGACCTAAAAACGCACGTAGGAAGTCGAAGTCGCCGAAACCCTCCAGAACGCCGCCACATCGCGAAACTCCGTCTCGGGAGCCAAGTCTCCGGCACTCCGCCGGGACGGGGAATTGGAGGAGATCATCGCCATCATCACCACCGACGCCTCTCCATCGACCAGCCATGTTTCCCCATCCATGTGTGAGTAATTCCCCGCTGTAGGCTGAAGGGGATGGTAGGGATTGGATGAGATTGGTCATGTAATAGTCATAAGATTGTTAGGGCATGGTGCCTAGTATCCGTAGATGTTACTTTTATGATATTGTTGCAACTTGTTATGCTTAATGCTTGTCACTAGGGCCCGAGTGCCATGATCTCAGATCTGAACATGTTATTGATTCATGAAGATATTTGTTGTTTATGATCTTACCTGCAAGTTGTATACACATCGCTGTCTGGAACCAATGGCCCCGAAGTGACAAGGGACAACCGGAGGGGATGGTAGTGATGTGAGGATCACATGTGTTCACGGAGTGTTAATGCTTTGCTCCGGTACTCTATTAAAAGGAGTACCTTAATATCCAGTAGTTTCCCTAGAGGCCCGGCTGCCACCGGCTGGTAGGACAAAAGATGTTGTGCAAGTTTCTCATTGCGAGCACGTACGACTATAATTGGAACACATGCCTATTGATTGATTAGTACTTGGATACCGTTTTATTATCTGCAAATGCCCTGCTTGATTGTTACATGAGTTTCTCATCCATGCAACGCCCGTTATTCGTCCCCGTGCCTACAGTATTTTAATCCTGCTATTTACTATAATCACTACTGCTGTCTTTGTTTCTGCTGCTGTTATTTTACTACTGCTCGCTATAAAACTGTTACTACTGATAAACTCTTGCGAGCAAGTCTGTTTCCAGGTGCAGCTGTAAGGCTTTCAAGTATTCTTTGTCTCCCCTTGTGTCGAATCAATAAATTGGGTTTTACTTCCCGCGAAGACTGTTGCGATCCCCTATACTTGTGGGTCATCAAGACTATTTTCTGGCGCCGTTGCCGGGGAGCATAGCTTTATTTGGAAGTTCACTTGGATTGATATTGTTCGCTGCAAATTCTCCATCATGGGTAAACCTCGCGATACTAAGGTCGCCATATTACCATCCACTACAAGAAAAGGTACAACTCTGAGTACCTCTGCTCTTGATTCACCATCTGTGATTGATAAACTTGTTTCACCGCCACAAGCTTCACTTGCTGGTACTTCTGCTGAATCTGAAAACTCTTATAATATTGATGATGCTTCTGCTGTGCTTGATGATAGTGGTTCATTGGGAACTTTTCTAGATGCTACAATTGCTAGGTCTAGACAAATTGAAAATGCTGAAACTCCTGATGCTACTACACTGTTAATTCACCTGAACTTGATTATTCTAGTGATGATCCTGATGAAGATTATGTGGAGCTTAATGATGATTTTATTGAAAAATGCAATGCTACTACTGATGCAAGAAAAATTAAAAAGTTGCTTGCAAACATGCTGTTAGATATAAACTGTCTCCCGATCCTAAATTTGCCACATCTCCTATAAACATTAAGGATAAAGATTATGATTTTTCTCTTGATCTATCTCATATAGCTATTGTTGAGAAAACACCCTTTTGTGGTACTGAAAAGAAAGTGCTGTTGAACACATGATTGAGTTATCTACTCTGAGTAGCTTGTTTTCTGATGATGTTAAGAAGCGTACTTACTTTGTTGCTAAAATCTTTCCATTCTCATTAAAGGATGACGCTAAAACTTGGTATAATAGTTTGCCACCTAATTCTATTAAAAGTCCAAAAGAATTGCTTGATGTTTTCTTCCGTAAATACTTTCCTGCTAGTGCTCAACATATTGCTTTGCAGAGAATTTATAATTTTGACCAGAAGATGGAGAGAAATTGCCTGAGGCTTGGGCGAGATTTTGCTCTTATTAGAGCTCGGCCTGACCATGATTTGGAAAAGCATGATTTACTTGATATATTTTATAGTGGACTAACCATTGAGTCTAGGGCATACCTGGATAGTTGTGCTGGTTGTGTTTTCAGGAAAAGAACTCCAGACGCCGAAGAATTATTGGCTAAAATAGGCCGGAATCATGATGATTGGACTACGCCGAACCAACTCCAACACCGATACTGAAGAAGAGGGGTATGATTAAATTAAATGATGAAGATATGAGGGAAGCCAAGAAGTCTCTCAAGGAGAAAGGTATTAAATCTGAAGATGTGAAGAATCTTCCTCCCATAGAAGATATATGTGAGATAATTCCCCCTTCATCCATGATTGAGGTAAACTCCCTTCAACGCTTTACTAGAGAAGATATTCCGTATTCAAAACCTCCTGCGCAATGCTTAGATGAGTTTGATAATTATATTGTTAAGCAAGAAAATTTTAATATGAGAGTAGAGAATCATCTAATGGAAAATTCTCAAGCTATTAGTGAATTGCATGATATTGTGGAGAGAACCTCCAATGATGTTAAGATGCTTGTTAAACATTTTCATATGATTCAAACTCAAATTGATCAACTCACTAAAGTGCAAAATGACTTGTTGGGAAATAATTCTAAAGAAAAACATGCTTATGAAGTAACAACTAGAGGTGGTGTTTCTACTCAGGATCCTCTATATCCTGAAGGGACATCCCAAAAGAGTTGAACAAGATTCTCAACTAACTAAAACTAGTGCTCCATCTAAGAAAAAAGAAAAAGAAACATAAGAATGTTGTAGAATCCTTTGAACCTGTTAATGATCCTAATAGTATTTCTATTTCCGATGCTGAAACCGAAAGTGGTAATGAACATGATAAAGATAATGATAAGAATGATACTCCTGATAAAGAAGAGGTTGAAGAAGAACCTGAAAAGCATGCTAAAAATAAAAAGTACACTAAAGAAGATTTTATTGCTGAGAAACATGGTAATGAAAGAGAACCTTGGGTTCAAAAGCAAATGCCTTTTCCTGCTAAAAACTAAAATCAAAGGAAGAAGAACACTATAATAAATTTTGTGATTGGATGAAACCTTTATTCTTGCAAATCCCTTTGACCGATGCTATTAAATTGCCTCCTTATTCAAAGTATATGAAAGATATTGTTACTAACAAAAGGAAAATCCCCAATGAGGAAATTTCCACTATGCTTGCTAATTACTCTTTCAATGGCAAAGTTCCAAAGAAGCTTGGCGACCCAGGTATACCTACTATTCCTTGTTCTATTAAGAATAATTATGTTAAAACTGCTCTATGTGATTTGGGAGCCGGTGTTAGTGTTATGCCTTTTTCTCTTTATAAGAGACTTTACTTAGATAAGTTGATACCTACTGATATATCTTTGCAAATGGCTGATAAATCTACTGCTATTCCTGTTGGTATATGTGAGGATGTTCCTGTTCAAGTTACTAATAACTGCTTGATATTAACTGATTTTGTTGTGTTGGAAATGCCTGAAGATGATAATATGTCCATTATTCTTGGGAGACCTTTTCTTAACACTGCAGGGGCTGTTATTGATTGCAATAAAGGAAAGGTTACTTTCAATGTTGATGATAAGGAGCACACCGTCTATTTCCCCAAGAGGATTGAAAAAGCATGTGGAGTTAATACTATCTCTAATGTGAGAACTATCAAAGTTGGAACTATCGATTGTCCTATATATGAGCCTAAAGAAGAATATCAAACTCTTGTGATTGGATCCATATCAATACAATTCAAGGTAACATGATTGATTTGAGGTTTATTTCTTCTTATGCTATGTAAAATTTATTTGGTGGCAAGACTTGATCAACCTTGTTAACAAATACTTTTTATATGCATAGAGGAGGTAAACAACATCTCTTTCTTCCTCCACTTGCTCTAGTTGCTGTAGCACTTTTAATTTGCAAAGTTCCTTAGTTAATTAGAGTTTTCAAAAAATTTCCTGGCCAGTAATAATAAACTTAATACCCAGAAATGTGCATTTTTCAAAGTTTTCAAAAATTCACAAAAATTATACCGTTGGTCCTATTTTTCGAAGAGGCACTGGAGCACCAGAGGATGACTGTGGGGCACCACAGTGCCCCACACACTGGGCGCGCAAGGAGGTGGGCGCGCCACCGTGGTGTGGGCCCCTCCTTGCCCCACTATTTCATCTCTTTCTCCCAGCATCTCTCTCCCGAAAAACTCGAACCAGCTTTCTCTCACTCGCGTTTTTGCTCAAGAGCTCAGGATTTTTCGATCTCTTTGCTCAGCCCAGATTTCTGTCGAAATTTGGCACATTTGCTCTTATGTGACTCCTCCGCCTATCCAAGTAGAATTTTGTTTGGTGGAGTATATCTTGCATATTTTGCTGCTGTAGGTAACATGTTTAGTGAGCTTGCATGCTTGTTCTAAGTGGTAGAAACTAGTTTTGATGCATGATTAGTACTCTAGCAAGTTCCTATGGTAGTTTCCCTCAATTATATGTCACCAAATCAAGTTTTATATTGTTTGTTGAAAAATTTCAGAAAATGGAAGGGAGTAGGCACCAACTCAACCAACAAGAATTAGAGGTGCAACAGGTCATGAGAGTTCACCGAGAAGAAGGAGTATACCCCGCTTATTACCCATGCGTGGATTTTATGAGAAGTGCGGGGATTTTACAAGATGTTCAAAGACTAATCTCTCGTGCAGGATTGGATGATTTTGTTGATGGTGAACCATGCCAATATGCAAAACTGACTATGTCAGTAGTGCAAGATTTTAAATTCAATTGGTCACGATCTAACCCCATGGTTCAGTACAAAATTTATAATAAAACTGTCAACTTGCCATTCAATGATTTTTGTGCAGCAATCAGAGTGCCGCAGTGGGGATCATGCGAGAAGATAAAGGGATCGCCGCAAGAATTCTTGGACCTCTTCAAGATGATTTGTCATGGAAGAAGCTTCTCAGAGGATGGTGGTAAAATCAGTAGCATTCATTTCCCAGCTATTCGTTACTTTGCTTATTTCATTACCAAGTGCGTTCTAGCAAGAAAGAATGGAAGTAAAGTATCTATCCAGGATCTAGCCTTTCTAGTTGCTGCATTACAAGGTAATAGGACTTATAACTTGGGAGCTTTGATAGCCAACAGACTTGCTACTAACCGTGAGAAGGGAGGAATTTGTGGAGGTCTCATCGCCTCTCGCTTATTAGCTATGCATAATGTAGAACCTCACCATCTTGATATTCAGCTCCCCATAGAGAAACTTGACATAGTCTCCATGATTAAGCATGAATTTGTTTCTGATTCGTCTAATTTGAGAAACCTGTCTTACAGAATAACATTTTACAAGAAATCTTGGACAATAACTAAGAAAGTTGAAAAATTAGTAGGATTGCCTGCACCTTCTGTTTAACCTTGATTCCAGGGAGGATTGGTCAGTCATGGAAAGTGCAGTAAATGCATACATAGAGGGAGGAAGCCATCGTGCAAGAGGCAACACGGAGGAGGCCGAGGAACACCTCGATTCGTCATCCGATGCAGCGAGCTCTTCGCATCCACAAGCTGGGTATGAGGAACCCCCACGCTTTTCTTCTGCATCGGTACCTTATTATGACTACTCCATGTATGATCCACCGGCGTGGAACCCAGACCCTCGATGGGGTTGATCTCCACTTAGGCCAAAAGCCTAAGCTTGGGGGAGGTATACCGGCATCACTCATTCTTTGTATATTATGGTTGCTGGATACTTGTACATACTTGTTTAGTCTCTTTGAGTGGTTTTCTAATGAGAGGGAGATGATATTTGGGGAAGTGCTGCCTGAAAACAGATTCTGGACTGTTACTAGAAAAATTCGTGCGCACAGCCAGAACGTTATTTTGAGCTGCCAATTTTTGTGCTGGTTCCCCAGGTTGTTATCTAACTTTCATTAGTTGAACACTTTTCGAGCTGAGCAACGTAAGATGTTTGTAAAAATCGATTTCTGTACTGCTGTCAGGTTTTGGCAGATTTCTGCCATCTCGTTTTTCTGTGTTTCTTTTAGTTTTCATTTTCTTGTTCTTGCTTTGTTTCTTTCCTAAAACACAAAAAGACCAAAAATATTTCTGTTGTTTCTCTTCATCATTTGTTTATCTTGATTTCTTGCATTTGTTTTGCTTTATTTGCTATTGCTAGTTTGCTATAAGAAAACCCAAAAAGATTTTGCTTTGTTTGCTTGTTTCCTTTTGTTCTTGTTCTCAAATTCGAAAACACCAAAAATATTTGCTGTTCTTCTTTGGTTTTGTAAAGTTCTTTATGAGTTCAATGGTCTTCGGTGGCTGGAGCGTGGTTTTCATTTCATATTATCCAAGCTACACAAGTGAAAGGCAATAATGACGATATTCGACAATCTGATTGTGGTGAGAGGCTGGTATGAACTCTATTTGTTTTCATTTTTGTACATATACTCATCCATGTGAGCATGCTTAGTTGGTTCATGTGAGGTATATGTCATTTAAGAAAGTCTAGTAGTTCATGCTCTCTCATGTTTAGCTCCAATTTATTAATATGAGTAGCATGTCATGGATGTTTGCTTGCATTGTTTTATTCATAGATAGGTATGATATTGTGGTATCCTCCTCTGAATAATTCATTTTAATTAACTTGTCACATGCTCGCGCATGCATATGACTGAACAAAAGTCAATTAAGCCTCGATGATTTACATTGCTTCAGAGTTCTTGTATCACTTTTATGCCTCCGTTAATTTATTTTGCCGCAAGCATGATTATGACAGTTACTGCTCTCTTGATTTGTCGCTCCCTAGTCTTTTGCTAGCCTTCACTTGTACTGAGCGGGAACGCTGCTCGTGCTTCCAAACATATGAAAACCAAGTTATTCCAGAGTGTCCACCATAAATACCTATGCATGGCATTTCAAACCATTCCAAGTAAATTCTCATGCGCTACCTTTAAACCTTCAAAATGTTTCTCAATTTGTGTTAATGTTTCATAGCTCATGAGGAAGTATGTGGTGTTTAACTTTCAACCTTGTCATTTACTCTTGACGGACTTTCATATGGACTAGTGGCACATCCGCTTATCCAATAATTTTGCAAAAAGAGCTGGCAATGGGGTTCCCAGCCCCAATTAATCAACTTTCACTAATAATTCTCTTCACATGTTTTGCTCTGATTCATCAGTAAGCAACTTAATTTTGCAAATAGACACTCCTCCATGGTATGTGATTGATGGAAGGCACCCGAGGATTCGGTTAGCCATGGCTTGTGTAAGCAAAGGTTGGGGGGAGTGTCACCCATAATGAAACTAAAATACGTGTGTAAACAAAGAGAAGATGATCTACCTTGCTGGTAGAGATAACGTCGTTCATGGGAGCCGCTCTTGGAAGTCCGGTTGGCAAGGTAGTTGGTGTACCCATTACCATTCGTTGACAACAACAAACACCTCTCAAAATAATTTTACTCCTGCTTTACAAATGAAAAGCTCTAGCGCATGTTAATCCCTGCTTCCCTCTGCGAAGGGTCAATCTTTTACTTTTACATTGAGTCTCCATCCTTTCTTTGAGTACTTTCTTGAGAGCACAACTGTCATTCTTAGTACAATATGCTTGTCCCAAAATGTGATTAATTGTGGTATAACTTTGATGCTTTTATCTTTGACAATCACTATTTCTAGTCTTTCTATGAACTTCAGAGGTGCCTGAGCATTTATGTTTTGCTGATCAAATATGGGCAAGCGAGATACCACTCTATCATACTCATTTATGAACATTGCAATCCTGCTTATATACATGATTCATGATACTTATTATTAATTGTTGGTACCTTTCCATGATTGACATAGCTATTGGATGATCTTATTTGCATGTATCTTATTATGAACTGCCTAAGTGTTAGCCATAGCATGAGAATATTTACATCATATGAACAAATGTGTTCGTGAAAGTTCTTTTATCGCTCAGTTGTTAACTGAATTGCTTGAGGACAAGCAATAAGCTAAGCTTGGGGGAGTTGATACGTCCAAAACGTATCCACTTTCCCGAACACTTTTGCTATTGTTTTGCCTCTAATTTGTGTACTTTGGATGCAACTAACACGGACTAACGCTGTTTTCAGAAGAATTGGGTGTCTCATTTTTGTGCAGAAATCCAACTTTCAGGGAAAACCTTGGATTTTGATAGAAGGCCCTATTTTCCCAGAATACTTACGGAGCCGAAGGGCAAGCTGGGGCACAAGGGCCCACACACTAGGCCGGCGCGGCCCAGGAGGGGCCCGCGCGGCCCTAGTGTGTGGCGGCCTCGGCTGGCCCCCGACGCCCTCCTTCGGACTACTTATCGGCCTCGACCTAAAAACGCACGTAGGGAAGTCGAAATCGCCAGAAACCCTCCAGAACGCCGCCACATCGCAAACTCCGTCTCAGGAGCCAAGTCTCTTCGGCACTCGCCGGGATGGGGAATTGGAGGAGATCATCGCCATCATCACCACCGACGCCTCCATCGACCAGCCATGTTTCCCCCATCCATGTGTGAGTAATTCCCCGCTGTGGCTGAAGGGGATGGTAGGGATTGGATGAGATTGGTCATGTAATAGTCATAAGATTGTTAGGGCATGGTGCCTAGTATCCGTAGATGTTACTTTTATGATATTGTTGCAACTTGTTATGCTTAATGCTTGTCACTAGGGCCCGAGTGCCATGATCTCAGATCTGAACATGTTATTGATTCATGAAGATATTCGTTGTTTATGATCTTACCCTAGTTGTAACATATGTAATGGCCCCGAAGTGACAAGAATTGGGACAACCGGAGGGGATGGTAGTGATGTGAGGATCACATGTGTTCACGGAGTGTTAATGCTCCGGTACTCTATTAAAAGGAGTACCAATATCCATAGTTTCCCTAGAGGCCCGGCTGCCACCGGCTGGTAGGACAAAAGATGTTGTGCAAGTTTCTCATTGCGAGCATGTACGACTATAATTGGAACACATGCCTATTGATTGATTAGTACTTGGATACCGTTTTATTATCTGCAAATGCCCCTGCTTGATTGTTACATGAGTTTCTCTCATCCATGCAACGCCCGTTATTCGTCCCCGTGCCTACAGTATTTTAATCCTGCTGTTTACTATAATCACTACTGTTGTCTTTGTTACTCTGCTGCTGTTATTTTACTACTACTCTGCTATAAAACTGTTACTACGATAAACTCTTGCGAGCAAGTCGTTTCCAGTGCAGCTGAATTGACAACTCCGCTGTTAAGGCTTTCAAGTATTCTTTGTCTCCCCTTGTGTCGAATCAATAAATTGGGTTTTACTTCCCGCGAAGACTGTTGCGATCCCCTATACTTGTGGGTCATCACACATTTGCAATGAGATAAACTTGAAACAAAGTGGTCTAGGATAGCTAAGGTTAACCTAATTTTCTTTGGAAGTACCAATTTAGCTTCCCTTTTTGTTGAGGAATACCTCACATGATATCTTTAGGTTGTGATGTACTTGACATAGTTCCCATGGTTTTGGAACAAAAATCTTGCTCTACCTGACTTCTTATTGTACTCCTCTTAATTATTTATGATGTTCTACTCCATCACATAACGATTCTCAGGTGAATCATATATGATTAACAACTCTACCATGTAAGTAAGCATATTTTATTCATATCTCTCTTCCTTACCTCCCATGATTGACTCATCTGGGTCTACACTACTGCATCTAACTTATATTTATCACTTACTATCAAATGTTTCACAAGTTGGGATATTTTTACTTACCCATTACTTGTCTTGGTATACATCTTCTAGTAAGATATCTTAATTATCTTAATCCCTTGTTATTACTCCTATTATAGATCTGAATAACTCTTACTTAACCATAACATTTGTTGGTACACATCTTCCAATAGGATATCTTCCTTATGGTTGTATCCTCTCTTTGGACTACCATGTATTGTATACCAACAGTTATCTACTCATCTATTGTTTTAAGGACTTAATGGTATGCTACATACTTGGGATTAGCTAACTAACTTCCCTTAGGGAAGATAAATAAGAAAGGTTGACTTGAGTGTGTCAGGATTATTCTCAAGTGAATACCCATCTCAAGTCACATTAGAAGAATTTGGTTTAGCTAAGACAACTTCCTATAGACACTACCAATCTGTTGCCTACCAAAACTCACCGGCGAGCAGTGGTTAAGCAACACGAAGAGCCGGGAGGCTCCCAAGGCCGCTTAGTGGACCCCCGCACCTCGCGTCGTCCAAGTTTCGCACACGTCCCGGCGGTTGCAAGGGCGTGCCACCCGACCTAGACCCGATCAGGAAGGTGTTAGATTGCTTCGATTGTTCCTGCATGGTAGACACGTAAACATTAAATACGAGCCCTATCGGCTCTCAGGTTGCGTGGATCGGCTCAAAGAGCCGATCGCCCATGGTTCACGCTGGATTTGCAATGACATGGGGATCCTGCTTGATCAACACAAAGCTAAACCAATCTACGACAGTTTAGGGTTTTCACCGCATAACCGGAACATCCTACGCGTAGTTGGGCCTAGCAGATACAAAAGATGATGCAAACTATCCCTAGAAGAGGCCTAAAAACCAACATTACGTTAATTCCCGGAACATCCATTATAGGAACGGTAAACAACACCTAGCGCACTACGGATCCTCCAACCCCATAAGGCCTAATCATGCATATTAAACTAATCCTTGCAGAACAAGGAGCAACTATAACAGATCGGATCTACTAAGTACCGAACAAGCAAGATGCCCTTACGCCCGATAGGCGTAAGGGCAGCTAGGTGTCAAGGGACGGCATTGCTAAGCAGATATGCATAAGAAAAGCATCAATGCAAGCCCCAAAACACCTAAGATAAGTAGTGCTACTCGCCATCAACAACGCTTCAGCACGAGTAGCACAAGGTAGACGAATAAACGCATACTGCCTAGATCGCAAGATGCGATCTAGGCAGCATGATGCTTACCCGGAAGGAAACCCTCGAAGAAGGGGTGGCGATGCGCCTGGTTTGTGTTTGTTGTGAACGATGATTGTTGTTTATTTCATAAACCCTAGATACATATTTATAGTCCGGGGGACTTTCTAATTCGTGCACCAAACCGTGCACGGGTTAAACTCTAACTTCCAAACTAAGATGCGATCTACTATAATACAGATACACGGGCAATTTAGCCCAAATTCTCGTGCAAGGCCGCTTCAGAGATCCTCCACGCGTAGATCCTTTAAGCCCATCTCACTTACGGCCTATCTCCTGATTTGGCCAAAATCTGGTGATAACACATGCCCCCCTAGTTTTGGTAATGATAATTTCAAAACCACTGCTTTTCCTTCGGGTCATGTCGTGTGGCAGCGGAACCGTCGCAGTATTTTCATCATGACGTCTTGCCCTTCCAACTTCTCTGCACGATTTGACAGTTTTGGCACCGTATCCTCGAAAACTGCTCGATCATTAAATCTTCACTCCATCTCCTTTTATTTAACCGCATCGAACAGTTCTCCTCTTCATCCCCTTCGCATTAGCACTCCAAAAGCCCTCCTCTACCACCATGTCTTCTTCTTCTTCCGCCTCATCGGGTCTTTCCATCGAGTCCTCCTCCTCCCGCGAGCCGACGCCGGAGTGGAACCCGGTGGAGGCCCACGCGGCCAACACCCGCCGCGCCATCGAGGCCGGGGACGAGTCGAGCCACGACTTCTCCGTCTGGTCCGAGGACGACAAGTCCTTGACCGACGGGGAGAGTGACCTCCGCTTCCTCGCCAACGGGGAATCGGAGGAGGAGAGCGATGATCGCCTCCCCGGACGGCCACCTCCTCCGGGAGGGAGGAGAAGGAGGAGGAGGACGACGACTCCTCCGACGAGCCGGCAAGCGGCGCCGCCGGCCCAGAACCTCGGCGGCCGACGGCAGCGACGGCGACGAAGAGGAGGACGAGGACAACGAGGGTCCTGCCGGTGGCCGCTCACAGCGACGACGAGCCGGCCGGGAGCAGCGCCGACAGCGGTGACGACGATGACGACGACGAGGGCAGCAATGGCCCCTAGATAGGATCTTTAGCATAGGGCCAGTAGTAGATGGGGCAATGTATCCCCTAGTAATTCCTTTTGAGAGCAACCAGCTCCTTATGTAAGAAATCTCGTTTATCAATGAAGAATTCCCCAATTTGATTTTGCCGATTTCCTTTTATGCTAATTTAGCCGATTTCCCCTCGTACTGATTTTACCGATTGTCAACTCGGTCAATGTTCAATGAGCCGATGGTAACGCATCGGTCCCTCATAATCCGCCCTTCACCTTTTCGACTAAGGAGTGACCGTGAACTTGGTCAATGTCCAATAAGCCGATGTTAACGCATCAGTCCTTCATTTCTTCGACCGATGCCCTTGAGTTCTGGTGGACAATGTGGAAGACCAACGCCTTCAAGAGAGCCCCAGAACCGCTGCTGAAACGACTTGACGCTGAAGCCGATACTTCTGGAGAACAGATGTCACCTGCTCGCAAATCTCCTCAGTGATATTTTATAACCCTGCTCTGTTCCTTTGAAGAAGATTATGATGGAGGGCCAGCCGATGAAATCTCAATCGGCTTCTTAAGAACAGAATATCTACGCAGTCAGTTGCCCCCCGAGCCTCAATCAAGGCGAGAACAGCAGTGAGCCAACCAAATGTGCCACCATCGGCTTCCAAGTCATAATGCAGAGCCAGCCGATTTCAACAAAATCGGCTCCCCAGAGCAGAGAACCTTCAGGGTGAGCTGCCCCCCGAGCTTTTCCAGTTCACTTCTTGCGTCTTGCTGATCAGATCGGCTCCTTACCTTCGGCGGATTGATGCAACCCATCCTTAACCTGATCTGCACGTCCATGCTGTTCTTGTTGTTGGTCAGGGTTGTGATCCCTCAAACTTGCCCCAGCTGATATTGCGGACTCGAATACTTGCAAAAAGAAGTTGGAGGTTCTTGAAGAGAGGATCTGAGTCACCAAACAATTCCATTTAGGAGTTCATCCAGTAGAGCCTCTCCTCGTAACCCGACACCTGCTCCATTGAGCTTCTGCTTATAACAGTTGTACCTCTTGAGTCGATGGCCATGCATCGGCTTTCTATCCTTAAGTCGATGTCTGCGCATCGGCTGTGCTTAAATTTTTGAATTTTTTACGGCCGATTTATGTATCGGCCCCCATACTTCAATACCCATCATCATCAAAGAATATATCTTGGGCTGCTGGGCATCTGAAAGCCACTTCAAACTTCATATCCTCATGTTTTATCCACCTAGGTGCCCCCCGAGCCGATTCTTTCAAGTAATTGAGGGTATCGGCTCTTCAGGCATTCCCTGTTAGATCAATGCTGAACCCAGGCAAAAACATATGTCGAGGATAATTTTGGCCGATTGCTAGAAACGGCCTCCTTCTTCATGTGCAATACTTAGTGAAGCTTTACCATACCTTGATTTCTTACTGTAGCTACGTGGCATGCTTGAGATGAGATTTCTGCTTTCCATTTTTTTGGGGCCGATCGCAGGGATCGGCCTCGCCACGTACGTCCATTGTCTTGGACCTTGCTACCGTCAGGATCATGGACCCTATGTTTGTATCACCTCCGCGCCCGGCTTTGTCCGTTTGGGGCGCCACACTTTCTTCGGCGGCGCGTCTCCGTCTTCAACGTTTGCTGAATTTTGGCAGATCGGGGTGCTTTCCTCAACGTGTACGGGTGCTGTGCCTCGGCTTCCTCCAGGTTTCGTAGCCGTTGCACCCTACGCTGAGAATGGCTGAGTCCATCGTGGCACCACCTGGCCGGTGATACCTATCTCCTTCACCATCCGACTCCTCAAAGTCTTCTTCTTGAGATGACTCAGCTCGTTTGTTCGAGGTGGGAGAGGTCCTAGACGCTCGAACACCGAAACCTTGTTTGTCCCTTTCCTTCGCTGCCTGCATTCTGGCAGTTCTCGATTGTTGGCAATCGGCTCATTCCTGAGTCCCAGCAATGTTTAAAGAAAGGGCAGTCCCAATGCCTATCCATGTTATCTTGCTCCCTTGACCTCCCTCTAGCGTGAAGCTCGTACCCGTGGTTGCTTCTGTCACGTCGACGATACCTCCTGACCTCTTCATCAGACCGACGATGTCTCTCATCATCTACGTCGTAGCGCCGATGCCGGTCATACTGATGTTCATATTTGTTAAGGAGATGCGCGGAGAGTGGACGTTGATACCGCACGCTTCTCACTTCCTCCTCGGTCCGTCTATCATCATCATGGGGCCGGTCGCGTGGATCGGCCTCCTCTTTATCCTTGCCATGGGAGTGGCTGCTTTCTGCTTTATCTTTGCCATGGCGATTCACAAGCCCTGCCATGTTGACATCAAAAGAGAACTCTGGCTTGCGCCCTATGGAGTGGCTAAGATCCACCATGTTGACGCCAGGGAACGGACGTGTGTCAACCTTCATAGCAAATTGTCCGAAAGTTAATCGGCCTGATTCTATCGCCATTTGAATCTGTGCGCGCAATACTTTGCAGTCGTTGGTGGCATGAGTGAACGTGTGATGCCATTTGCAGTATGGCCTACCGTTCATCTCTGTGACGTGGGGATTTTGTGGCCTTCGGTAACTAACTTGTTTCTCCTTCAGCAGCAAATCAAAAATCTGCTCAGCTTGCTCAAGTCAAAGTCAAACCCTCTTGGCGGCCCTGGTTGATTCACCCATTTGCAGGACACAGGTACTGCCGCCGAGCCCATTCAGCCACCGCGACTTCCTGATCTTCTAAGGATCCTCATCCGCCTCAGCATCGACCAGGCCTATCGTGCGCTTGTACTTGTCTTGGTACAGTTCTGGGTGGCGCTGTTCATACAACGTTAGTCTCTGGACCATGTGCGCCAACGAATTGTACTCCACTTGGAACGTCAGATCCTTGAGTGGCGCTGCGAGGCCTGCTGTGGTGACCCGACATACCACTGCATGGTGTAGTATGCAAGTCTGATATAACACTAATGAAACACCGTTCCACTAGTATTATATCGCTCAGAGTGGTACAACAGAAACATATGCGGGTCCAAGGCATGTCTATAGAATTACAACACTGACTCTTTACAAAAGATCCACACAGCCTCCTACTTTACAATGAGGTAAATTGCAACTAAACTCCAGAAGAACGACTCGTGATCTAATCTTATCACGGACTCTATTTGTAGAGTATTTAACTAGCTATAGAGGCTATTGCTGGCGTGTAGTTGACGTGGGAGTAAGAAATCTTGGTGGTGTAGCTTTTCTTCAGTTCCCCGGCAACGGCGCCAGAAAAAAGCTTGATGGCGTGTAACTCACACGTTCGTTGGGAACCCCAAGAGGAAGGTATGATGCGCACAGCAGCAAGTTTTCCCTCAGAAAGAAACCAAGGTTTATCGAACCAGAGGAGCCAAGAAGCACGTTGAAGGTTGATGGCGGCGAGATGTAGTGCGCGCAACACCAGGGATTCCGGCGCCAATGTGGAACCCGCACAACACAACAAAGTACTTTGCCCCAACGAACAGTGAGGTTGTCAATCTCACCGGCTTGTTGTAACAAAGGATTAGATGTATAGTGTGGATGATGATTGTTGTTTGAACAGTAGAACAAGTATTGCAGTAGATTGTATTCGATGTAAAAGAATGGACCGGGGTCCACAGTTCACTAGAGGTGTCTCTCCCATAAGATAAATAGCATGTTGGGTGAACAAATTACAATGGCAATTGACAAATAGAGAGGGCATGACAATGCACATACATGATATGATGAATATTGTGAGATTTAATTGGGCATTACGACAAAGTACATAGACCGCTATCCAACATGCATCTATGCCTAAAAAGTCCACCTTCAGGTTATCATCCGACCCCTTCCAGTATTAAGTTGTAAAACAACAGACAATTGCATTAAGTATGGTGCGTAATGTAATCAATAACTACATCCTCGACATAGCATCAATGTTTTATCCCTAGTGGCAAAGACATCCACAACCTTAGAACTTTCAGTCACGTCCCAGATTTAATGGAGGCATGAACCCACTATTGAGCATAAATACTCCCTCTTGGAGTTAAGAGCAAAAACTTGGCCAGAGCCTCTACTAATAACGGAGAGCATGCAAGATCATAAACAACACATAGGTAATAAATTGATAATCAACATAACATAGTATTCTCTATCCATCGGATCCGGACAAACACAACATATAGAATTACAGATAGATGATCTTGATCATGTTAGGCAGCTCACAAGATCTGACAATGAAGCACATGAGGAGAAGACAACCATCTAGCTACTGCTATGGACCCATAGTCCAGGGGTGAACTACTCACTCATCACTCGGAGGCGACCATGGCGGTGAAGAGTCCTCCGGAGATGAATCCCTCTCCGGCAGGGTGCCGGATCTCTCAATCCCCGAGATGGGATTGGCGGCGGCGGCGTCTCTGGAAGGTTTTTCGTATCGTGGCTCTCGGTGCGGGTTTCGCGACGAAGGCTTTAAGTAGGCGGAAGGGCAACGCGGGGGCCACACGGGCCCCACACGCCGTGCAGCGGCGGTCCGTGCCGCGCCGCCTGTTGTGTCGGCGCCCGTGGCCCCACTTCCTTCCCTCGGTCTTCGGAAGCTTCGTGCAAAAATAGGACCCGGGCGTTGATTTCGTCCAATTCCGAGAATATTTCCTTACTAGGATTTCTGAAACCAAAAACAGCAGAAACAGCAACTGGCTCTTCGGCATCTCGTTAATAGGTTAGTGCCGGAAAATGCATAAATAGGACATATAATGTGTATAAAACATGTAGATATCATCAATAATGTGGCATGGAACATAAGAAATTATCGATACGTCGGAGACGTATCAGCATCCCCAAGCTTAGTTCTGCGTCCCGAGCAGGTAAACGATAACAAAGATAATTTCTGGAGTGACATGCCATCATAACCTTGATCATACTATTGTAAGCATATGTAATGAATGCAGCGATCAAAACAATAGTAATGACATGAGTAAACAAATGAATCATAAAGCAAAGACTTTTCATGAATAGTACTTAAAGACAAGCATCAATAAGTCTTGCATAAGAGTTAACTCATAAAGCAATAAATTAGAGTAAAGGTATTGAAGCAACACAAAGGAAGATTAAGTTTCAGCGGTTGCTTTCAACTTATAACATGTATATCTCATGGATAATTGTCAACATAGAGTAATATAACAAGTGCAATATGCAAGTATGTAGGAATCAATGCACAGCTCACACAAGTGTTTGCTTCTTGAGGTGGAGAGAAATAGGTGAACTGACTCAACATAAAAGTAAAAGAAAGGTCCTTCAAAGAGGAAAGCATCGATTGCTATATTTGTGCTAGAGCTTTGGTTTTGAAAACATGAAACAATTTTGTCAACGGTAGTAATAAAGCATATGTATCATGTAAATTATATCTTACAAGTTGCAAGCCTCATGCATAGTATACTAATAGTGCCCGCACCTGTCCTAATTAGCTTGGACTACCGAGATCATCGCAATACACATGTTTTAACCAAGTGTCACAAAGGGGTACCTCCATGCCGCCTGTACAAAGGTCTAAGGAGAAAGCTCGCATTTTGGATTTCTCGCTTTTGATTATTCTCAACTTAGACATCCATACCGGACAACATGGACAACAGATAATGGACTCCTCTTTAATGCATAAGCATGTAGCAACAATTAATTTTCTCATGAGATTGAGGATATATGTCCAAAACTGAAACTTCCACCATGATTCATGGCTTTAGTTAGCGGCCCAATGTTCTTCTCTAACAATATGCATGCTCTAACCATTAAAGTGGTAGATCTCCCTTACTTCAGACAAGACGGACATGCATATCAACTCACATGATATTCAACAAAGAGTAGTTGATGGCGTCCTGATACGTCTCCGACGTATCGATAATTTCTTATGTTCCATGCCACATTGTTGATGATATCTACATGTTATATGCACATTTTATGTCATATTTATGCGTTTTCTGGAACTAACCTATTGACGAAATGCCGAAAGGCCGTTCTGTTTACGTTTTGGTTCAGAAATCCTAGTAAGAAATATTCTCGGAATCGGACGAAATCAAGACCCAGTTCCTATTTTTCCACGAAGCTTCCGTAACACCCGGAAGGACTGCAGGGGGCCACAGCTGCACCACCAACCGTGCCCTGGGTGTGGCCCGCCACCCTATGGTGCCGCCGCCTCTTCGACCCTCTGACGCCACCTCCTCTCCTATAAGAAGCCCCTGGACCTAAAACCTCGAGACGAAAAAGCCACGGTACGGGAAACCTTCCGGAGCCGCCGCCATCGCGAAGCCAAGATCTGGGGGACAGAGTCTCTCGTTCCGCACGCCGCCAGACGGGGGAAGTGCCCGGAAGGCTCCTCCATCGACACCACCGCCATCTCCATCAACGCTGCTGTCTCCCATGAGGAGGAGTAGTTCTCCATCGAGGCTCGGGGCTGTCCGGTAGCTATGTGGTTAATCTCTCTCCTATGTGCTTCAATACAATAATCTCATGAGCTGCCTTACATGATTGAGATTCATATGATGATGCTTGTAATCTAGATGTCATTATGCTAGTCAAGTGGGTTTTACTTATGTGATCTCCGGAGACTCCTTGTCCCACGGTGTAAAGGTGACAGTGTGTGCACCGTGTGGGTCTCTTAGGCTATATTTCACAGAATACTTATTCACTGTTGAATGGCGTAGTGAAGTGCTTATTTATATCTCTTTATGATTACAATGTGTTTTGTATCACAATTCATCTATGTGCTACTCTAGTGATGTTATTAAAGTAGTCTATTCCTCCCGCATGGTGTAAAGGTGACTAGTGTGTGCACCGTGTGGTTCTTGTCGTAGGCTATGATCATGATCTCTTGTAGATTGTGAAGTTAACTATTACTGTGATGGTATTGATGTGATCTATTTGGTTATGTTGATCTTTCATGCACTCTAAGGTTATTTAAATATGAACATTGAATTGTGGAGCTTGTTAACTCGGCATTGAGGGTTCGTGTAATCCTACGCAATGGTGTTCATCATCCAACAAGAGTGTAGAGTATGCATTTATCTATTCTGTTATGTGATCAAAGTTGAGAGTGTCCACTAGTGAAAGTATGATCCCTAGGCCTTGTTCCTAAATACTGCTGCTATCGCTTGTTCTTGTTTACTTTGCGTTACTGCGCTACCATATTACCACCATCAACTACACGCCGGCAAGCTATTTTCTGGCACTGCTCATGCTTATTCATTCATACCACCCGTATTTCACTATCTCTTCGCCGAACTAGTGCACCTATTAGGTGTGTTGGGGACACAAGAGACTTCTTGCTTTGTGGTTGCAGGGTTGCATGAGAGGGATATCTTTGACCTCTTCCTCCCCGAGTTCGATAAACCTTGGGTGATCCACTTAAGGGAAAGTTGCTGTTCTACAAACCTCCGCTCTTGGAGGCCCAACACTTTCTACAAGAATAGAAGCTCGTAGACATCAAGCTATTTTATGGCGTTGCCGGGAGGAAAGGTAAAAGGTACTCACACTCCGGATCTCGGCTACTAAGCTATTTTCCGTTGTAAGTACTCGAAGCTATTTCCTTAGATCCTGCAATTGCATCTTTTTGTTTCTTGTTTACACTAGTTTGGCATAATGGACGACAATGAGCTTCTTATTCTATTTCCTGATTTAAGACATGGATGGTTTGATGCGAAAATTAAAAAACCTATGAAATCTTATTTGCATGCTGGTAGTAATATTAGTATGAACGCTTTGAACACCATTGTTGATAATGATATAGAAAGTTCTAAGCTTGGGGAAGCTGGTTTTCATGATCTTTTTAGTCCCCCAAGCATTGAGGAGAAAATTTTCTTTGATGATACTTTGCCTCCTATTTATGATGATTATAATGATAGTAGTCTTTTGGTGCCACCTACTATGGAGAGTAAATTTTGTTGTGATTATACTATGCCTCCTACACTTGATGAGAATAATAATGATAGCTACTTTGTTGAATTTGCTCCCACTACAACTAATAAAATTGATTATGCTTATGTGGAGAGTAATAATTTTATG
Organism: Lolium multiflorum; assembly: GCA_030979885.1. Classification (NCBI taxonomy): domain Eukaryota; kingdom Viridiplantae; phylum Streptophyta; class Magnoliopsida; order Poales; family Poaceae; genus Lolium; species Lolium multiflorum. The sequence goes on from CM061750.1 coordinate 374,181,883, forward strand.
CATGAGACTCATGATAAGAATGCTTTATGTGATAGTTATATTGTTGATTTTGCTCATGTTGCTACTGAAAGTTATTATGAGAGAGGAAAATATGGTTGTAGAAATTTTCATGTTACTAAAATGCCTCTCTATGTGCTGAAATTTTTGAAGCTACACTTGTTTTATCTTCCTATGCTTGTCACTTTGCTCTTCATGAACTTGTTTATTTACAAGACTCCTATGCATAGGAAGCATGTTAGACTTAAATTTGTTTTGAATTTGCTTCTTGATGCCCTCTTTTGCTTCAAATACTATTTCTTGCGAGTGCATCATTAAAACTGCTGAGCCCATCTTAATGGCTATAAAGAAAGAACTTCTTGGGAGATAACCCATGTGTTATTTTGCTACAGTACTTTGTTTTATATTTGTGTCTTGGAAGTTGTTTACTACTGTAGCAACCTCTCCTTATCTTAGTTTTGTTGCATTGTTGTGCCAAGTAAAGTCTTTGATAGTAAAGTGAATACTAGATTTGGATTACTGCGCAGAAACAGATTTCTTTGCTGTCACGAATCTGGGTCTAATTCTCTGTAGGTAACTCAGAAAATTAAGCCAATTTACGTGAGTGATCCTCAGATATGTACGCAACTTTCATTCAATTTGGGCATTTTCATTTGAGCAAGTATGGTGCCCTAATAAAATCCATCTTTACGGACTGTTCTGTTTTGACAGATTCTGCCTTTTATTTCGCATTGCCTCTTTTGCTATGTTGGATGAATTTCTTTGATCCATTAATGTCCAGTAGCTTTATGCAATGTCCAGAAGTGTTAAGAATGATTGTGTCACCTCTGAACATGTTAATTTTTATTGTGCACTAACCCTCTAATGAGTTGTTTCGAGTTTGGTGTGGAGGAAGTTTTCAAGGGTCAAGAGAGGAGGATGATATACTATGATCAAGAAGAGTGAAAGCTCTAAGCTTGGGGATGCCCCGGTGGTTCACCCCTGCATATTTCAAGAAGACTCAAGCGTCTAAGCTTGGGGATGCCCAAGGCATCCCCTTCTTCATCGACAAATTATCAGGTTCCTTCTCTTGAAACTATATTTTTATTCGGCCACATCTTATGCACTTTGCTTGGAGCGTCGGTTTGTTTTTGTTTTTGTTTTGTTTGAATAAAATGGATCCTAGCATTCTTTGTGTGGGAGAGAGACACGCTCCGCTGTAGCATATGGACAAGTATGTCCTTAGGCTCTACTCATAGTATTCATGGCGAAGTTCTTCTTCGTTAAATTGTTATATGGTTGGAATTGGAAAATGCTACATGTAGTAATTCTAAAATGTCTTGGATAATTTGATACTTGGCAATTGTTGTGCTCATGTTTAAGCTCTTGCATCATATACTTTGCACCCATTAATGAAGAAACACTTAGAGCTTGCTAATTTGGTTTGCATATTTGGTTTCTCTAGAGTCTAGATAATATCTAGTATTGAGTTTTGAACAACAAGGAAGACTGTGTAGAGTCTTATAATGTTTACAATATGTCTTTTATGTGAGTTTTGCTGCACCGGTTCATCCTTGTGTTTGTTTCAAATAACCTTGCTAGCCTAAACCTTGTATCGAGAGGGAATACTTCTCATGCATCCAAAATCCTTGAGCCAACCACTATGCCATTTGTGTCCACCATACCTACCTACTACATGGTATTTCTCCGCCATTCCAAAGTAAATTGCTTGAGTGCTACCTTTAAAATTTCCATCATTCGCCTTTGCAATATATAGCTCATGGGACAAATAGCTTAAAAACTATTGTGGTATTGAATATGTACTTATGCATTTTATCTCTTATTAAGTTGCTTGTTGTGCGATAACCATGCTTCTGGGGACGCCATCAACTACTCTTTGTTGAATATCATGTGAGTTGCTATGCATGTCCGTCTTGTCTGAAGTAAGGGAGATCTACCACTTTAATGGTTAGAGCATGCATATTGTTAGAGAAGAACATTGGGCCGCTAACTAAAGCCATGAATCATGGTGGAAGTTTCAGTTTTGGACATATCCTCAATCTCATATGAGAACACTAATTGTTGCTACATGCTTATGCATTAAAGAGGAGTCCATTATCTGTTGTCCATGTTGTCCGGTATGGATGTCTAAGTTGAGAATAATCAAAAGCGAGAAATCCAAAATGCGAGCTTTCTCCTTAGACCTTTGTACAGGCGGCATGGAGGTACCCCTTTGTGACACTTGGTTAAAACATGTGTATTGCGATGATCCGGTAGTCCAAGCTAATTAGGACAAGGTGCGGGCACTATTAGTATACTATGCATGAGGCTTGCAACTTGTAAGATATAATTTACATGATACATATGCTTTATTACTACCGTTGACAAAATTGTTTCATGTTTTCAAAATAAAAGATCTAGCACAAATATAGCAATCGATGCTTTCCTCTTTGAAGGACATTCTTTTACCTTTTATGTTGAGTCAGTTCACCTATCTCTCTCCACCTCAAGAAGCAAACACTTGTGTGAACTGTGCATTGATTCTTACATACTTGCTTATTGCACTTGTTATATTGCTTTGCATTGACAATTATCCATGAGATATACATGTTACAAGTTGAAAGCAACCGCCGAAACTTAATCTTCCTTTGTGTTGCTTCAATACCTTTACTTTGAATTATTGCTTTATGAGTTAACTCTTATGCAAGACTTATTGATGCCTGTCTTGAAGTACTATTCATGAAAAGTCTTTGCTTTATGATTCACTTGTTTACTCATGTCATTACCATTGTTTTGATCGCTGCATTCATTACATATGTGTACAAATAGTATGATCAAGGTTATGATGGCATGTCACTTCAGAAATTATCTTTGTTATCGTTTTACCTGCTCGGGACGAGCAGAACTAAGGGGGATGCTGATACGTCTCCGACGTATCGATAATTTCTTATGTTCCATGCCACATTATTGATGATATCTACATGTTATATGCACATTTTATGTCATATTTATGCATTTTCCGGAACTAACCTATTGACGAGATGCCGAAGGCCAGTTCCTGTTTTCTGCTGTTTTTGGTTCCGAAATCCTAGTAAGGAAATATTCTCGGAATCGGACGAAATCAAGACCCAGTTCCTATTTTTCCACGAAGCTTCAGAACACCCGGGAAGGACCAGAGGGGGCCACAGGCCCACTGACCAGGCCGGCCTGGTGTGGCCCGCGCCACCCTATGGTGCCGCCGCCTCTTCGACCCTCGCCTCCTCGCCTATAAGAAGCCCCTGGACCTAAAACCTCGAGACGAAAAAGCCACGGTGCGGAAACCTTCCGGAGCGCCGCCATCGCAGCCAAGATCTGGGGGACATGAGTCTCTGTTCGACGCCGCCGGCCGGGGAAGTGCCCCGGGAAGCTCCTCCATCGACACCACCGCCATCTCCATCAACGCTGCTGCTGTCTCCCATGAGGAGGGAGTAGTTCTCCATCAAGGCTCGGGGCTGTACCGGTAGTTATGTGGTTAATCTCTCTCCTATGTGCTTCAATACAATAATCTCATGAGCTGCCTTACATGATTGAGATTCATATGATGATGCTTGTAATCTAGATGTCATTATGCTAGTCAAGTGGGTTTTACTTATGTGATCTCCGGAGACTCCTTGTCCCACGTGTGTAAAGGTGACAGTGTGTGCACCGTGTGGGTCTCTTAGGCTATATTTCACAGAATACTTATTCACTGTATGAATGGCGTAGTGAAGTGCTTATTTATATCTCTTTATGATTACAATGTGTTTTGTATCACAATTCATCTATGTGCTACTCTAGTGATGTTATTAAAGTAGTCTATTCCTCCTGCATGGTGTAAAGGTGACTAGTGTGTGCACCGTGTGGTTCTTGTCGTAGGCTATGATCATGATCTCTTGTAGATTGTGAAGTTAACTATTACTGTGATGGTATTGATGTGATCTATTTGGTTATGTTGATCTTTCATGCACTCTAAGGTTATTTAAATATGAACATTGAATTGTGGAGCTTGTTAACTCCGGCATTGAGGGTTCGTGTAATCCAACGCAATGGTGTTCATCATCCAACAAGAGTGTAGAGTATGCATTTATCTATTCTGTTATGTGATCAAAGTTGAGAGTGTCCACTAGTGAAAGTATGATCCCTAGGCCTTGTTCCTAAATACTGCTATCGCTGCTTGTTTACTGTTTTACTGCATTACTACTGCTACCATATTACCACCATCAACTACACACCAACAAGCTATTTTCTGGCGCCGTTACTACTGCTCATATTCATTCATACCACCTGTATTTCACTATCTCTTCGAACTAGTGCACCTATTAGGTGTGTTGGGGACATAAGAGACTTCTGCTTTGTGGTTGCGGGGTTGCATGAGAGGGATATCTTTGACCTCTTCCTCCCTGAGTTCGATAAACCTTGGGTGATCCACTTAAGGGAAAGTTGCTGCTGTTCTACAAACCTCTGCTCTTGGAGGCCCAACACTGTCTACAAGAATAGAAGCTCCCGTAGACATCACGTCCCCAGAAAACATGGTTATCGCACAACAAGCAACTTAATAAGAGATAAAGTGCATAAGTACATATTCAATACCACAATAGTTTTTAAGCTATTTGTCCCATGAGCTATATATTGCAAAGGCGAATGATGGAAATTTTAAAGGTAGCACTCAAGCAATTTACTTTGGAATGGCGGAGAAATACCATGTAGTAGGTAGGTATGGTGGACACAAATGGCATAGTGGTTGGCTCAAGGATTTTGGATGCATGAGAAGTATTCCCTCTCGATACAAGGTTTAGGCTAGCAAGGTTATTTGAAACAAACACAAGGATGAACCGGTGCAGCAAAACTCACATAAAAGACATATTGTAAACATTATAAGACTCTACACCATCTTCCTTGTTGTTCAAAACTCAATACTAGAAATTATCTAGACTTTAGAGAGACCAAATATGCAAACCAAATTTAGCAAGCTCTAGGTGTTTCTTCATTAATGGGTGCAAAGTATATGATGCAAGAGCTTAAACATGAGCACAACAATTGCCAAGTATCAAATTATTCAAGACATTTTAAAATTACTATATGTAGCATTTCCCAATTCCAACCATATAACAATTTAACGAAGAAGATTCAACCTTCGCCATGAATACTATGAGTAAAGCCTAAGGACATATTTGTCCATATGCAACAGCGGAGCGTGTCTCTCTCCCACACAATGAATGCTAGGATCCATTTTATTCAAACAAAACAAAAACAAAAACAAACCGACGCTCCAAAGCAAAATACATAAGATGTGATGGAATAAAAATATAGTTTCAGGGGAGGAACCTGATAATGTTGTCGATGAAGAAGGGATGCCTTGGGCATCCCCAAGATTAGATGCTTGAGTCTTCTTAAAATATGCAGGGGTGAACCACGGGGCATCCCCAAGCTTAGAGCTTTCACTCTCCTTGATCATATTGCATCATTTCCCTCTCTTGATCCTTGAAAACTTCCTCCACACCAAACTCGAAACAACTCATTAGAGGGTTAGTGTACAATAAAAATTAACATGTTCAGAGGTGACATAATCATTCTTAACACTTCTGGACATTGCATAAAGCTACTGGACATTAATGGAACAAAGAAATTCATCCATCATAGCAAAAGAGGCAATGCAAAATAAAAGGCAGAATCTGTCAAAACAGAACAGTCCGTAAAGACGGATTTTATTGAGGCACCAGACTTACTCAAATGAAAATGCCCAAATTGAATGAAAGTTGCGTACATATCTGAGGATCACGCACGTAAATTGGCATAATTTTCTGAGCTACCTACAGAGAGGCAGATCGGATTCGTGACAGCAAAGAAATCTGTTACTGCGCAGCAATCCAAATCTAGTATGAACCTTACTATCAAAGACTTTACTTGGCACAACAATGCACAAAACTAAGATAAGGAGAGGTTGCTACAGTAGTAAACAACTTCCAAGACTCAAATATAAAACAAAAATACTGTACTAAAAACATGGGTTGTCTCCCATAAGCGCTTTTCTTTAACGCCTTTCAGCTAGGCGCAGAAAATGTGTATCAAGTATTATCGAGAGATGAAGCATCAACATCATAACTTGTTCTAATAATAGAATCAAAAGTTAACTTCATTCTCTTTCTAGGGAAGTGTTCCATACCTTTCTTGAGAGGAAATTGATATTTAATATTACCTTCCTTCATATCAATGATAGCACCAACAGTTCGAAGAAAAGGTCTTCCCAATATAATGGGACAAGATGCATTGCATTCAATATCCAAGACAACAAAATCAACGGGGACAAGGTTATTATTAACGGTAATGCGAACATTATCAACTCTCCCCAAAGGTTTCTTTATAGCATTATCAACAAGATTAACATCCAAATAACAATTCTTCAATGGTGGCAAGTCAAGCATATTACAAATTTTCTTAGGCATAACGGAAATACTTGCACCAAGATCACATAAAGCATTACAATCAAAGTTATTGACCTTCATCTTAATGATGGGCTCCCAACCATCCTCTAGCTTTCTAGGAATAGAAGTTTCAAGTTTTAGTTTCTCTTCTCTAGCTTTTATGAGAGCATTTGTAATATGTTTTGTGAAAGCCAAATTTATAGCACTAGCATTAGGACTCTTAGCAAGTTTTTGTAATAACTTTATAACTTCAGAGATGTGGCAATCATCAAAATCCAAACCATTATAATCTAAAGCAATGGGATCATCATCCCCAATGTTGGAAAAAAATTCAGCAGTTTTATCACAGGCAGTTTCAGGCAATTTTGCGGGCTTTGCACTAGGAGTGGAAACATTGCGAACACCAATTATTTTACCATTGATAGTAGGAGGTGCAGCAACATGTGAATCATTAACATTACTAGTGGTGGTAATAGTCCAAACTTTAGCTACATTATTCTCTTTAGCTAGTTTTTCATTTTCTTCTCTTTCCCACCTAGGATGCAATTCAGCCATCAATCTTATATTCTCATTAATTCTAACTTGGATGGCATTTGCTGTAGTAACAATTTTATTTTCAATATCCTTATTAGGCATAACTTTCAATTTTAAAAGATCAACATCAGAGGCAAGACTATCAACCTTAGAAGCGAGAATATCAATTTTATTGAGGTTTTCCTCAACAGATTTGTTAGTTTGTGTACTAATAAATTCTTTAAGCATAGCTTCAAGTCCAGGGGTGTGTTCCTATTATTGTTGTAAGAATTCCCATAAGAATTACCATAACTGTTACCATTATTATAAGGATATGGCCTATAGTTATTACTAGAATTGTTCCGATAAGCATTGTTGTTGAAGTTATTATTTTTAATGAAGTTTACATCAACATGTTCTTCTTGGAAACCAATGAAGCTAACGGAACATTATTAGGATCAACATTAGTCCTATCATTCACAAGCATAGACATAATAGCATCAATCTTATCATTCAAGGAAGAGGTTTCTTCGACAGAATTTACCTTCTTACCTTGTGGAGCTCTTTCCGTGTGCCATTCAGAGTAATTAATCATCATATTATCAAGAAGCTTTGTTGTTTCACCAAGAGTGATGGACATAAAGGTACCTCCAGCAGCTGAATCCAATAGGTTCCGCGAAGAAAAATTCATCCTGCATAAAAGGTTTGGATGATCATCCAAGTAGTCAGTCCATGGGTTGGGCAATTTTTAACCAAAGATTTCATTCTTTCCCAAGCTTGAGCAACATGTTCATTATCTAATTGTTTAAAATTCATTATACTACTCCTCAAAGATATAATTTTAGCAGGGGGATAATATCTACCAATAAAAGCATCCTTGCATTTAGTCCATGAATCAATACTATTCTTAGGCGAAGATAGCAACCAATCTTTAGCTCTTCCTCTTAATGAGAAAGGAAACAATTTTAATTTTATAATGTCACCATCTACATCTTTATACTTTTGCATTTCACACAATTCAACAAAGTTATTGAGATGGGCAGCAGCATCATCAGAACTAACACCAGAAAATTGCTCTCGCATAACAAGATTCAGTAAAGCAGGTTTAATTTCAAAGAATTCTGCTGTAGTAGCAGGTGGAGCAATAGGTGTGCATAAGAAATCATTATTATTTGTGGTTGTGAAGTCACACAACTTAGTATTTTCAGAAGTACCCATTTTAGCAGTAGTAAATAAAGCAAACTAGATAAAATAAATGCAAGTAACTAATTTTTTTGTGTTTTTGATATAGAGTGCAAGATAGTAAATAAAGTAAAGCTAGCAACTAATTTTTTTGTGTTTTTATATAATGCAGCAAACAAAGTAGTAAATAAAATAAAGCAAGACAAAAACAAAGTAAAGAGATTGGATTGTGGAGACTCCCATTGCGGCGTGTCTTGATCTCCCCGGGCGCCGGAAAAAGAGTGGGCGTGTAGTTGACGTGGGAGTAAGAAATCTTGGTGGTGTAGCTTTTCTTCAGTTCCCCGGCAACGGCGCCAGAAAAAGAGCTTGATGGCGTATAACTCACACGTTCGTTGGGAACCCCAAGAGGAAGGTATGATGCGCACAGCAGCAAGTTTTCCCTCAGAAAGAAACCAAGGTTTATCGAACCAGGAGGAGCCAAGAAGCACGTTGAAGGTTGATGGCGGCGAGATGTAGTGCGGCGCAACACTAGGGATTCCGGCGCCAACGTGGAACCTGCACAACACAACCAAAGTACTTTGCCCCAACGAAATAGTGAGGTTGTCAATCTCACCGGTTTGTAACAAAGGATTAGATGTATAGTGTGGATGATGATTGTTTGCAGAAAACAGTAGAACAAGTATTGCAGTAGATTGTATTCGATGTAAAAGAATGGACCGGGGTCCATAGTTCACTAGAGGTGTCTCTCCCATAAGATAAATAGTATGTTGGGTGAACAAATTACAGTCAGGCAATTGACAAATAGAGAGGGCATGACAATGCACATACATGATATGATGAATATTGTGAGATTTAATTGGGCATTACGACAAAGTACATAGACCGCTATCCAGCATGCATCTATGCCTAAAAATTCCACCTTCAGGTTATCATCCGAACCCCTTCCAGTATTAAGTTGTAAAACAACAGACAATTGCATTAAGTATGGTGCGTAATGTAATCAATAACTACATCCTCGGACATAGCATCAATGTTTTATCCCTAGTGGCAACACATCCACAACCTTAGAACTTTCTGTCACTGTCCCATTTAATGGAGGCATGAACCCACTATCGAGCATAAATACTCCCTCTTGGAGTTAAGAGCAAAAACTTGGCCAGAGCCTCTACTAATAACGGAGAGCATGCAAGATCATAAACAACACATAGGTAATAGATTGATAATCAACATAACATAGTATTCTCTATCCATCGGATCCCGACAAACACAACATATAGAATTACAGATAGATGATCTTGATCATGTTAGGCAGCTCACAAGATCCGACAATGAAGCACATGAGGAGAAGACAACCATCTAGCTACTGCTATGGACCCATAGTCCAGGGTGAACTACTCACTCATCACTCCGGGCGACCATGGCGGTGAAGAGTCCTCCGGGAGATGAATCCCCTCTCCGGCAGGGTGCCGGATCTCCTGAATCCCCGAGATGGGATTGGCGGCGGCGGTGTCTCGATGGTTTTCCGTATCGCTCTCGGTACTGGGGGTTTCGCGACGAAGGCTTTAAGTAGGCGGAAGGGCAACGCGGGGGCCACACGAGGGCCCCACACGCCAGGGCCGCGGCGGGGGTCCGGCCGCGCCGCCCTGTTGTGTCGGCGCCTCGTGGCCCCACTTCCTTTCCCCTCGGTCTTCCGGAAGCTTCGTGCAAAAATAGGACCCTGGGCGTTGATTTCGTCCAATTCCGAGAATATTTCCTTACTAGGATTTCTGAAACCAAAAACAGCGAAAAACAGCAACTGGCTCTTCGGCATCTCGTTAATAGGTTAGTGCCGGAAAATGCATAAATACGACATATAATATGTATAAAACATGTAGATATCATCAATAATGTGGCATGGAACATAAGAAATTATCGATACGTCGGAGACGTATCAGCTATGAATAGATTCTAGCTAAATAGGAGCTAGGTTTAGGGAGCTAGTCCCCTTCTACTGCTAATCTAGGTTTTCTCCTCGTTGGATGTGGTATCTGACTCTTCTGACATGGACCTGTCTCTTGAAGTAGTTGTTGACTCCTCGGCCTTTGAGTTGCACGGTAGATCCTCCTTCGATGCCTCCATATCTAAGCAGGGGATTTAAGAGTGGTATGAGTATGAGCGTACTCAACAAGTTCATTATAGGAAAGAGGTGTTTAATGCACTAGCTACAGCATTAGACCAGAAAGTCTAATACCAATGCAGGTTTTCATAACCATTTCTTCAAAAGGTTGCTTTTATTCAGAAGAACTATGTCCGTCAGCCTTCACCGGTTTACTAGAACTTCATGGAGTTCCTTTCCGGCAGCGTTCGCAGTTCCATATCCCGGAACAGGGAGTGACATGTCACGATTCATTACACTATGCAGAGGTGTGTTGCTTTACCCATAAGAGATCTTAACCTTGGTGCCAAACGGGCTTGAGTTTCCCGTCCACACTTCCTTTGGTGTGAGGCCCGATATAAGGTCATAGCCAATTATATTCCTCCACTACCTCGCACACCCACCCTTTGTTGCATCCCCGACCCTGGGTCCTCACCGGTGTACATATACCAATTAAGGATGGCCCCCGACCACGACGACAGTCTGGGATCGAACCAAACTCCTTCGCCGGTAGATGCAACCCATCATAGACCGCAATACCGTGGGGACTTAAGGCTTCCCCAACCTACCGCTTGCTCCTTGGGCTACAAGTGTCTACGGACAATGTCGTGGGGACTTTAACGGGTTCCCCACCCTACCGCTTGTCCCCTTGGAATACAAGTGTCTACGGTAAAGCGCATCCGTTGATGTACAAGAGGTGGAAATACAATTGACTATTCCGTCCCACTCCAGATCTTATGGTTAACACGGGTATTACGGCACAAGAATCACTGGACGACATTTGTTGTTAATCCTAGATGGATATAAACCCATTGCAATGGAACCTCCACCATGTCAACACAATCCATGGTTCCATTGCCAACCACATAGTCATATTTATAGTTATGAAAATAGTGGTTTCGCTTTTTATGCACAAGTGATAAACATAGTACTTTGCAAGTAATTTGATAAAAATACTCAAATGACATGAGCAAGCGATGAACTTGCCTTTCTTGACTGCAAGATTATGCAGACAAGGTCTTCGATACGCAATAACTCCAAATTCTGAAATAGCATCATCGTCCGGTAAGGACGATGTTTAAAAGATTGGCAAGGATGCAATAATGCATAAGTATGAGATGCAATCGCTCTAAGCGTGACCTAACCCCGATGATTTAGGATTAGTGAGTTGTAATGATTAGTTCAGGGTGTGTTGCACTTTTAGATAGTTCACAAACAAGGTTCTTATTAAGGTTGATTACTTGGTATTATAAATAAGCAATGCAATATATCACAACAATAATATTACAAGCACACATTAATGAGAATTGGTATAATCCTAACATGTAATGAATAGTGGTTGATTTTAGCACTATATGTCATGGTTAATGATTGATTATCATATACTTCAAAAGAATAACTTTTGAAGAACATGTTCTTTAATAAAGAACAAGTATGATAATTAGGGTTGTGGAGCTCTATGGTTTACTATGGTTTCAACTAGTGTCTGGAGTAAGTATTAGATGGATCCAAACATTGTTGGATTCATCGATAGCTAGAGATCATATGGTTTTAGTGAAGCACGTCTAAGAAAATCATTATACATAGGTGCTACCAAGGTTGGTATACCTTGCTAATGATGACTGGCTAGGTTTATAGATCTTATTAGGTATAGTGGATGACTATTCTATATTTTCTTCAAAGGAATAACTTTTGAAGAACATACTTCTTAACTAATAAGAAGTATCTCAATTAGAATTGGGTGGTCTAGGGTTTGCTATTGGATCTACTAAGTAAGGAATAGTTAGTTCCTATATAGGATGGTTCATAATTATTTAACATTAGTAGGATTTAGTGGAGCATGAGTATGTAATGTAACGATGGAGCATGTATTCTATTATGGTTCATCACAAGGGTGTGATGCTAAGCATGGATAGATAAGGTTGTTGTTCCTAAGGATAGGAACTAGGGTTGGTTCTATTTGATCATCTAGGTTTGATTAAGATGAACACATGGGATGCTAATTTAGTAATGATAGGTTACTACATTTTATGTGGTCATGGTAAATATTTAGTTGCTACTATGGTTCTATGACTACTATTGAAGTACATAATCACATGTTAACTTGGGGTGTAGGTTTGGAAACCATTTAGGGTTCATATGAAGTAATGGAGCTAGGGTTCTAAATGGCATTAGGGTTTTAGTATCCCACATAAAATTATGGGGTTATAATTCTATTCCTAATGGAATTAGGGTTTCCTAATTGTGATGTAACTCTTGAGGTAATCATTTTATTATGGAGTTGAAGTTATTAATAACTTGGATTTGAAAATAATATTGGATTATGGCATTTTATTATTTTTAAAGAATGAATAATTAAGATAATTATTAATCAGGTTTTAAATCCCTCAAATAAGGATTTATCAAAATAACAAATAAGGAAAATTAGATTTAATGTTTTATTTATTTATTTACTGGCTTGTATTTAATTTGAAAAGTTTTACTAATTATTGAATTTGTTTTGAATTTAGAATAAAAGAAAATGCTTATTTGATGAGTTTAAAATAATTAAATTTTTATTGAAAATAAAAATTCCATATTATATTTTTCTTGGATAGATTTAATTTTTAGGATCATTTTGATATCTCATTTGGATTTTTCTGAGTTGTAATGGATTTTATAAATATTTGCAAAATTTCAGTAATTGTTGGATTTGAATTAAAAATCAAAACAAACCACTAAACCTACCCGGACAGGACACACCCACAGTCTATGACTGGTGGGGTCTGTCCACCTCATCCCTCACGGGGCATTTGACCAGGTCAAAATCGCTACCGTGGCGACGAGGCTGCTGGCCGACGGCCAGATGAGATCGACGCCGGCGATTTGGGGCGTGCGCGGATGGAATGCTAGGTAGGCTCGACTCGGGGTGACCTGGTTAACCGTTTGAGGGTGGCGCCGCTCCGAATAGGTCATCGGAGCGTGCTCGCCGACGAGACCGAGCGGCGGCGGACATGGGCATGTGCTGCTAGGAGACTACGGGCGATGATCTGATGCTATAGGAAGCTTAAGAGATGCGCGGGCTCACCGTGAGCACGACGGGCGTGTCGGCGAGGCTGGAGGTGGCCAGACGGCGACGTAATGGTCACGGTGGCCGGACCATCTGCGAGCCCAAGCGAGCTTGAATCGGATGATTCCGAGCGTGGCGGCTCGATTCCTTGGGGGCTGAGCAAGAAGAGCACGGTGGTGACGACATGTACGGCTTGGCAGGGAGGCTCCACCGTCGGCGATTGAAGATGGCCGGGACAGCTAGGGTTTCGTTTTGGGCGAATTAGACAGGGAGAGGGAAGAACTCGAGCTAGGATTTGTCGTTAGGGTTTTATACGCCCCGGGAGCGTGCCTCGTCACGCCGTCGGACGAGGAGGGATCGACAGCGGTGCTGCGAAGACGACCACGACGCCTCGCTGGCCTCCATGCGCGAGGAAGAGATGAGGACGAAGCCCCTCTCGTTGATATTTTACGAAGAAGTATGGTGGGCTGGGCCAGGCCGTGGTGTTGGGCTTCTGGTGGGCTGTGGTGCTGGGCTGCTCGGCCAGGTAAGTATTTCCCTCATTTTTTTCTCTGTTTTTATTTCTCCTATTTATATCTTTCTATTTTAATTCTTATTTGAATTCAATTCTATTTGCAGATATTTGGAAGTATGCTAATTCATTCAAGATTTGGTATACTGACTATTGTATTACTATTCTATTTGAATTCATATTTTATATTAGATTATTTGTATATTTGTGAACTTTATTCAAAATAGCAATTAAACATGAATTGATATTTTCACTTAAATTTCCTTTTTGTTATGGATTCCATTCCATTTAGCAATATAAGAGTTGATACTTTCTTCTCAAAGTATTTCAGAAGTTTTGATTATGTCTTGTGTTCTATTTGAGGAATTAATCACTTGCATGTTATTTCATGTGAGCACTTATTGATTAAGGTCTTGTGGTTTAATTATAAGATGTATCACAAGGGTTTTTCTCAGGTTTAATAAATGAAGCATAAGATTTTATTAATATGCCATACTAGGGTTCTAATGATATTTACCTAATGGCCATTGATTTGATTCTCAATTATGGTCTAGGTTTATATTGTAATCACCATAGTGATACTCAAACTAGGGTTGAGATATATTTTTATGTTGTAGAGATTAGATGACATCATATTACATTTGCTAGGGTTTAATCTCCCCTAACCAAGGTAATATGGTTATTTGCTTAATTGTTTCTATTCTCCTTTAATTACTAAGGACTTGAGAATTGGTTTTATCTTCTACAAATTGACTTTTATTACTATTCTCAAGTTATCATTAAAGTAACTAAAGTGGCTAAGGTTCTTTTTATAGTTAACTTTGGTTATAATGATGAATGGTTTCTCACCATATAAAGTATAGAGTTTGACTCTAGGGTTTTCTTATGTTCTTTAATTGAGGAATAAGTGGAATATAGATGTGGTAGGATTCTACTTAGGATCACCAAGTGATTCACAGGTTAAGATTGGAATATAAGCCTAGGGTTGATTACTAGTGATCTCCCTATAATTTCATGTGGTGAATGATATCTATTTATCATATAGGATTGAACTTATAGCTTATTCTTCTATTTCTCCAAAGCATGGTCATGGCATCATCATGAGCAACTTATTCTTAATGTTTATCTTCTACTCCCAATTCTTATTTTGGAATGGATTATTCTAGGGCTCTACTCAAGGAATGATGATGTGATTATCTAAATATGTGGTATTCCTAAGAATTCTACCTTGCTGTCTTCTGTAGCTTGTTCTTCAGGAATTCTGATAAACCTGCATCTTGTGGCATGCCTCCACCTCCTAGCTGCTTCATCTTGATCCTAACTATTTTATGGAGTGGCTCTATGTGTTGGTTGTCTTGCATCATGGTGCAAGATGATGGAATGGATGAAGTGTGAGACTCCCTTTTATAGGCTTGAGCAAACTCTAGTATCATTACACATAGGTGGATGACTCTTGTTTTGATTTGATGAGTAAGGTACTAGGTTGTCATGCTCTCATCCATAGCAATCCTTTAAGCATGAGGTGGCATAGCTTAGGATTCAAGTTATGTAGATATTTTCATCCTATGTGGCATGGTTATTATCCTCTCATGTGATTTGTTTTTGGATAGCCAAGTGGCTTTTGTGACTAAATATCTTGGGAATGATTTTATGCTGGTGGTTGAGTCACTATATCATATGTGATTGTATTTATATTGTAATTGGGATAAAAATGTCAAAGACAAGTATTATACCCCAATTTTGAATGGTGATGTTTGATTTCAACAAGGCGTGGTCATATGAGTTTCAAAATACTCATACTTTATTTTATTCAAATAGCTTGAACTATAATTCATAATATAAATGAATTTAGTTTTGTGATATTCCACATATTTAATAAGTTATGCTTAAAATAAGAATGTGTGGCTTTTATGCACTTAGGTCCTTGTGTTTTACCATATTTAGTAATTAGTTTTAAAGTGAATTTAATTGTACCTCAAGGTAGTTGCTCAATTTAAGTGTTAATAATTTAGAGTTTGTTTCTTATCTCTTTGATGGTATAGACCTCTCCCATCTCTAGGGTTTAATAATAAGCTTGTGTTGGTGTTAGTTCCATTTGATCTAAGCCCTTAGATCAAATCACCTCTACCCATAACAAGGTTTTAAACAAAGTCACATTGAGGTTTATAGCGCTTGACTTGATGAGCTACTTCAATTCCACCAAGGTCAAGTGAAACTTCATTTACTGTGACTGTTTTACTTTAAAGCGCGAAAATTTCCCGGATTTTATATGCATGAATGCAATGCACACATTTGTTTCCTCTCTTTTTGTAACCCCAAATACTGGGATATTACACAAACTTTCTTATAGGTGTGAACCTAATATATTTCACTATCTTTTAACTACACCAGCTTCGATGGAGTTGGGAATATCAAGGTTGCTCTTATATATTTTCTAGTTGTTATACAAAGTAGACCGTACCTCTGCATTGATGAGTTTATTCTATATAGTGTTTTTATTCTACTTTATGAATATAAAGCACTCATCTCATGCTCCAACTAGGAATATTTATACCCATTATGCATGATTACTTGGTCCACTCATTTTCACGTGAGCATTTCACAACATTATTTCTTATTGGGATTTTATTACTTTTCCTTGTCTTTCATGAGTGTATTTGTGAACTGGAGTTTTTGAAAAAAACATGTTGAAAGGAGCCAAAACAATTCAATCCAGAGAAGTAATTAACATGGACCAAAAGAAAGCCATATGAAGTGTGAAAAAAGTGATATATTTCCATCAACAAAAAATTAAGATCAAATACCATGGAAAAGTGATATTTTTAGTCCGAATGATAAAATGGCGTCAAAAATACGAAATATGAAGAATTTTTAACGAGGACTAGAAAGGAAATAGGGGATTGTACCGGACAATAGGATTTGCTATTAGTTCAGTGAATCTTCACCAATTTAGCTCCTGTTTGTTCCTAAAATTTCATTAGATGATATTGAATTTATTAGGGGTCTTTGGAATTGTTCTACAGTCTATATAAAGGAGGGCGTAGCCATCGTGGAGATCATCCACTCCATCTCCATCGTGTGGAAGTACTACCTCCATGTTGCCTTAGTCTCCACCATTTCAATTCCATCACCACCATCTCGAAGAGGAGGAAAAGGCTTGGATATTGAAGATCATGACATTGATCACCATCATATTCAACATTAGAGATTCCTATATTCATCTCTTTGTAATTCCAAACCCTATTGTGGTTGTGCATGTGTACTCATTTAATCATTTATCCACATTTCATCTTATTCTTATAAATGATGTATTGTGCACTTATATATTTTTGAGTAGTTCAATTAGTTCCTGTGGAGATGGATAAGCCCTAGCACCACCATGAGTTATCAATAAAGATTTAATTTAGTCTTATTTGTACTAAGTGTGTTAATGTGGTCTTCATAATGTTATGCAAATGTTGATTGCATATTCCTTTGCCTACGGGTGATAAACGACAAGTGTAGGGGATCAATTGTAGTACGTTTAGAATTGAAAAAGGTTGTCGAACCCACGAGTAAATGAAGATATTGGTTAGAACATTCAACAAATTAAAGTACACAATAAGCAAGTTTTTTATTTTATGGTTTATACTTTGCCCGAAAAGTAAATGACAACTAAAGGAAAGTGCTACTAAGTAAATTGCAAGTAAAGAAAATGCTATTTTTAGAGAAAGCCCAATCATGTCTTCAGCAAGAGGACACGTTTGGGTGTGTTCTTATATGAGACAAGCGTTCTGTAGGGCGACATAGACTTCATGGCATAAAGATTTCTACAATAGTATGTTAACCATCTTGTCAAGTTTTATTCTCATCGGTAGTTCCTAAATAGGTGCAACCATAAGCGTGAGAAAATACATCCATAATGATTGGTCCCTAAGCCATATACATGTGCCAACTAGGCATTCATTAATACGTAAATGTGCAACCATTTCTTTAAGTTCTAAGGTCCATGATCATATAAACCCCCCTAATGAAACTCTAAATATCTGGACAAGGTTGATATCATCTCTTGCCATACATACTCATTTCTATTGCACTATGATACGCGTACAGCACGCGTCCGTTGGGAACCCCAAGAGGAAGGTGTGATGCGTACAGCGGCAAGTTTTCCTCAGAAAGAAACCAAGGTTTATCGAACCAGGAGGAGCCAAGAAGCACGTTGAAGGTTGATGGCGGCGAGATGTAGTGCGGCGCAACACTAGGGATTCCGGCGCCAACATGGAACCCGCACACAACCAAAGTACTTTGCCCCAACGAAACAGTGAGGTTGTCAATCTCACCGGCTTGCTGTAACAAAGGATTAGATGTATAGTGTGGATGATGATTGTTTGCAGAAAACAGTAAAGAACAATAGCAGCAGATTTGTATTTCAGATGTAAAGAATGGACCGGGGTCCACAGTTCACTAGAGGTGTCTCTCCCATAAGATAAATAGCATGTTGGGTGAATAAATTACAGTCGGGCAATTGACAAATAGAGAGGGCATGACAATGCACATACATGATATAATGAGTATTGTGAGATTTAATTGGGCATTACGACAAAGTACATAGACCGCTATCCAGCATGCATCTATGCCTAAAAAGTCCACCTTCAGGTTATCATCCGAACCCCTTCCAGTATTAAGTTGCAAACAACAGACAATTGCATTAAGTATGGTGCGTAATGTAATCAATAACTACATCCACAACCTTAGAACTTTCTGTCACTGTCCCGGATTTAATGGAGGCATGAACCCACTATCGAGCATAAATACTCCCTCTTGGAGTTAAGAGCAAAAACTTGGCCAGAGCCTCTACTAATAACGGAGAGCATGCAAGATCATAAACAACACATAGGTAATAGATTGATAATCAACATAACATAGTATTCTCTATCCATCGGATCCCGACAAACACAACATATAGAATTACAGATAGATGATCTTGATCATGTTAGGCAGCTCACAAGATCCGACAATGAAGCACATGAGGAGAAGACAACCATCTAGCTACTATGGACCCATAGTCCAGGGTGAACTACTCACTCATCACTCCGGAGGCGACCATGGAAGTGAAGAGTCCTCCGGAGATGATTCCCCTCTCCGGCAGGGTGCCGGAGGCGATCTCCTGAATCCCCCGAGATGGGATTGGCGGCGGCGGCGTCTCAGGAAGGTTTTCCGTATCGTGGCTCTCGGTACCGGGGGTTTCGCGACGAAGGCTTTAAGTAGGCGGAAGGGCAGCGGGGGGCCACACGAGGGCCCCACACACGGCAGCCCCGCGGCCAGGCGGCCGCGGCGCTGTCGGCGCCTCGTGGCCCCACTTCCTTTCCCCTCGGTCTTCCGGAAGCTTCGTGCAAAAATAGGACCCGGGCGTTGATTTCGACCAATTCCGAGAATATTTCCTTACTAGGATTTCTGAAACCAAAAACATCAGAAAACACAACTGGCTCTTCGGCATCTCGTTAATAGGTTAGTGCCGGAAAATGCATAAATACGACATATAATGTGTATAAAACATGTAGATATCATCAATAATGTGGCATGGAACATAAGAAATTATCGATACGTCGGAGACGTATCAGCATCCCCAAGCTTAGTTCTGCTCGTCCCGGAGGTAAACGATAACAAAGATAATTTCTGAGTGACATGCCATCATAACCTTGATCATACTATTGTAAGCATATGTAATGAATGCAGCGATCAAAACAATGGTAATGACATGAGTAAACAAATGAATCATAAAGCAAAGACTTTTCATGAATAGTACTTCAAGACAAGCATCAATAAGTCTTGCATAAGAGTTAACTCATAAAGCAATAAATCAAAGTAAAGGTATTGAAGCAACACAAAGGAAGATTAAGTTTCAGCGGTTGCTTTCAACTTGTAACATGTATATCTCATGGATATTGTCAACATAGAGTAATATAACAAATGCAATATGCAAGTATGTAGGAATCAATGCACAGTTCACACAAGTGTTTGCTTCTTGAGGTGGAGAGAAATAGGTGAACTGACTCAACATAAAAGTAAAAGAATGGTCCTTCAAAGAGGAAAGCATCGATTGCTATATTTGTGCTAGAGCTTTTATTTTGAAAACAAGAAACAATTTTGTCAACGGTAGTAATAAAGCATATGTGTTATGTAAATTATATCTTACAAGTTGCAAGCCTCATGCATAGTATACTAATAGTGCTCGCACCTTGTCCTAATTAGCTTGGGTTAACACTGATTATCATTGCATAGCATATGTTTCAACCAAGTGTCACAAAGGGGTACCTCTATGCCGCCTGTACAAAGGTCTAAGGAGAAAGCTCGCATTTGGATTTCTCGCTTTTGATTATTCTCAACTTAGACATCCATACCGGGACAACATAGACAACAGATAATGGACTCCTCTTTAATGCATAAGCATTTAACAACATTATTATTCTCATAAGAGATTGAGGATTAGCTGTCCAAACTGAAACTTCCACCATGAATCATGGCTTTAGTTAGCGGCCCAATGTTCTTCTCTAACAATATGCATACTCAAACCATTTGATTGTGAAAACCGCCCTTACTTCAGACAAGACGAACATGCATAGCAACTCACATGATATTCAACAAAGGTAAAAGAGTTGATGGCGTCCCCAGAAAACATGGTTACCGCACAACAAGCAACTTAATAAGAGATAAAGTGCATAAGTACATATTCAATACCACAATAGTTTTTAAGCTATCTGTCCCATGAGCTATATATTGTAAAGGTAAAGGATGGGAATTTTAAAGGTAGCACTCAAGTAATTTACTTTGGAATGGCGGAGAAATACCATGTAGTAGGTAGGTATGGTGGACACAAATGGCATAGTGGTTGGCTTAAGGATTTTGGATGCATGAGAAGTATTCCCTCTCGATACAAGGTTTAGGCTAGCAAGGTTATTTGAAACAAACACAAGGATGAACCGGTGCAGCAAAACTCACATAAAAGACATATTGTAAACATTATAAGACTCTACACCGTCTTCCTTGTTGTTCAAAACTCAATACTAGAAATTATCTAGACTTTAGAGAGACCAAATATACAAAGCAAATTTTAGCAAGCTCTAGGTGTTTCTTCATTAATGGGTGCAAAGTATATGATGCAAGAGCTTAAACATGAGCACAACAATTGCCAAGTATCAAATTATTCAAGACATTTTAGAATTACTACATGTAGCATTTCCCGATTCCAACCATATAACAATTTAACGAAGAAGATTCAACCTTCGCCATGAATACTATGAGTAAAGCCTAAGGACATATTTGTCCATATGCAACAGCGGAGCGTGTCTCTCTCCCACACAATGAATGCTAGGATCCATTTTATTCAAACAAAACAAAAACGAAAACAAACCGACGCTCCAAGCAAAGCACATAAGATGTGATGGAATAAAAATATAGTTTCAGGGAGGAACCTGATAATGTTGTCGATGAAGAAGGGGATGCCTTGGGCATCCCCAAGATTAGATGCTTGAGTCTTCTTAGAATATGCAGGGGTGAACCACCGGGGCATCCCCAAGCTTAGAGCTTTCACTCTCCTTGATCATATTGTATCATCTCCTCTCTTGATCCTTGAAAACTTCCTCCACACCAAACTCGAAACAACTCATTAGAGGGTTAGTGCATAATAAAAATTCACATGTTCAGAGGTGACACAATCATTCTTAACACTTCTGGACATTGCATAAAGCTACTGGACATTAATGAAACAAAGAAATTCATCCATCATAGTAAAAGAGGCAATGCGAAATAAAAGGCAGAATCTGTCAAAACAGAACAGTCCGTAAAGATGGATTTTACTGAGGCACCAGAATTGCTCAAATGAAAATGCCCAAATTGAATGAAAGTTGCGTACATATCTGAGGATCTCGCACGTAAAGTGGCATATTTTTCTGATCTACCTACAGAGAGGCAGGTCGAAATTTGTGACAGCAAAGAAATCTGTTTCTGCGCAGTAATCCAAATCTAGTATGAACCTTACTACCAACGACTTTACTTGGCACAACAATGCACAAAACTAAGATAAGGAGAGGTTGCTACAGTATTAAACAACTTCCAAGACTCAAATATAAAATAAAATTACTGTAGTAAAAACATGGGTTGTCTCCCATAAGCGCTTTTCTTTAACGCCTTTCAGCTAGGCGCAGAAAGTGTGTATCAAGTATTATCAAGAGATGAAACATCAACATCATAATTTGTTCTAATAATAGAATCAAAAGGTAACTTCATTCTCTTTCTAGGGAAGTGTTCCATACCTTTCTTGAGAGGAAATTGATATTTAATATTACCTTCCTTCATATCAATGATAACTCCAACAGAAAAGGTCTTCCCAAGATAATGGGACAAGATGCATTGCATTCAATATCCAAGACAACAAAATCAACGGGGACAAGGTTATTGTTAACGGTAATGCGAACATTATCAATTCTCCCCAAAGGTTTCTTTGTAGCATTATCAACAAGATTAACATCCAAATAACAATTTTTCAATGGTGGCAAGTCAAGCATATCATAAATTTTCTTAGGCATAACGGAAATACTTGCACCAAGATCACATAAAGCATTACAATCGAAGTCATTGACCTTCATCTTAATGATGGGCTCCCAACCATCCGCTAGCTTCCTAGGAATAGAGGTTTCAAGTTTTAGTTTCTCTTCTCTAGCTTTTATGAGAGCATTTGTAATATGTTTTGTGAAAGCCAAGTTTATAGCACTAGCATTGGGACTCTTAGCAAGTTTTTGTAAGAACTTTATAACTTCAGAGATATGACAATCATCAAAATCCAAACCATTACAATCTAAAGCAATGGGATCATCATCCCCAATGTTGGAAAAAATTTCAGCAGTTTTATCACTAGCAGTTTCAGCAGTTTTAGCGGTTTCCGGCAGTTTTGCAGGCTTTGCATTAGAAGTGGAAACATTGCCAACACCAATTCTTTCACCATTATTAGTAGGAGGTGCAGCAACATGTGGAGCATTAGCATTGCTAGTGGTGGTAATAGTCCAAATTTTAGCTACATTATTCTCTTTAGCTAGTTTTTCATTTTCTTCTCTTTCCCACCTAGCATGCAATTCGGCCATCAATCTTATATTCTCATTAATTCTAACTTGGATGGCATTTGCTGTAGTAATAATTTTATTTTCAATATCCTTATTAGGCATAACTTTCGACTTCAAAAGATCAACATCAGAGGCAAGACTATCAAACTTAGAAGCGAGAATATCAATTTTATTGAGCTTTTCCTCAACAGATTTGTTAAAAGCAGTTTGTGTACTAATAAATTCTTTAAGCATAGCTTCAAGTCCAGGGGTGTGTTCCTATTATTGTTGTAAGAATTCCCATAAGAATTACCATAACTATTACCATTATTATAAGGATATGGCCTATAGTTGTTACTAGAATTGTTCCGATAAGCATTGTTGTTGAAATTATTATTTTTAATGAAGTTTACATCAACATGTTCTTCTTGAGCAACCAATGAAGCTAACGGAACATTATTAGGATCAAAATTAGTCCTATAATTCACAAGCATAGACATAATAGCATCAATCTTATCACTCAAGGAAGAGGTTTCTTCGACAGAATTTACCTTCTTACCTTGTGGAGCTCTTTCCGTGTGCCATTCAGAGTAATTAATCATCATATTATCAAGGTGCTTTGTTGCTTCACCAAGAGTAATGGACATAAAGGTACCTCCAACAGCTGAATCCAATAGGTTCCACGAAGAAAAGTTCAGTCCTGCATAAAAGGTTTGGATGATCATCCAAGTAGTCAGTCCATGGGTTGGGCAATTTTTAACCAAAGATTTCATTCTTTCCCAAGCTTGTGCAACATGCTCATTATCCAATTGTTTAAAATTCATTATGCTACTTCTCAAAGATATAATTTTAGCAGGGGGATAATATCTACCAATAAAAGCATCCTTGCATTTAGTCCATGAATCAATACTATTCTTAAGCAGAGATAGCAACCAATCTTTAGCTCTTCCTCTTAATGAGAAAGGAAACAATTTTAATTTTATAATATCACCATCTACATCTTATACTTTTGCATTTCACACAATTCAACAAAATTATTGAGATGGGCAGCAGCATCATCAGAACTAACACCAGAAAATTGCTCTCGCATAACAAGATTTAGTAAAGCAGGTTTAATTTCAAAGAATACTGCTGTAGTAGTAGGTGGAGCAATAGGTGTGCATAAGAAATCATTATTATTTGTGGTTGTGAAGTCACACAACTTAGTATTTTCAGGGGTAGCCATTTTAGCAGTAGCAAATAAAGCAAACTAAATAAAATAAATGCAAGTAACTAAATTTTTTGTGTTTTTGATATAGAGTGCAACACAGTAAATAAAGTAAAACTAGCAACTAATTTTTTTGTGTTTTGATATAATGCAGCAAACAAAGTAGTAAATAAAATAAAGCAAGACAAAAACAAAGTAAAGAGATTGGAATGTGGAGACTCCCCAGCGTGTCTTGATCCCCCGGCAACGGCGCCAGAAAATATGCTTGATACGCGTACAACACGCGTCCGTTGGGAACCCCAAGAGGAAGGTGTGATGCGTACAGCGGCAAGTTTTCCCTCAGAAAGAAACCAAGGTTTATCGAACCAGGAGGAGCCAAGAAGCACGTTGAAGGTTGATGGCGGCGAGATGTAGTGCGGCGCAACACCGGGATTCCGGCGCCAACGTGGAACCTGCACAACACAACCAAAGTACTTTGCCCCAACGAAACAGTGAGGTTGTCAATCTCACCGGCTTGCTGTAACAAAGGATTAGATGTATAGTGTGGATGATGATTGTTTGCAGAAAACAATAAAGAACAATAGCAGCAGATTTGTATTTCAGATGTAAAGAATGGACCGGGGTCCACAGTTCACTAGAGGTGTCTCTCCCATAAGATAAATAGCATGTTGGGTGAACAAATTACAGTCGGGCAATTGACAAATAGAGAGGGCATGACAATGCACATACATGATATAATGAGTATTGTGAGATTTAATTGGGCATTGCGACAAAGTACATAGACCGCTATCCAGCATGCATCTATGCCTAAAAAGTCCACCTTCAGGTTATCATCCGAACCCCTTCCAGTATTAAGTTGCAAACAACAGACAATTGCATTAAGTATGGTGCGTAATGTAATCAATAACTACATCCTCGGACATAGCATCAATATTTTATCCCTAGTGGCAACAACACATCCACAACCTTAGAACTTTCTGTCACTGTCCCAGATTTAATGGAGGCATGAACCCACTATCGAGCATAAATACTCCCTCTTGGAGTTAAGAGCAAAAACTTGGCCAGAGCCTCTACTAATAACGGAGAGCATGCAAGATCATAAACAACACATAGGTAATAGATTGATAATCAACATAACATAGTATTCTCTATCCATCGGATCCCGACAAACACAACATATAGAATTACAGATAGATGATCTTGATCATGTTAGGCAGCTCACAAGATCCGACAATGAAGCACATGAGGAGAAGACAACCATCTAGCTACGCTATGGACCCATAGTCCAGGGGTGAACTACTCACTCATCACTCCGGAGGCGACCATGGCGGTGAAGAGTCCTCGGAGATGATTCCCCTCTCCGGCAGGTGCCGGAGGCGATCTCCGAATCCCGAGATGGGATTGGCGGCGGCGTCTCTGGAAGGTTTTCCGTATCGTGGCTCTCGTCCGGGGTTTCGCGATGAAGGCTTTAAGTAGGCGGAAGGGCAACGCGGGGGCCACACGAGGGCCCCACACACCACGCGCGGCCAAGGGCCGCGCCGCCCGCTGTGGTGTCGCCTCGTGGCCCCACTTCCTTTCCCTCGGTCTTCGGAAGCTTCGTGCAAAAATAGGACCCTGGGCGTTGATTTCGTCCAATTCCGAGAATATTTCCTTACTAGGATTTCTGAAACCAAAAACAGCAGAAAACAGCAACAGGCTCTTCGGCATCTCGTTAATAGGTTAGTGCCGGAAAATGCATAAATACGACATATAATGTGTATAAAACATGTAGATATCATCAATAATGTGGCATGGAACATAAGAAATTATCGATACGTCGGAGACGTATCACACTAATGTGTGGCCCTATAAGCCATATAGGTGAAGTAACAAACAATCAGTGTCCATCTATTACCATCATATAGCCACATAAAAGTACAAAATTTGACCAAATAGTCATGTCATAGTTATGGCAACAACTCTGTGTGTACGAACTCGAGGGTTTATATCAAACTCTTGGGGAATTGGTGGAGAGGTGTATTTGGCTTCTCCTATTGAAGCAACCTGCAAAACAAAGTCTTTGCCTTGTGTCCCTAACTCTATTGTGTGGTTATCAAGCACAAGGTTTCGTCTTAGTAAAATAAAATAAACTTGTGAATAAATAAAGTAAAACAATCTATGATTAGACAAGGAAAATAAAAAACAATAAGCGTTCATATGGGAAACATGTCCTATTTAAGAGATGATGTAACACATCTCTCTTATAATCCTCTAGAAAGGGAAACTCCATGCAATCTAGAATTAAGAATAAACAGAGTATATCCTTTGGTACTTTTACATGATGTTTGAATAAAAAATATGCTACCTCGATCAAACAAGATTTTCTTAGATGCCACTAGATAATTATAACACATGCATTCACTTAATCCCTAGTGATCTAACAAAAGAAAGGGAAAAGCATAGTGGATCTCAAATTTTGTGTCACTATCCAATCACTACCACCATGTTACTCCAATTAATACACACGTTCCCCCACACATGCCCTCTCATACATGTTGGATCAAAACAAGTACTTAAGAACGACGTACTAATGTGGATTTACTAATACATCTTACACATAGTATAATTTCAATCTCAAATATCAACTCACATAATAAAGATCCACCACATAGGAATTACATAGATGACCATAATCATGTTGGGCGTCTCATATGGTACTAAATCAATGATAGCACAAGAGAGAAAAAGATCAAGCTACCGCCACAAACCCATACCCCAGAGGTGGACTACTCCCTCTTCATCATGGTGATGATGGCAGAGATGTTGGAGAAGATAAAGATCCCACTGGTGCTAGCTCCAGCGGTGTTTCCCCATCCAATATTTGTTGGATCTGGATCTATTTTGATGTTTCTATGTTTTCGTGGCCGCCTCCTTCGAGAACACCTCGGGGGTCCTTTTTGTAGGCGTTTTTATTTCAATACGTCGAGTCTGAGATGAAGATGGCCGATTGGCAATGCTCGAGGAAGAAAATAGCCTAGGTGGCATGACCTAGGGTGGGGGCCATGCCACCTAGGATCTTTTGGGCCTCCGGGCTCCCTTCCTGTTCTAGGTCATTGTCTTCGCGTAAAATTATTACTCGGAAAATCCCAACTCCATTTGACTCCGTTCAGGTCTCTTAAAGATAAAAATACACAAAACAGGGAATTCATACACAAAATAGGGAATTCATGTTCTGCAGAGTTATAATCAAAATAAAGGGGATCATTGATAAATCCTTAGAACTCAATATAAAACATGTATATAACGTTATATAAGTTGCTATGTGGGAATATGCATCAATAAACTACAAATTTGATGTATGAATTTTGCGTGCATCAACATCCCCAAGATTAACATATGCTCGTCCTCGAGCATGAAAGTGATAAAACTAAACATGAACTTTGGAGTTTCTTGCTATGTTGGATATCATAAGTAATTATCATTGCTGGACAAAGTGAAATGGTTCATCCTTTAAGGAATAGCAACAAGAAAATGAGCTATAAAGTGATATTTCTTATGCACTACATCTAATGCTCAACAATAAGTCATTTTGTGTAAAACAAATGAAAGTACTATGAAAAATTAAGCATGTAAAGTAAGTGACATCCTATGTGGTCTTAGAATTATCTTATATTACCTTTTGTTTATGTGAATCCTAGACACTTAAGTAACAGAAAGTAAGCAGCGAATATAAGTGCTAGTTCTTTGAGAAAAATAAAAAAGGTATATGTAGCTCATGTCAACGGTAATCATAAGAATGGGATTTCAGGCATCTTTAGTGGTTATGGTTAAAGTGAAAGCAAGTTTTCTTTATATGTTGGACCCTATTACAAGTTGAATGTCTCATGCCCCCTGACCACAAGTACCCAGTCCTCATGCTACTCAACTTAGGCCCCCAAAGAAGTTTTGTCATTGTAGGCATACAATCCCAAACGAGAGCGTCAAATGAGGTACCTTTTGTACCCTTGTATGAGGAGTCCCTTTGTGAGGGGCTATCCATCCTTTCATGACATGAAAAACAGACAAATGAACCCCTCAACATTTCATTTTATTTACTATTTGGATAGCTTTTTATTAAAAATGCTTCATTGAATGTTCGTGCTATAAATTTCCACCAAGATGATTAGAATGGCTTAAGTTGGCTGCTCAGGCGTCCCTCTGACGCATATGCAAACTTCGGAAAACTTTAGGGTGATTCCAGCTCATTTCACATCGATGAGCATCCACAGCCAAAAGAACATGACATCAACAAAAAATAGTGCAATGTTTGAAAGCGTTCCCCATGAAATCATTGTTCTGCTAATTAACAATCAAATCATATATTTTCGAACACATAACTTACATAATTCCAATCACAATGTGTCAAGTTTAATTAATATTCTAATTTATTTAAATTAGTTGTGCACTAGTAGTTTCACCCCACATCTTACTTTCCCATGAACTTTAAACTACACCAAAGGGATGTTTTTGAAATACTAAAAGACATAGAACATATAATATACTTGGAATTGCAAGAAATATATAGGTAGGTATGGTTGACACGGTTGAAATAGTTTTAAGGTATTTGGATAGACAAGTATTTTCTTGTGCAATTATTTTGGCTTAGCAATGGGAGAAAGTTGACCATCTAGAAGCATGGAAAAGTTTCCATAGTGCTAATTATTTCTTATTAGACAAAGTAACATAAAGTTAATCATCTATGCATGTGAATAAAAGATAGCACTAAATAACACACTTGCAAGTTATCATTCATTAAAGCGTATGAAACAAGTAACTCTATGCATAACTTGTATTTCAACTTTTATTCCCCTTCCCCATTCCTTTAACAACATCCAACTTAATTGTTCTTTTTATTCCAGTATCTCTTTCATACTCATTTAACCTAAATTCTAGTGGTGATATTATTATTAAAAATATATAAATGCACAACTAAATATAAAACTAGATAAAGACACTCCAAATTCATGCGATTACCTTATGTTGCTCGAAAAACAAAGTTTAGAGGTTTGCAAACCGAGAGTTTAATATCTCTACTAGCGTGCTTTGGGCATACCAAATATTATTGTCTTCACCATTCTTGGATAGCTCATAGTGTGGTGTTCCTGCATTCCCTGTAAAAAAATAAATTCAACACAACACTTTCTCCTATTTATTTTCTATGGGGTGACATTAGTGGGTATAAAGATATTTTGCTAGCTACCATATATCCCTTAAACTAATTTTATTTGAGGTTTAGAGTAAGTATATTATGTATCCACATTCCCTAATTATCATAAGAATCATGCAGAATCAATTTGAGACTCAGAACAATGGCTTTAACAGTAAAAGGCAGAATCCGTCCAGAAAAACAACAACTACAGAACATAATTGTTTCGCCCACTTAAACATGTTAGGATTTTTTTACTATTTTTTTTCATATCCAGGATGATAATTTGCAACAATATTATAAATATGAGCTCAATCGGAGTTACATAAAAAACTAGAGTTTTTTCTAATAAATAGTGTTGTGGATAAATTTGCTACTCCATATGTTTTATCAAGTTAATAAAATCCAAATGGGTAAAACTTGGTACTTCATTGAAAACTGCAGTAGGTAAACTAAAATTTCATGTCATTTTTTTTTGCATGTCAAAAATTTCATGAAAGTCATGTAATGCATGGACGCATCTTCAATATCACTTCCCTCAAATTGTTCTTTAGCAATAAGATTGAGTAACCCAGGACTAACTTCAAAACTATCAGCTTTAATTTCAAGAGTTGTGATGGGCCTAGCAATGAATTGATCATTAGGAGTGTTGGTGTAGTCACAGAATTTTGTAGTTCTTTCACTCATTTTTGAAAGAAAATTAAAGTTACCCTAATTTCTATATGTTTTTTTATATTATAAAGATAAAAATAAGACTAAAATCAAACAAACCAAATAATAAAAGACAAAAATAAGACAAAATAAAATTACTTTGTAAATATAAAGGAGAAGAAAAGCTCATAGTGGTGCAACCTCCCCAAGTTTAGGTGTTTTGCCAAAGTTGATGATGATGTTGCCATAAAATGTTTTGGCACTTATAATGGAGTTTGTAGTGTGCTCCTAGCTTGATGATGATGCGATTGTGATATACCTCTAGCAACTCCCCGGTAACGACACCAGAAAATGTTTTAGATGGCCATAACTCCATGTGTACCAACCTGTTGGGACTCCAAGTGTAGAGTGTTGTAGCAAGCGTATTTTCCCTACAAAGGTAACTCGAGGGTTTATATCGTAATCTCAGGTAATTGGCGAAGAGATGTCTTTTGCTTCTCCTCTTCAACCAACCTATAAACGAAGTCTTTTCCTTGAGTCCCCAACTCCACCGTGTGGTTGTGAAACACGAGGTTTCGAATTAGTAAAAATGTAATAAACTTGTGAATAAATAAAGTAAAACAATCTATGACTACACAAGGAAAGTAAAAAAAACCAATACTCCCTTCATTCCTTAATATAAGCCATATAGTTTTTGGAACAAAAAATTAAAGAACACACATTGATAAAAAAAATTACACCAGGTTTTAGCTAGGTTACCGGTAAGCAATTGAGGTGAGAAAACAGAGGAGTTTGCAGAACATACGGAAGCGTAAACTAATCCCTTAGAAAATTGTCGAGACAAGTGGTGAAACGCAATATACCTTACATTCTAGATTTTTTTTAAAATTATATGGCTAATATCTACGAATGGAGGGAGTAAGATAAAGGTATATTTGGTTATTTTGTGCTTGCTAATAGTAAAAGTGTTTTTGTATTTTTTATTTTACTGATTAAAAATATAAAAGGTGATAGAAGTGTTGGAAAGTTTTATTTATAACAAAAAGTGACCGGGGTTCATGGGTTCACTTGACTATTCTCTTATAAGGTGTATTGGATATAAACCAATTCAGAAGCAATATAATATTTATGAAACTTCAATATGTGTATGATAAGCATTCATATGGGCATCACATCCTATTTTAGAGGTTATGCAACACATATCTCGTATACTCCTCTAGAAAGGGTAAACTCCAGGCAATCTAGAATTAAGAATAAATAGAGTATAGCCTTTGTTACTTTGATATGATGATTGAATAACAAATGTGCTACCTTGAGGAGACAATATTATCTTAGCTATCACTAGATAATTATAACACATGCATTCACTTAATCCTTAGTGAGATAACAAAACAAAGGTAAAAACCATAGTGGATCTTGAATTTTTTTGTCACTATCCAATCACCACCACCATGTTACTCGAACTAATATACACGTTCCCCCACACATGCCCTCTGATACATGTTGGATCAAAACAAGTACTTAAGAACGCGTACTAATATGCATCTTCTAATACATCTTACATGTAGTATAATTCTAATCTCAAATATCTCTATCGTCCTGTCCACAAATCCCTTTTGAAACTTAATATGGCAAATTTTTGTCATCCTATTCCCAGCAGCGCAGAAACCCTGGGTGTCAAAACAAGTAGGGTACTACGATAAAAAAAATTAGTAGATTAGTATTCAAATCTAAAATAATTTCTATTTGGATGATAGATCTACTAACCTATGGATAGATCCAGAGAAGAAATATGTACCTCATTCGTTGCAGCCATCGTTGCAGTCGAATGGGAGCAGAGAGGATAATTTTTTTGCGTCAGTGAAACTTACAATGGAAGGATGCAATGGTGTGTCAGCGATGGGAAAAGATGGACGGGGACAGCGATAGAAGGCCGTGACGACGCTATAGATGTCCCCGTGTGAAGTTTTGGATAGTGAGTAATTTGGGGTTAAGAGGTGTGGAGACACAGATAAGAAGAAGATTTCGTGGGAAATTGATGAGATAATAGAATACTCGTCTACAGATGTGCCGAGCTGTCATTAAATTGTTAAAACTACTAAAATGGGTCTTTTCATTGGAAATCAGAAGCGGCAAAACATATATGTGCATGCACATGGGCCGCACTATCTTTTTTATATTGATACTCCCTCATAATCCACATAGTTTTTGGCACGGAAATTAAATAACACATATTGAGAGAAAATTACACCAGGTGTCGGCAAGATTACCCCTATACATTTGACATTAGAAAATACAGGACTTTGCATAAGATAAGAAATATAATCAAATTTCTAAAAAAAAAATCCATACAAGTGGTGTATGACCCTAAAAAAATAGCTGGAACTTTGTATGCCCACAGAGAAACAAAAGATTGTCAATTCTAGAGAATTTTGAAGATATGAGAACTAAAATGAAGTTACCCTTTGCAATGGAAAATATAATACTGGCAACTTGGGGCATTTGGATTGTCAGAAACAACAAAATTTGCAAACACCAAAATGCTGTGTTCAATAGTTGGAAAGTAATTTAATCTCAAGAGCTAAGGTTGTTTGTACACAGAATGAAGAAGAAATATGCAGAATCTTTCAAAGAATGGCTTCAATCCCAAACTTAGTCCCTAGTTTCTTTTATGTTTCTTTTTTTCAGAGAGTTTCTCACTCTCTTTTGTAATCTTTGTACTTATATTAGATAATTATTTAAAAATGCAGTGGGTTTAACCCTCTGTTTTACCTCAAAAGAAAAGATTATATTCTGGATTTTTTCTCAAAAAACTGTATGACTTATATTCAGGAACAGAGGGAGTATCATTCTTAACCATAAAAATTAGTAAAATAAACTTTAGCAGATAAGTGTTAGGCTTAATAAGGAAATATCTGGAAAACATTGAGCATGGAAAAGAATTAGCTATTGATAGTATTCTACTAACAATAGTTTTTTATGTTTATAAAAAATTTAAATAAAATTAGTTTTCCTTTAAGCTAAGAGCTTGATTGTTTGACACACTAAAGATTCAATATGTGAACTACACTACTTATGTAACTAATGTTCAAATTTGCAGATATTTTTTAATCAGCAAGCAGACTAATATAAAATTGTTTTATAGTTGCCACTAAATGATTCTATTCTTGTTTCTGGATGCAATGCTGATCAGAAAAATGGGACCACACCCACAATATTCAATTCCTAAAACTGACGCGCATATTGTCTTGGAAGTCCTGACGGAACAAACCGTAAGAAGCACAAACATGTTCCTCGAAAAATTAACCGTCAAACCAGCAACACACATCCGAGTTTTTGGAAATACGCATGCAGATCAGGAGCAAGAAAATAAAGAACTAAGGAGGAAGCAGGAAGAAGAAATTGCACCTATCAAGAAAGCTCATGAAGATGAGACTTTAGCTAATGAAAAGAGGCACAAAGAAATCATGGAAAATGTTAACACTAGTAGAATATGAGGCTTTAATCCCAGTTGGCAACAGCCATTAATCCCGGTTGCGCAACCGGGGTTAAATATGCGAGACTAAAGCCCCCCCCTTTAGCCGCGGTTGCTTACGAACCGCGACTAAAGCCCCGTCCACGTGGCCGCCAGCAGTCCGTCGGGGCGGAGGACCTTTAGTCGTGGTTCTCCTGGCCAACCGCGACTAAAGCCCCCTAAATCTGGTTTCTTTTTAATTTGTATTGTTTTATTTCTTTTATATTTTATTTTGTGTTTTATTATAATTTTGAAGAAGTTTCAGTACACATATTCTACGGTACTATATACATGTATATGAATGTACAATTTCAAACAAATTTGAAATTAGAACCATGAAGAATTCAAGAGGAATATACAATATATATTCAATATCGGATGACCATATACAATTTCGAACAAGTTTCCATACATAATTTACGGCATCAGAAGTTCTACGTCCTCGTAATAGTGTTCTCCTTTAGGATGGAGGACTTCCCTCATCAAAAATCCTGCTATTTCCTCTTGAATTGGTCGGAAGCGAGCTTTTGGACTAAGCGTCTTCCGAAAGTTATTCCTCTTGACGTTGTTATCCGACGGCTTCCGCTCAGAGGTGTGTTTCCGGATGAACTCACAAACATAGTATCCACATAGATTGGTCCCCGGTGGCTGAATATCCCCAGTCAGTGACCTTCTAAAGTCTAGCTCTTTTTGGAATTCACCGACCGTTTCATCTGTGAACCGTCTCCAAACCCTACGAGGCAAAGAAAATTAAATGAACAAGAGAGTTATTAGTTACTTGATATTACGAAATGAACGAAAGAGGCCGATCGATATAGAGCGCAAATGAATGAAAATAATTACTTTTGCAGCATTCTTCTCATGTTGACCCAAAGCTTTGGATCCATATTCAGAGAGTCCATGATGAGAACTCTGGAGGTGTGAAATTCAATTACTAGCAGAATCCAGTGGAACCTGCGGACACGATACATGCACAGTCATGCATAACTCATCGATTAGACATACCATGCATGGAGTAAACAAAAGAGAATATGCTCAAGACAGAAACACTCACCCAAAATGGTAAGGAAATAGAATTTCACTTTTGAGTTGCTGCTTTGTAAGAAAAAGCCACAGGTCTTGCTCCACGTCGGCGGGGTGTTTTTCTAACACATATCCATTAACGATTTGTGGGTCAATGAACCCAACATCATAGATGTTCCTTATTCTGCATTCCCTAATCTTCATTCTGCATAATAGCATACACAACAATATAGTTAGGATAATATATATAGTGCAGGCAATGAACGAGATGATGTAGAAATAAATCACTTACAGAACGTAGCAACTGATGATAGATTTGTCGAGCTCGCGCAGATTGAACAGCTGGAACAATTCACTCATACGAATTGTTACATAGTAAGGTTTGAAGTGATGCTCATGTCTAACTTCCGCATAAATATATTCTTTGCCGGCGTTAGTTTTTATGTAACCCTTGTACCAACGTAGCAGATTTTTCATTTGTGCTGGTAGATCCTCTTCCTGCGCAGGCTCGACGAGAGGCCCATTCGGCACATATGTAATTGCTACCTCACTCATTGGCGCCTCCTTAAGGCCTAACGCTGCACAAAGAGTCATACCGATCTGGGCCGCTTGTTCTCTGGCACCCGTTACAGTCATTCCCTGTGCTGCCGCAGCTGCTATGATTGTGGTGTCCATTAGTTCAGCATCCGGACCGGCGACTTTCACTATGAGCGGGGGGATCGATTGTTTACTTTGTTTCCCGAGCTGGGCAACTTGTTTCCCGCTTTTTTACTTTCTAATTCTTTCTCGGCCTCCTCCAAGGCTTTCTTCTCCTGCTTCTCCGCCAAGTCTTTCTTCTCCTTCAATATGAGTGCTTGCCTACGAAGTTCACGTCCATAGTCGTCAGTCATATTCTTCTCGGCTTGAGACGGTGTGCTCAAAAATGACTTAGCCCACTTCTTTTCCTTCTCAGAAAATACTGGCTTGGGCTCGGGCTCTCTTTTCGCCTTCATTTCCGCCCTCCATTTCTCATGCTGAGCAGCCGCGTCGACTTCCTCGGCACTACGTTCCCAAGGCCTTGTGGGGAGAGGCTTCAGTGATGGCTCCGGTACCTTTGTGGTTTTAGGTACATAAGGGTCCGGGTTAATAGTCCAGGACTGCTTCTGCTTCTTCGCCGGAGGTGGATTGGGGGCGGCGTACCCGCCGGAGGCGGACTGGGGGCGGCGTCTTCTTACCCGCCGGAGGTGGATTGGGGGGCGGCGGCGGCTGAGGTGAAGGAGGTGTAGGTGAACCACCACCACCGCCACCGCCACCGCCACCACCACCACCAGCACCACCACCGGAGGGGGGTGGACTTGTTGGCCTTGGCGCCTCGCCTGGAAACACTATGTACTTCTTTTTCCATAGAATGAACTGGCGCTTGACATCTCCAAGTCTTCTCTCCCCTTCGGGTGTAGCATAGTCAATCTCCGTCCTCAAACCCTTGGACTATGTCCTCCACCGTGACACGAGCATAGCCATCTTGAATGGGGTTGCTGTGGTGGAGTGCTCCAGGTGTACAGGGTAAAGCACTGCCGATGGCTACCTTCATGGAAATGTTCCCCATTGGATAATGCAGATGACATTCTTTCATCTCCTTTACATCGTCCACGGGGTAGCGAGGAGGCTCCGGTGCAGTATCGATCGTCGGTGCATTCGCACCAGCCGGCTCCAGCAAGGGTGCATTAGCACCAGCCGGCAGGGCCTCCGTGGAAGCCACGCTGCTTCTCCGCTGCTGGCTTCCGACATCCGCTGGATGATCTTCATGCGTCCCAGCTGCCGATCTTTCTTATACTAGTACATTCAGGGTTTTCTTCATCTCATAGAATTCCGATGCCAAGTGTGCCACAAAATCTGCATCCCGATCCGCCTTTCTCTTACGGCTTCTGTAACTGTACGGGTCATTGTCCTGGGAAAACCCTACTTTCCATGGAATGGCGCCCTTGCCTCGTACACGTCCTCCGTGTTCAGGATTCCCGAGGGCTTTTGTCAGTCGTTCTCTCTGTTGAACTTGATCTTCCCCTCTTGAGCATCCCTCGTTGCGTCAATAAGGGCTTGGGTGGGTTTAAACGTTTTATTCCGGTGAAAACACTCCCCTGTCACCGGGTCTAGCGTTCCCCCATGCCCGTACCACCAGCTTTTGGCCCTTGGGTGCCATCCCTCTATACCTAGAGGGATTCCTCGCGCCCTCAGGTCATCCTCCATCTTCTGCCACTTAGGCTCCGAAAGGCGAAATCCTCCTGGCCCCATAATATGATTGTACACTTTCTTAGCCGCATTTACCTTATTTTTTTTCGATATGGCCTTGAATTGATCTGATTGCTTTTGCCTCACAAATTCGGGCCAATCATCTTTCAGCTTCTCATACTGTCCCATGAAATCCGGAGTCTTCCCCTTCTCGACATATTTAGCTGCTAAATTTTTCTTGTAGGTCCGGAATGCTTCGGCCATCTTCTGAAGAGCGAACTCTTTGACTAGCCTCCTCCTCTGACGTCCTTCCAGATTCTCGTTACTGAATTCATCTTTTTGGTTGTATTCCGGAGGTAGAATGAAATGCTCCATAAGCTTTCTCCAGCATTCCTTTTTTGTTCTCTTGCTGACGAAAGTGGAACCAACACATGCCTTCACGGGCTCATGCCATTCCTGGACGGTGATCAGGACGATGTCTCTAACAACGACTCCGCATTGGTTGATGAACTTGGTATACGTCGCTTCGGGCTCCAGCGGCCTGCCGGTTGCACTGATAACATCGATGTTAAATGTTACTCCTTGTTTCAGCGTCTTGGTTTTGCCACGCTTTGTCTTCACCGATTTTTTCGACGATCCGGCCGAGGGCTAAAATAAGAAAGAGAGTCGTGTTAATACACATATTTATTCAAATCGGTAAATTTGTATCACCAGAGGCTCAATGTATATATATACCTCGCCGGAGGTGGTTGCTAATTGCTTATCTCCATCGTCGTTTGTCGACGGTTGACCTCCATCGACAGTGTCCGTTCCTTCGTCATCACCTTGTTGACGACCTTCGCCTTCACCGTCAAGGTTCAGATAAGAAGAGACATCCTCTTCTTCATCTTCTTCGGGTGGCACATAAAGAATGTCGCCGCTTATGATGCCGAAAAGATGTGCCTCAGCTTCCGCATTATAGTTTTCCCTAATCGGGTCGGCTCTATCGTCCGCCATATATCACTTCTGAAAACATGTAGTAAAAACTAATTAATTAAGTAAAGAAGGGGGCGGTGGCGGTGGCGAAAGTGGGGCGGTGGCGGTGGTGAAAGGGCGGTGGCGGTGGCGAAAGGGCGGTGGCGGTGCCGAGGACAACACATAGGGGCCGGCCTCCCTCGCCGCCCCCTCTCGATCCCAAAAAAATATCGCGCGTATACGGAGGGTGCGAAGAGCTCGGGCGCCGTGTGCGCCGCCCCCTCCATATACGCGCGGGGTTGGTTACGTTCTCGCGGCGTGCTTCGCCCCCTCGCCGCCCCCTCTCGATCCCAAAAAAAATATCGCGCGTATACGGAGGGGGCGACGAGCTCGGGGTGCGGTGTGCGCCGCCCCTCCATATACGCGCGGGGTTGGTTACGTTCTCGCAGTGTGCGCTGCCTCCTCGCCGCCCCCTCCATATATGCGCGCGGCCTCGATCTCTCTTCCTCCCTCTCTCTAATTCATTAAGTCAAGATTTTCTTAAGTCAAGATTTTTGTTAACTATATAGTTACTAATTCATTAATTATATTTTACCTTTTTGTTAAGTATAGTTAAAATTAAAAAGAACAAATAAACAAAACACAAAAAAAGAAAAAAAATCCGGCGGCCTCTCTCTCTCCTTCCTCTCGGCCCGGCGCCCCTCGATCTCTCTGTCCCTCCGGCCGGCGGCGCGTGCGGCGCGTGCGGGGGGCGGCGGTCGAAGAACTAGCCAGCAGGGCGGCGCGGCGCGGCAAGAAGACGCGACGACGATGACGTTACGTACGGGCGGATGTGCGCGGCGCGAGAAGTCGGCGGTCGAAGGGTGGGCGGCAGCATCATTGGCGTCGGCGGCTCGGGCGCGGCGACGGTCGGCGTGAGGCGCGGCGGCGGTAGTCGTTCGGCGGGCAGCCTGACGGCGTCGCTGCAGAGATTCTTCGCGCGGAGAAGAAGAATGGGGTGCGGCGGTTCGGCGCGAGCTTTTATACGAAACGACCTTTGGTCGCGGTTGGTGTGGCAACGATTAGTCCGTTAGCCACACCAACCGCGACTAAAGGTCATTTCGCCCGAATTCCAGCGTTTCCGCGGAAAGAGCCTTTAGTCGCGGTTGGCCAGGCCAACCGCGACTAAAGGTCTTTTTCAAAATTCTTTTCAATTCAAAATCTTAAAAATACAAATAATATATAAAAAATTCAGAAAAATAAAACTAATTCAATTCAAAATCTTAAAAATACAAATAATATATCAAATAATTCAGAAAAAATAAACTAATTCAATTCAAAATCTTAAAAATACAAATAATATATCAAAAAATTCAGAAAAATAAAACTAATTCAATTCAAAATCTTAAAAATACAAATAATATATCAAAAAATTCGGAAAAATAAAACTAATTCAATTCGAAATCCTAAAAATACAAATAATATATCAAAAAATTCATAAAAATAAAACTAATTCAATTCAAAATCTTAAAAATACAAATAATATATCAAAAAATTCAGAAAATAAAACTAATTCATTTCAAAATGTTAAAAATACAAATAATATATCAAAAAATTCAGAAAAATAAATTTCTTCCCTTCTGTCTTCGCCCCCTCTTCCCACCCGTTCTTCTGGCCACCTCATCTTCCGTCCCCCTCTTCCCGCCAGTTCTTCCTGCCTCTGTCTTTCCGCAATTTCTTCCCGCCTCTGTCTTTCCGCCATTTTTCCCGCCTCCGTCTTCCCGCCTCTGTCTTCCCGCCTCTGTCTTTCACGGGCTTGCAGGAAAATTTTCCCGTGGAGCAACTTCCGAAGATATCGTAGGGCGTGTGCACCGACGACATCTTCGACAAGCTACGCCACGGGAGAATTTCTAACCCTTTACTCCATCCATGGGGATGAAACTCTCCCTACCTGCTAGGTTGGCTTGTTGGTCTGCTTGCCAAGGCGTATCGATGCTCCTTTTATAGGCACGACGCCGCTTCTGCTTTGTCTTGTTCCTCCGACAGGCCGTCGTGCGCTACATGCTTTATCTCATCGAGCAGTGCGTCCACCGACGCGTCCTTATCCTGCCGACAGCTTTATTCACGGTTGCACCCTCCAGCCG
This sequence comes from Lolium multiflorum, assembly GCA_030979885.1. Classification (NCBI taxonomy): domain Eukaryota; kingdom Viridiplantae; phylum Streptophyta; class Magnoliopsida; order Poales; family Poaceae; genus Lolium; species Lolium multiflorum. Next base: position 374,221,603 of record CM061750.1, read on the forward strand.
GGACTAAAGCTTACCCAAACGTCCTTATCTCACCGACAGGTTTCTTAGGTGACACAAAACCATCTTTAGTCCCGGTTGCACCCACCAGCCGGGACTAAAGGTTAGATGACCAGCTCTGGATTCCTCTTCTTCCCGCCATTTCTTCTCTGTCTTCCCGCCTCTTTCTTCCCGCCTCCTGTCTTCCCTCTCCCATTTTCCCGCCATTTCTCACTACATATATGTAGCCCGGCTTGGCCAGCATTATCACATCTCTACAATCTCTCATCACTCTCTCATGGCTTCCACCGTACCCACTCTAACCTACCAGCAGGTGGAGGAGCTTTGCGCCTCGAACTACCCTTGCCCACCGGGCTACCGCGTCCCCATCGGCTGGAGCCTAAGCGCCGGAGGCGTGCCGGTCCCTCCCGTCCCTCGAGTACTGCGCGCCGGGCGGCCATCACGAACCACTACTACCTCGACCTCACACCGGAGCAGCGGATGAATCCCTGGCATCCCGATAACCAGCATACTTGGCGCCTTCTTCATCAATCGGCGTGAGAGGGCGTTCGCCAGGTATGAGGAGGACGGTCTGCCTCCTGGGAACTTCCACGAGGCCGGCCGTCGGCTATGGTGGTACGGTCGGACTCTGCAGAGCGTCATGGACTACATCACGTCCGGCGATATCCCCCGCCTGCGCTACCCTCTTCCGAGCCACGAGCGCCGCCCGACGACAACGACAGCGGCAGCAGCGGTGGCAACTTAGAAGGCGACAACTACCAGTACAACGGCGGCGACTATGAAGACTACGAGTATTCATATTATACGCCTAGGCAGGAGTATGACTAAATCACTCCAAATTTCATGTATCATCAGTGGTATCTCAAATCAATCGAATCATTCGAAAATGGACACCAAACACATCACGGATAATATAATTCACATGATCCATTCAACAAAGTTTGGTACAATAAATTATTACACATCATTTCTTCCCTTGTGTCCCTGCTTGCTTACGATTGTGCCGTATCCATGGAGCATCCTCATCATTTAACTTAATGCTTGGGTCGGTGTTCACTTTGAAGGGTGGAATTTCACCAAACATATTATAATCTTCTGACATGTCTGTCTTGTCCTCCACTCCCACGATGTTTCTTTTCCCTGAAAGAACAATGTGGCGCTTTGGATCATCGCATGATGTACTGATCGTTTTCTTATCTTTCCGTTTCCTCGGTTTGCTACTCATGTCCTTCACATAGAAAACCTGAGCGACATCTTTGGCTAGGACGAATGGTTCGTCAAGGTAACCAAGATTGTTGAAATCCACCATTGTCATTCCGTATTGCTGGTCCACCTTTACCCCACCTCCTGTTAGCTTGAACCATTTGCACCGGAACAAAGAGACCTTAAAGGAGGGTCCATAGTCAAGTTCCCATATCTCCTCTATGTAACCATAATATGTGACCTTTTGCCCATTCTCGGTTGCTGCATCAAAGCGGACACCACTGTTTTGGTTGGTGCTCTTTTTATCTTAGGCGATCGTGTAAAATGTATTCCCATTTATCTCGTACCCTTGGAAAGTCGTTATAGTCGAAGATGGTGTCTTGGCCAACATGTACAGCTGATCTTCAACATCATTGTCATTCATTAAACGTTTTCTCAACCAACTGCCGAAAGTCTCCATTTGGGCCTTTCTAATCCATGATTCAGGCTTCCCCGGGTTGTCCGAGCGTAAAATATTCTTGTGTTTCTCGAAGTACGGAGCCACCAAGCTGGAATGTGTGTGTGCTTCAGTCATAGAATGGCCGTCCATACATATCGTTGATTTCCTTCCGATCGTGCCTTTTCCACTTAGTCTCCCCTCGTGCCGCGATCGAGGAAGACCAATCGGCTTAAGGTCAGGAACAAAGTCAACACAAAACTCAATTACCTCCTCATTTCCATAGCCCTTGGCGATGCTTCCTTCTGGCCTAGCACGGTTACGAACATATTTCTTTAATACTCCCATGAACCTCTCAAAGGGGAACATATTGTGTAGAAATACAGGACCGAGAATGGAAATCTCTTCGACTAGGTGAACCAGGAGGTGCGTCATAATATTGAAGAAGGATGGCGGGAACACCAACTCGAAACTGATAAGACATTGGACCACATCGTTCTGTAACCGTGGTAGATCTTCTGGATTGATTACCTTCTGAGAGATTGCATTGAGGAATGCACATAGCTTCACAATGGCTACTCGAACATTTTCCGGTAGGATCCCCCTCAAAGCAATCGGAAGCAATTGCGTCATAATCACGTGGCAGTCGTGAGACTTTAGGTTTTGGAACTTTTTGTCCGCCATGTTTATTATTCCCTTTATATTCGACGAGAATTCAGACGGGACCTTCATACTGCACAGGCATTCAAAAAATATGACCTTCTCTTCTTTGGTAAGAGCGTAGCTGACACGACCTTGAAACCATTCCGGATGCCGGTCATTAGGGTCTTTCAAACGTTGCTGGTCATGTCGTGCTTCCTTTGTATCATTTGTATTCCCATACACGCCCAAGAAGCTTAGCAGGTTCACGCAAATATTCTTCGTAATATGCATCACGTCGATTGCAGAGCGGACATCTAGGACTTTCCAATATTCTAGCTCCCAGAATATAGATTTCTTCTTCCACATGGGTGCGTGCCCGTCAGCTCCCTTGGAACTGATTGTCCGCCAGGACCCTTTCCAAAGATGACTTTCAAATCCTTGACCATATCAAATACCTCAGCACCAGTACGTTCCGCAGGCTTCGGCCGGTGATCTGCCTTGTCGTTGTAATGCTTGCCTTTCTTTCTTACGTTATGAATTTTCGGAAGAAATCGACGATGCCCAAGGTACACGTTCTTCTTACAATTTGGCAAATATACACTTTCAGTCTCATGTAGCAGTGCGTGCATGCAGTGTATCCCTTATTTGTCTGTCCCGAAAGGTTACTAAGAGCAGGCCAATCGTTGATGGTTACGAACAACGCTCGTAGGTCAAATTCCTCTTCTTTGTGCTCATCCCACACACGTATACAGGTCTGCCCCACAACTGTAAAAGTTCATCAACTAATGGCCTTAGGTACACATCGATGTCGTTGCCGGGTTGCTTCGGACCTTGGATGAGCACTGGCATCATAATGAACTTCCGCTTCATGCACAACCAAGGAGGAAGGTTGTAGATGCATATAGTCACGGGCCAGGTGCTATGGCTGGAGCTCTGCTCGCCAAAAGGATTCATGCCATCTATACTTAGACCAAATCTTATGTTCCTTGCGTCAGCTGCAAAATCTTTGAACTCTCTGTCGATCTTTCTCCATTGCGTTCCATCTGCGGGGTGTCTCAACTCCCCGTCCGACTTACGGTCCTCTTTGTGCCATCGCAACAACTTGGCATGCTCTTTGTTTCGGAACAGACGTTTCAACCTTGGTATTATAGGAGCATACCACATCACCTTGGCGGGAACCCTCTTCCTGGGTTTCTGGCCCTCAACATCGTCACCAGGGTCATCGCCTCTGATCTTATAACGCAATGCAGTGCATACCGGGCATTCATTCAAATTCTCGTATTCACCGCGGTAGAGGATGCAATCGTTAATGCATGCATGTATCTTCAGAACCTCTAAACCTAGAGGGCAGACAACCTTCTTTGCTTCGTACGTACTGGCGGGCAACTCGTTATTCTTTGGAAACATATTCTTCAACATTTTCAGCAAGTTTTCAAATCCTGAGTCAACTACACCTTCTCGTGCCTTCCATTTCAGCAAATCCAGTGTGCAGCCCAGCTTTTTCAGAGCATTATCGCATCCTGGGTACAGCGAATTTTGTGATCCTCTAACATGCGATCCAAATTCTCACTCTCCTTTTCAGTTTCGCAGCGTCTCCGTGCATCAGCAATGGTCCGACCAAGATCATCAGCGGGCTCATCACATGCCTCTTCTTCACCTTCCCCTTCACCTTCCCCACCTTCAACATCCTCCATGAAAGTATCACCGAAATGATCAAGATAGTTGTCATCGATGATATCATCCCCTTCTTCATCTTCTTCCATTATAACCCCTCTTTCTCCATGCTTGGTCCAACAATTATAGCTTGGCATGAAACCGTGCCGAAGCAGGTGCAGGTGAACTTCTCTTGAGGAAGAGTAACCCTTCTAATTCTTACAGCCAACACATGGACAGATAACAAAACCCCCCTGCTTGTTTGCATTAGCCACTACGAGGAAACCTTTCAAACCCGTAGTGAACTCGCCGGAGAGTCGGTTACCGTACATCCATTGCCGATTCATCTGCATTATTATTATATAAAGTATATAATTAACTATCATGCATTTGTTAAACTAACTAGCTAGAAATAATAGAAATTAAACAATGAACTACACACATGCATATTTTATCAATGACACATGAAAGGTTCAAGTTGCTAACCGCGATCGAGGAAAAATAAATGAGAAAGCTCAAGTGTGGCTCAGACACTTCATATCATATTTGTTTCATGCTCTCGGGCATTTCATCGAACACCTTGTGTGCATAAGAAGAACCAAAATCAAACCCACCACCCTTTGTGAAGATTGTGAAGAGAAGTGGCACCAAATGGCTAAGTGAAGTGAGCTGCGCTGCCTTTTATAGGGATGGGCCTTTAGTCCCGGCCTGGCCAACCGCGACTAAAGCCCCTCCCGTGCCCCAGCTGTCAACCGAGCCCGCTAGGCCCAGACTTTTGGTCACGGGTCACCTCCCGAACCGCGACTAAAGACCCATTTAGTCGCGGTTCGAAAGATTTGGGGACTAATGGGACTGGATGGAAGCCTCATTTTCTACTAGTGTAATTTCATCATGAGGTTGTCGCATGGATCATCCCATGGCAACAACTAAACTGCACCACCAACGAGATATTTTGTCTTCCTGAATAAATGCTAGCTGCTCTATTTTATCCATTTTCACATCATTGTCGTGTGTATTATAACTCTATGACAGTGTCAGAATTTTTTATTCTATAATTTCTTCCCAAGATTATATATAGTTTGCATTTAAATTTTGCAAATTTGGCTGAATTTTGCAAATTTGGCTGAATTTTGCAAATTTAGCATAATTCCTTCATATTCCAACCGTTACGTAAAATGAGACACCGACACCGCCTTCTGGTCCCACTATCACAACCATCCGGTCCCAACTGCAAGAAATGTCCTGGTCCCAACTGTTAAAACCGTCCTGGTCCGAGTCCCACATTTCGGAACCGTCCTGATCCCACCTTTTGGACCCACTCACAACATCCACGCTAGCACCGTACAAATCGCGACAGCCCAAGCAAGTGCGGCCGAACTGTTTAGCCCACGTGATAGAGTAGGCAAGATATGTAAATTGAACGTTCCAAATGCACTCTTAGAATCCAATTTGGTCCGCAAGAAGGGTCGTGACACTACTAGGAAAACAGCTATAGGTCCAGGCATACCGCTGGTGCACCGAAAAAAGTGAAGGGTTCGTTGCATGGAAAACAAAAAAATTCTACCATGAACAAGAACAAAACCAAGATCCAATCTAGGAAGAGGCAAGATCTAATCTATGAATATCGAAGCAACGAGAGATATGAGAGACTAACCCTCGAAGATCCATGATGCGTGTAGTTGACACGTCCGTTGGGAACCCCAAGAGGAAGGTGTGATGTGCCTGCAGTAAGTTTCCCTCAGTAGAAACCAAGGTTTAATCGAACCAGTAGGAGTCAAGAAGCACGTTGAAGGTTGATGGCGGAGGAGTGTAGTGCGGCGCAACACCAGGGATTCCGGCGCCAACGTGGAACTGCACAACACAATCACGGAACTTTGCCCCAACGGTGAGGTTGTCAATCTCACCGGCTTGCTGTAAACAAAGGATTAGATGTATAGTGTGGATGATGATGTTTGTTTGCGAAGAACAGTAAAGAACAATTGCAGTAGATTGTATTTCAGATGTAAAGAATAGGACCGGGGTCCACGTTCACTAGTGGTGTCTCTCCCATAAGATAACAGATGTTGGGTGAACAAATTACAGTTGGGCAATTGACAAATAAAGAAGGCATAACAATGCACATACATATATCATGATGAGTACTATGAGATTTAATCAGGGCATTACGACAAAGTACATAGACCGCTATCCAGCATGCATCTATGCCTAAAAAGTCCACCTTCAGGTTATCATCCGAACCCCATCCAGTATTAAGTTGCAAACAACAGACAATTGCATTAAGTATGGTGCGTAATGTAATCAACACAAATATCCTTAGACAAAGCATCGATGTTTTATCCCTAGTGGCAACAGCACATCCACAACCTTAGAACTTTCTGTCACTCTCCCAGATTTAATGGAGGCATGAACCCACTATCGAGCATAAATACTCCCTCTTGGAGTCACAAGTATCAACTTGGCCAGAGACTCTACTAGCAACGGAGAGCATGCAAGAACATAAATAACATATATGATAGATTGATAATCAACTTGACATAGTATTCAATATTCATCGGATCCCAACAAACACAACATGTAGGATTACAAATAGATGATCTTGATCATGATAGGCAGCTCACAAGATCTAACATGATAGCACAATGAGGAGAAGACGACCATCTAGCTACTGCTATGGACCCATAGTCCAGGGGTGAACTACTCACACATCGATCCGGAGGCGATCATGGCGATGAAGAGACCTCCGGAGATGATCCTCTCGGCGGGTGCCGGAGGCAATCTCCTGAATCCCTGAGATGGGATTGGCGGCGGCGGCGTCTCTGGAAGGTTTTCCGTATCGTGGCTCTCGGTACTGGGGGTTTCGCGACGAAGGCTTTAAGTAGGCGGAAGGGCAGGTCAAGAGGCGCCACGGGGGCCCACACAACAGGGCCGCGCGGGCCCCTTGCTGGCCGCGCCACGCTGTTGTGGCGGCGCCTCGTGGCCCCTTCGTCTCTCCTCGGACTTCTGGAAGCTTCGTGCAAAAATAGGACCCGTTGTTTCGTCCAATTCCGAGAATATTTCCTTACTAGGATTTCTGAAACCAAAAACAGCAGAAAACACACTGGCTCTTCGGCATCTCGTCAATAGGTTAGTGCCGGAAAATGCATAATAATGACATATAATGTGTATAAAACATGTGAGTATCATCATAAAAGTAGCATGGAACATAAGAAATTATAGATACGTTTGAGACGTATCAAGCATCCCCAAGCTTAGTTCCTACTCGCCCTCGAGTAGGTAAACGATAACAAAGATAATTTCTGAAGTGACATGCTATCATAATCTTGATCATACTATTGTAAAGCATATGAGATGAATGCAGCGATTCGAAGCAATGATGAAGATAATGAGTAAACTAATGAATCATATAGCAAATACTTTTCATGAATAATACTTTCAAGACAAGCATCAATAAGACTTGCATAAGAGTTACTCATAAAGCAATAAATTCAAAGTAAAGGCATTGAAGCAACACAAAGGAAGATATAAGTTTCAGCAGTTGCTTTCAACTTCAACATGTATATCTCATGGATAATTGTCAACACAAAGTAATATAACAAGTGCAATAAGTAAACATGTAAGAATCAATGCACACAGTTGACACAAGTGTTTTCTTCTGGGATAGAAAGAATGGGCAAACTGACTCAACAATAAAGTAAAAGATAGGCCCTTCGCAGAGGGAAGCATTGATTACTATATTTGTGCTAGAGCTTTTCATTTTGAAAACAAGAAACAATTTTGTCAACGGTAGTAATAAAGCATATGTGTTATGTATAAGATATCCTATAAGTTGCAAGCCTCATGCATAGTATACTAATAGTGCTCGCACCTTGTCCTAATTAGCTTGGATTAACACGGATTATCATTGCATAGCATATGTTTCAACCAATTGTCACAAAGGGGTACCTCTATGCCGCCTGTACAAAGGTCTAAGGAGAAAGCTCGCATTGGATTTCTCGCTTTTGATTATTCTCAACTTAGACATCCATACCGGGACAACATAGACAACAGATAATGGACTCCTCTTTAATGCATAAGCATTCAACAACAATTAATATTCTCATAAGAGATTGATGATTGATTGTCCAAACTGAAACTTCCACCATGAATCATGGCTTTAATTAGCGGCCCAATGTTCTTCTCTAACAATATGCATACTCAAACCATATGATCATGAAAATCGCTCTTACTTCAGACAAGACGAACATGCATAGCAACTCACATGATATTCAACAAAGGTAAAAGTTGATGGCGTCCCCAGAAAACATGGTTACCGCTCAACAAGCAACTTATTAAGAAATAAGACACATAAGTACACATTCTTCACCACGATAGTTTTTAAGCTATTTGTCCCATGAGATATATATTGCAAAGACAAAGAATAGAAATTTTAAAGGTAGAACTCAAGTAATGTACTTCGGAATGGCGGAGAAATACCATGTGGTAGGTAGGTATGGTGGACACAAATGGCATGGTTATTGGCTCAAGGATTTGGATGCACGAGAAGAATTCCTCTCAATACAAGGCTAGGCTCGCAAGGTTGTTTGAAGCAAACTCAAGTATAAAAGGTGCAGCAAAGCTCACATACGAACATATTGTAACTATTATAAGACTTTACATTGTCTCCTTGTTGTTCAAACACCTCAACCAGAAAATATCTAGACTCTAGAGATCAATCATGCAAACCAAATTTTAACAAGCTCTATGTAGTTATTCATTAATGAGTACAAGGTACATGATGCAAGAGCTTAAACAAGATCTATATGAGCACACAAATTGCCAAGTATCACATTATTCAAGACATTAAACCATTTACCACATGCGGCATTTTCCGTTTCCAACCATATAACAATGAATGAAATAGTCCAACTTTCGCAATGAACATTAAAGATAAAGCTAAGAACATATGTGTTCATACGAAACAGCGGAGCGTGTCTCTCTCCCAAACAAAGAATGCTAGGATCCGATTTATTCAAACAAAAACAAAAATAAAAACAAACAAACGCTCCAAGTAAAGCACATAAGATGTGACGGAATAAAATTATAGTTTCACTAGAGGAACCTGATAAGTTGTCGATGAAGAAGGGATGCCTTGGGCATCCCCAAGCTTAGACGCTTGAGTCTTCTTAAAATATGCAGGGATGAACCACGGGGGCATCCCCAAGCTTAGACTTTTCACTCTTCTTGATCATATTGTATCATCCTCCTCTCTTGACCCTTGAAAACTTCCTCCACACCAAACTCGAAACAAACTCATTAGAGGGTCAGTGCATAATTCATATATTCAGAGGTGACATAATCATTCTTAACATTTCTTGCACAAAGCTACTGAAAGTTAATGGAACAAAGAAATCCATCAAACATAGCAAAAGAGGCAATGCGAAATAAAAGGCAGAATCTGTCAAAACAGAACAGTTCGTAAAGACGAATTTTAAAGTGGCACCAGACTTGCTCAGATGAAAATTCCCAAATTGAATGAAAGTTGCGTACATATCTGAGGATCACGCACGTAAATTGGCAGATTTTTTGATTTTTCTACAGGGACTACTGCTCAAATTCGTGACAGCAAGAAATCTGTTCCTGCGCAGTAATCCAAATCTAGTATTGGCTTTACTATCAAAGACTTTACTTGGCACAACAATGCAATAAAATAAAGATAAGGAGAGGTTTCTACAGTAGTAAACAACTTCCAAGACTCAAATATAAAATGAAGTGCAGAAGTAAAATAATGGGTTGTCTCCCATAAGCGCTTTTCTTTAACGCCTTTGAGCTAGGCGCAGAAAGTGTGTATCAAGTATTATCAAGAGATGAAGCATCAACATCAATAGGTAACTTAGATGCTCCCCCATCCGTAGTGGTGCTAAGGGCTTTGTCAATTTTAGGCCTATAATAATTTTTTGGCTTAGGCACTTTAGAGACATACATAAACTTTGCTCCTTACCCACATAAGCTTTCTCCTTAAACTTAAGAGAAGAAAAAGTTGAACCCAAGGTTTCCATAGCTTCTTCAAGTTCACTAATCCTATGGGTTCGATTATCATGAGTAGCACAAGTGTCTAAAACAACAATTCTCTCATTAATTCCACCTACGCTTCGTTTGGATGTTTGCATTGGGGAGCTAGGTATTGTATTCGGTTGAATATCCAATACCAAGGATATTGATATTGAGGGTGAATGCCAATACTTTTGTTTGGATGTGTTAAATATGCAAAACCTAGACTAGATATTGAAGCTGAATGTCAAATGTTGTTTGGAAGGTAAAAGTGATGAATTTGAGAATTTCAGTTCTACAAGACTTGATCATTATACTGTGTTACGTACGCAACCGCCACAATATTTTTGTAGTCGCATCAACAAACAAATAGTATATTGAGAACATTACATACCAACAATAGTTGTGTAGAACATCACAAGTTCACAGATCGAGTGCCTCCCCAAAAAAATTTACACGAGAAAATAGGGACAAAGGAGGAACGGGTGACATCCTAGCTCAGATGGAGGGGAGGGTAGGGTCCTGCAGCACAAAACTGGGCCGGACGAAGGTCGCCGGATCTTGGGAGGTTGCGCCAGAGCTCGGGGGGCCGGACGCCGGAGCACCTTCGAATCATGTAGACGGAAAAGAGAGAGATGAGAGGGGCATGAGAGAGATACCACAAGAGAGAGCGAGCCGCCGGGATTGGAAGGCCGGGCCGAGGCCGACGGCGCCGTTCTGAGGCAGAGAAGGAGGCTGGAGGGCGTGGTACCTGTGTTGCCGCCGCACTAGGTCTTTCGAGCGATGCGAGATCGCCGGCGAGGGAGGACGAGAGGTCGAACCGGTGCGGAGCGAGCGAATACACAACAATGTCTAGCCTTACCCCTGGACATTGGCTCTCCTATATTTTTGCCTATCGGACATGGGCCTAGATATTGAGCGCGAATGCCCAGCTCCAATACATTGATCCGCCAAACGCACAAAATTTGGGTATTCGGGCCTCAATCCCCCCGAATGTCCAATATCAAGGTTGAAAGCAAACATCCAAACGAAGCGCTAGAGATTTATCAAGTTTATCAGTTTTATTAAGTAATATTCCCAATTTAGTCTCAATACTTGGAAGATCTTTCTCTATGGCCTCCAACTTTTTCATGACATCTTCAAGAGAGATTTCAATTTTAGCTTCATTAACAGGTGGTATTCCAACTAGACTCTCAATAATGCAACTAGCTTCTAAAGCCGGAGTGCCTAGGAAATTACCTCCCGCAAGAGTATCAAGAACATACCTATTCCAGCTAGAGATACCAACATAAAAGTTCCTAAGTAGTATAATAGTGGAGTGTTTCTTAATGCACCTATGATGAGCATCGCTAATTCTATACCAAGCATCTTTAAAACTTTCTCCCCTTGTTGCTTAAAGGAACGAACTTCAACTTCCGGATTACTCATTTTTAGCAGTAGTAAATAAAGCAAACTAAATAAAGTAAATGCAAGTAACTAATTTTTTTGTTTTCGATATAGAGAACAAGACAGTAAATAAAGTAAAGCTAGCAACTAATTTTTTGTGTGTTTTGTTTAAGTGCAGCAAACAAAGCAGTAAATAAAGTAAAACAAAGCAAGACAAAAACAAAGTAAAGAGATTGGAAGTGGAGACTCCCCTTGCAGCGTGTCTTGATCTCCCCGGCAACGGCGCAAGAAATTTGCTTGATGCGTGTAATTGACACGTCCGTTAGGAACCCCAAGAGGAAGGTGTGATGCGCACAGCAAGTTTCCCTCAGAAACCAAGGTTTAATCGAACCAGTAGGAGTCAAGAAGCACGTTGAAGGTTGATGGCGGAGGAGTGTAGTGCGGCACCAGGGATTCCGGCGCCAACGTGGAACTCCACAACACAATCACAGAACTTTGCCCCAACGTAACGGTGAGGTTGTCAATCTCACCGCCTTTGTAAACAAAGGATTAGATGTATAGTGTGGATGATGATGTTTGTTTGCGAAGAACAACAAAGAACAATTGCAGCAGATTGTATTTCAGATGTAAAGAATAGGACCGGGTCCACAGTTCACTAGTGGTGTCTCTCCCATAAGATAACAGATGTTGGGTGAACAAATTACAGTTGGGCAATTGACAAATAAAGAAGGCATAACAATGCACATACATATATCATGATGAGTACTATGAGATTTAATCAGGGCATTACGACAAAGTACATAGACCGCTATCCAGCATGCATCTATGCCTAAAAAGTCCACCTTCAGGTTATCATCCGTTGCAAACAACAGACAATTGCATTAAGTATGGTGCGTAATGTAATCAACACAAATATCCTTAGACAAAGCATCGATGTTTTATCCCTAGTGGCAACATCACATCCACAACCTTAGAACTTTCTGTCACTGTCCCAGATTTAATGGAGGCATGAACCCACTATCGAGCATAAATACTCCCTCTTGGAGTCACAAGTATCAACTTGGCGAGAGCCTCTACTAGCAACGGAGAGCATGCAAGAACATAAATAACATATATGATAGATTGATAATCAACTTGACATAGTATTCAATATTCATCGGATCCCAACAAACACAACATGTAGGATTACAAATAGATGATCTTGATCATGATAGGCAGCTCACAAGATCTAACATGATAGCACAATGAGGAGAAGACGGCCATCTAGCTACTGCTATGGACCCATAGTCCAGGGTGAACTACTCACACATCGATCCGGAGGCGATCATGGCGATGAAGAGACCTCCGGAGATGATTCCCCTCGCAGGGTGCCGGAGGCGATCTCCTGAATCCCCCGAGATGGGATTGGCGGCGGCGTCTCTGGAAGGTTTTCCGTATCGTGGCTCTCGGTACTGGGGGTTTCGCGACGAAGGCTTTAAGTAGGCGGAAGGGCAGGTCAAGAGGCGTCACGGGGCCCCACACACGGCCGCGCGGGTTTGCTGGCGCGCCGCCTGTTGTGGCGGCGCTCGTGGCCCCACTTCGTCTCCCTTCGGAAGCTTCGTGCAAAAATAGGACCCTGGGCGTTGATTTCGTCCAATTCCGAGAATATTTCCTTACTAGGATTAAAAAAAAAAAAAAAACAGCAACCGGCTCTTCGGCATCTCGTCAATAGGTTAGTGCCAGAAAATGCATAATAATGACATATAATGTGTATAAAACATGTGAGTATCATCATAAAAGTAGCATGGAACATAAGAAATTATAGATACGTTTGAGACGTATCAATCCAAAGCCTTACGAGATCAGATCTCGTGGTTGATGTAGTCGCTCGTCCGATGCTACAATCCGGCAGCACTTCCGTACTCGGTCGTGCGTATGGTGTCGATGAAGTCCTTCCTCTCCTCGTTCCAGCAGGCAGCGGAGGTGTGCTAGATCCCCTCGGAATCCCAGCAGCACGACGGCGTGGTGGTAGTGGTGGAGGAGAAGTTTCTGCAGGGCTTCGCCTAAGCCGGAGCATATTGCGGTGGAGGGAGAGGGGCGGCTAGGGTTGGGGAATGATCGAGGGCTGCGCCCGCTACCCCCTCCCCTCTTTATATAGGGGGATGTCGGCCAGGGTTTGCTTGGCCCCTCCTCCAAACCTTGTGGGCGGCCAAAGAGAGGGGGGCGAGAAATCTCCCCCCCCCCCCAAGTCTTCCCCCTTAGGGTTTTGGGGAAACCCTAAAGGGGTGGCCGGCCTGGCCTTGAGGGCTTGGTGCGCCTGACCCATTAGGGCAAGACAGCACCCCCTTGGCCCATGTGGCCCCTCCTAGGGTCGTGGGCCCACTAGGGGACCCTCTGGAACCTTCTAGAACCTTCTCGGTCTTCCATCGGAAAATCTCGAACTTTTTCCAAACCCCAGAAATTAACTTCCCTTATATGAATCTTATTCTACGGACCATTCCAGACCTCCTCCTGATGTCCTAGATCCCATCCGAGACTCCAAAAAACATTCGGTCTCCATCACATATTCCGACCCTACTTATACGACATCGAACCTTATGCGCGTCACCCTACGGTTCGTGAACTATGCGGACATGAGCGAGACTCCTCTCCGATCAATAACCAATAACGGGACCTGGAGATCCATAATGGCTCCCACACATTCAGCGATAACTTAGTGATCGATTGAACCATTAACATACGATACCGATTCCCTTTGTCACACGATACTTTACTTGTCCGAGGTTTGATCATCGGTATCTCCATACCTAGTTCAACCTCGTTACCGACAAGTACTCTTTAGTCGTACCGTGGTATGCAATCTCTTGTGACCTTGTCACATGCTTGCAAGCTAATTAGATGACATTCCACTGAGAGGGCCTAGAGTATATGTATCCTTCATCGGGATGGACAAATCCCACTCTTGATCCATATGCCTCAACTCATACTTTCCGAATACTCAATCCCATCTTTATAACCACCTGATACGTCCAAAACGTATCTACTTTCCCGAACACTTTTGCTATTGTTTTGCCTCTAATTTGTGTATTTTGGATGCAACTAACACGGACTAACGCTGTTTTCAGCAGAACTGCTCGTGTCTCGTTTTTGTGCAAATCCAACTTTTAGGAAAAACCTCGGAATTTATACAGAAGGCCCTATTTTCCCGTAAGACTCACGAGCTAGAAGGGCAAGTCGGTGGAGGCCAGGCCCCACACCCTAGGCGGCGCGGCCCGAGAGGCGCGCGGCCCTAGCGTGTGGCCCCTCGGCAGGCCTCCGACGCCTCCTTCGGACTACTTATCGCCCTCGACCTAAAACGCGCACGGAGAGTCGGTCGCGCAAACCCTCCAGAACGCCGCCACATCGCGAAACTCCGTCTCGGGAGCCAGAAGTCTCCGTTTTGGCACTCCGCCGGGACGGGGAATTGGAGGAGATCATCGCCATCATCACCACCAACGCCTCTCCATCGACCAGCCATGTTTCCCCCATCCATGTGTGAGTAATTCCCCCGCTGTAGGCTGAAGGGGATGGTAGGGATTGGATGAGATTGGTCATGTAATAGTGTAAGATTGTTAGGGCATAGTGCCTAGTGTCCGTAATTGGTACTTTGATGATATTGTTGCAACTTGTTATGCTTAATGCTTGTCACTAGGGCCCGGTGCCATGATCTCAGATCTGAACATGTTATTATTTCATCATGATATTCATTGTTTATGGTCTTACCTGCAAGTTGTATACACATGTCGCTGTCCGGAACCAATGGCCCCGAAGTGACAGAAATCGGGACAACCGAGGGGATGGTAGTGATGAGGATCACATGTGTTCACGGAGTGTTAATGGTTCTCTTTATTAAAAGGAGTACCTTAATATCCATAGATTCCCTTGAGGCCCGGCTGCCACCTGGTAGGACAAAAGATGTTGTGCAAGTTTCTCATTGCGAGCACGTACGACTATAATTGGAACACATGCCTATTGATTGCTTTGTACTTGGACACCGTTTTATTATTATCTGCAAATGCCCTGCATTGATTGTTACATGAGTTTCTCTCATCCATGCAACGCCCGTTATCCGTCCCCGTGCCTACAGTATTTTAATCCTGTTGTTTACTATAATCACTACCGCTGTCTGTTACTTCATTATTTCAATACTGCTATAAAATCACATTATGATAAACTCTTGCGAGCAAGTCTGTTTCCAGTGCAGCTGAATTGACAACTCCGTTGTTAAGGCTTTCAAGTATTCTTTGTCTCCCTTGTGTCGAATCAATAAATTGGGTTTTACTACCCGCGAAGACTGCTGCGATCCCCTATACTTGTGGGTCATCAAGACCGTTTTCTGGCGCCGTTGCCGGGGAGCATAGCTTTATTTGGAAGTTCACTTGGATTTATATTGTTCGCTGCAAATTCTCCATCATGGGTAAAACTCGCGATCCTAAAGTCGCCATATTACCATCTACTACAAGAAAAGGTACAACTCTGAGTACCTCTACTGCTCTTGATTCACCATATGTGATTGATAAACTTGTTTCACCACCACATGCTTCACATGCTGGTACTTCTGCTGAATCTGAAAACTCTCATAATATTGATAATATTTCTGTGCTTGATGATAGTGGTTCATTGGGATCTTTTCTAGATGCTACAATTGCTAGGTCTAGACAAATTGAAAATGCTGAAACTCCTAATGCTACTACACCTGTTAATTCACCCGAACTTGATTATTCTAGTGATGATCCTGATGAAGATTATGTGGAGCTTAATGATGATCTTATTAATAGATGCAATGCTACTGCTGATGCAAGTAAAATTAAAAAGTTTCTCACACAATATACTGTTAGACATAAGTTATCTCCTGATCCTAAATTTGCCACATCTCCTATATGCATTAATGATAAAGATTATGATTTTTCTTGATCTATCTCATATAGCTATTGTAGAGAAAGCACCCTTTTGTGGTACTGAAAAAAAAGTGCTGTAGAACACATGATTGAACTTTCTTCTATGAGTAGTTTGTTTTCTGATGATATCAAGATGCGTACTTATTTTGTCGTTAAAATTTTTCCTTTCTCATTAAAGGATGATGCTAAAACTTGGTATAATAATTTGCCTCCTGGTTCTATTAAAAATCCAACTGATTTGCGTGATGTTTTCTTTCGAAAATACTTTCCTGCTAGTGCTCAACATGTTGCTTTACAGAGAATTTATAGATTTGACCAGGGAGATGAAGAGAAATTGCCTGAGGCTTGGGCAAGATTTTGTTCTCTTATCAGAGCTCGACCTGGACATGATTTAGAAAAGAATGATCTACTTGATATATTTTATAGTGGACTAACCATTGAGTCTAGGGCATATTTGGATAGTTGTGCTGGTTGTGTTTTCAGGAAAAGAACTCCAGACGAAGAATTATTGGCTAAAATAGGCCGGAATCATGATGATTGGACTACGCCTGAACCAATTCCAACGCCAATATTGAAGAAGAGGGGTTTAATTAAATTGAATGATGAAGATATGAGGGAAGCCAAGAAGTCTCTCAAGGAGAAAGGTATTAAATCTGAAGATGTGAAGAATCTACCTCCCATAGAAGATATATGTGAGATAATTCCCCCTTCATCCATGATTGAGGTAAACTCCCTTCAACGCTTTACTAGGGAAGATATTCAAAACCTCCTGCACAATGCTTAGATGAATTTGATAATTATATTGTTAAGCAAGAAAATTTTAATATGAGAGTAGAGAATCATCTAATGGAAAATTCTCAAGCTATTAGCAATTTGCATGATATTGTGGAGAGAACCTCCAATGATGTTAAGATGCTGGTTAAACATTTTCAAATGGTTCAAACTCAAATTGATCAACTCACTAAAGTGCAAAATGACTTATTACAAAATAATTCTAAAGAGAAACATGCTTATGAAGTAACAACTAGAGGTGGTGTCTCTACCCAGGATCCTCTATATCCTGAAGGGCATCCCAAAAGAATTGAACAAGATTCTCAACGCATTGAACCTAGTGCTCCTTCTAAGAAAAAGAAGAAGAAACATAAAAATGTTGTAGAATCCTCTGAACCTGTTAATGATCCTAATAGTATTTCTATTTCCGATGCTGAAACTGAAAGTGGTAATGAACATGATAATAATAATGGTAATGATAAGAATGATGTTTCTGATAAAGAAGAAGTTGAAGATGAACCTGAAAAGCAAGATAAAAATAAAAAGTATACTAAAGAAGATTTTATTGCTAAGAAGCATGGTAATGAAAGGGAACCTTGGGTGCAAAAGCAAATGCCTTTTCCTGCTAAGAAACTAAAATCAAAGGAAGAAGAACACTATAATAAATTTTGTGATTGGATGAAACCTTTATTCTTGCAAATCCCTTTGACTGATGCTATTAAATTGCCTCCTTATTCAAAGTATATGAAAGATATTGTTACTAACAAAAGGAAAATCCCCAATGAGGAAATTTCCACTATGCTTGCTAATTACTCTTTCAATGGCAAAGTTCCAAAGAAGTTGGGCGACCCAGGTATACCTACTATTCCTTGTTCTATTAAGAATAATTATGTTAAAACTGCTCTATGTGACTTGGGAGCCGGTGTTAGTGTTATGCCTTTTTCTCTTTATAAGAGACTTTACTTAGATAAGTTGATACCTACTGATATATCTTTGCAAATGGCTGATAAATCTACTGCTATTCCTGTTGGTATATGTGAGGATGTTCCTGTTCAAGTTACTAATAACTGCTTGATATTAACTGATTTTATTGTGTTGGAAATGCCTGAAGATGATAATATGTCTATTATTCTTGGGAGACCTTTTCTTAACACCACAGGGGCTGTTATTGATTGCAATAAAGGAAAGGTTACTTTCAATGTTGATGATAGGGAGCACACCGTCTATTTCCCCAAGAGGATTGAGAAAGCGTGGAGTTAATACAATTTCTAATGTGAGAACTATCAAAGTGGGAACTATTGATTGTCCTATATATGAGCCTAAAGAAGAATATCAAACTCTTATGATTGGATCCATATCAATACAATTCAAGGTAACATGATTGATTTGAGGTTTATTTCTTCTTATGCTATGTAAAATTTATTTGGTGACAAGACTTGATCAACCTTGTTAACAAATACTTTTTATATGCATAGAGGAGGTAAACAACATCTCTTTCTTCCTCCACTTGCTCTAGTTGCTGTAGCACTTTTATTTTTCAAAGTTCCTAGGTTAATTAGAGATTTCAAAAAAATTCCTGGCCAGTAATAATAAACTTAATACCCAGAAATGTGCATTTTTCAATGTTTTCAAAAATTCACAAAAATTATACCGTTGGTCCTATTTTTCGACGAGGCACGGAGCACCTGGGGATGACCAGTGGGGCACCCCAGTGGCACCCCACGGGCGCGGCCAGCAAGGGGGCGCGCCACCCTGGTGTGTGGGCCCCCCTTTGCCCCACTTTAGCATCTCTTCCTCCCACACTCTTCTCTCTCCCGAAAAAATCAACACCAGCTTCCTCTCACTCGTGTTTTTGCTCAAGAACTCCAGATTTCTCGATCTCTTTGCTCAGCCCAGATTTCTGTCTGAAATTTGGCACATTTGCTCTTCGGTATGTGACTCCTCCAACCATCCAAGTATAATTTTGTTTGGTTGAGTATATCTTGAATATTTTGCTGCTGTAGGTAACATGTTTAGTGAGCTTGCATGCTTGTTCTAAGTGGTAGAAACTAGTTTTGATGCATGATTAGTACTCTAGCAAGTTCCTATGGTAGTTTCCCTCGATTATATGTCACCAAATCAAGTTTTATATTGTTTGTTGAAAAATTTCAGAAAAGGGGGATGGACAACTTTAACTTTGGAGAAGTGTTCCAAGGGGAGACAACAAGCACGGGGAGGCCCTCTAGGTCATCCACCCGATGCAGCCATCCTACAATGAGGATCTCATCGCAGCAAGCTTCGCACCCGAGGAGGACAATGGAGTCCCCAACGCTGCATCCTTTCCATGTTATGACTTTTTGAGTAATGCAGGGTTGTTGGATGATTTCTTTACCCTCGTCGGTAAGGCAAGTTTAACCACCTATGTGGGAGATGAGAGTGAGCAATACTACACGCTCACTAAAATCTTTGTGGAGAGCTTCAAGTTCAACAATAAGCACTTTCACCCGACAGTTTCATTCAAGATCTATGGTAAACCTATTACTATGAAGTTGGAATTTTTTTGTGCTGCATTGGGTATTGTGCCTGTAGGTACAGCAAGGAAGATCGAGGATAACCCCAGGGAATTGTTGGAGCTCTATCGAGGGATCACCAATGATGATTGTCGCACCATTCAGCGTGGCAAGATAAGAAACATTCAACTCCCCGCCATTAAGTATTTTGCTTATTACATTGGTACTAGCATTCTTGGTAGGGAGAACACTAGTAACATATCTAGCTATCATCTTGGTTTCTTAATTGCTGCACTCACTGGGGACACACCTTATCATCTTGGTGCTCTTGTTGCTCGCCGCTTGTCTAACAAGGGGCCTATATTTGGAGGAATTATTGCTTCACGCGTTTTAGCATATTTAGAGCTTCCTCTTGACCCTAATGATGTAAAAATAGCTCCTATGAGGCTCGATATTGCTGCTATGAAGAGTCATCAATTTGTTATAGCTGACTCTAGGATAGATAATATTGTCTATAGAGTGTTGTTTGCTGACGGGGAAGAGAGGGAAGTCCCTTTGCCCCAGCTAGATTTGTTCAGTATCAATAGGAAACCATGGTCGCGCTCTAAGGAGGAGGTGGATGAGCAGCTCAAGATACACAGCTTCCACCAGCACATGACTCCGAGGACGCCGAGCCCTCCTACGACTACACCGTCACGTATCCGGGTGCTTCTTCTAGCACATACCCGGAATATGATCCATCTTCGTACTACGAAGGTGCTTCTTCATGGGCACCATGGGGTTGATCTCCACTTAGGCCAAAAGCCTAAGCTTGGGGGAGGTATACCGGCATCACTCATTCTTTGCATATTATGGTTGCTGGATACTTGTACATACTTGTTTAGTCTCTTTGAGTGGTTTTCTAATGAGAGGGAGATGATATTTGGGGAAGTGCTGCCTGAAAACAGATTCTGGACTGTTACTAAAAATTTCGTGCGCACAGCCAGAACGTTATTTTGAGCTGCCAATTTTTGTGCATGTTCCCCAGGTTGTTATCTAACTTTCATTAGTTGAACACTTTTCTATCTGAGCAACGGAAGATTTTTGTAAAAATCAATTTCTGTACTGCTGTCAGGTTTTGGCAGATTTCTGCCATCTTGTTTTTCTGTGTTTCTTTTAGTTTTCATTTTCTTGTTTTTGCTTTGTTTCTTTCCCAAAAAACAAAAAGACCAAAAATATTTCTGTTGTTTCTCTTCACCATTTGATTATTTTGGTTTCTTGCATTTGTTTCGCTTTATTTGCTATTGCTAGTTTGCTATAAGAAAACCCAAAAAGAGTTTGCTTTGTTTGCTTGCTTCCTTTTATTCTTGTTCTCAAATTCGAAAACACCAAAAATATTTGCTGTTCTTCTTTGGTTTGTAAAGTTCTTTATGAGTTCAATGGTCTTCGGTGGCTGGAGCGTGGTTTTCATTTCATATTATCCAAGCTACACAAGTGAAAAGGCAATAATGACGATATTCGACAATCTGTGGTGAGAGGCTGGTATGAACTCTATTTGTTTTCATTTTTGTACATATACTCATCCATGTGAGCATGCTTAGTTGGTTCATGTGGTATATGTCATTTAAGAAAGTTTAGTAGTTCATGATCTCTCATGCTTAGCTCCAATTTATTAATATGAGTAGCATGTCATGGATGTTTGCTTGCATTGTTTTATTCATAGATAGGTATGATATTGTGGTATCCTCCTCTGAATAATTCGTTTGAATTAACTTGGCACATGCTCACGCATGCATATGACTGAACAAGAGTCAATTAAGCCTCAATGATTTACATTGCTTCAGAGTTCTTGTATCACTTTTATGCCTCAGTTAATTTATTTTGCCGCAAGCATGATTATGACAGTTACTGCTCTCTTGATTTGTCGCTCCCTAGTTTTTTGCTAGCCTTCACTTGTACTGAGCGGGAACGCTGCTCGTGCTTCCAAACACATGAAAACCAAGTTATTCCAGTGTCCACCATAAATACCTATGCATGGCATTTCAAACCATTCCAAGTAAATTCTCATGCGCTACCTTTAAACCTTCAAAATGCTTCTCAATTTGTGTTAATGTTTCATAGCTCATGAGGAAGTATGTGGTGTTTAACTTTCAACCTTGTCATTTACTCTTGACGGACTTTCATATGGACTAGTGGCACATCCGCTTATCCAATAATTTTGCAAAAAGAGCTGGCAATGGGGTTCCCAGCCCCAATTAATCAACTTTCATTAATAACTCTCTTCACATGTTTTGCTCTGATTCATCAGTAAGCAACTTAATTTTGCAAATAGATACTCCTCCATGGTATGTGATTGATGGAAGGCACCCGAGGATTCGGTTAGCCATGGCTTGTGTAAGCAAAGGTTGGGGGAGTGTCACCCATAATAAAACTAAAATACGTGTGTAAACAAAAGAGAAGAGGGATGATCTACCTTGCTGGTAGAGATAACGTCCTTCATGGGAGCCGCTCTTGAAATCCGGTTGCGAGGTAGGTGTACCCATTACCATTCGTTGACAACAACAAACACCTCTCAAAACAATTTTACTCCTGTTTTAAAAATGAAAAGCTCTAGCGCATGTTAATCCCTGCTTCCCTCTTCAATCTTTTACTTTTATGTTGTGTCTCCATCCTTTCTTTGAGCACTTTCTTGAGAGCACAACTGTCATTCTTAGTGTAATATGCTTGTCTCAAAATATGATTGATTGTGGTATAACTTTGATGCTTTTATCTTTGACAATCACTATTTCTAGTCTTTCTATGAACTTCAGAGGTGCCTGAGCATTTATGTTTTGCTGATCAAATATGGGCAAGCGAGATACCGCTCTATCATAATCTTTTATGAACATTGCAACCCTGCTTATATACATGATTCATGATGCTTATTATTAATTGTTGGTACCTTTCCATGATTGACATAGCTATTAGATGATCTTATTTGCATGTATCTTATTATGAACTGCCTAAGTGTTATCCATAGCATGAGAATATATACATCATATGAACAAATGTGTTCGTGAAAGTTCTTTTATCGCTCAGTTGTTAACTGAATTGCTTGAGGACAAGCAATAAGCTAAGCTTGGGGGGTTGATACGTCCAAAACGTATCTACTTTCCCGAACACTTTTGCTATTGTTTTGCCTCTAATTTGTGTATTTTGGATGCAACTAACATGGACTAACGCTGTTTTCAGCGTTTCTGGTGTCTGCTTTTGTGCAGAACCAACTTTCGTGAAAAACCTCGAATTTATACAGAAGGCCCTATTTTCCGAAGACTCACGAGCCTATGGGCAAGTCAGTGGAGGCCCGAGGCCCCACACCCCAGGCGGCGCGGCCCAGAGGGGCGCGGCCCCAGCTGTGGCCCCCCAGCCTCCGACGCCCTCCTTCGGACTACTTATCGCCTCGACCTAAAAACGCACGGAGAGTCGAAGTCGCCAAACCCTCCAACGCCGCCACATCGCGAAACTCCGTCTCGGGCCAAGTCTCCGTTCCGGCACTCCGTCGGACGGGGAATTGGAGGAGATCATCGCCATCATCACCACCGATGCCTCTCCATCGACCAGCCATGTTTCCATCCATGTGTGAGTAATTCCCCGCTGTAGGCTGAAGGGGATGGTAGGGATTGGATGAGATTGGTCATGTAATAGTGTAAGATTGTTAGGGCATAGTGCCTAGTGTCCGTAATTGGTACTTTGATGATATTGTTGCAACTTGTTATGCTTAATGCTTGTCACTAGGGCCCGAGTGCCATGATCTCAGATCTGAACATGTTATTATTTCATCATGATATTCATTGTTTATGGTCTTACCTGCAAGTTGTATACACATGTCGCTGTCCGGAACCAATGGACCCGAAGTGACAGAAATCGGGACAACCGGAGGGATGGTAGTGATGTGAGGATCACATGTGTTCACTGAGTGTTAATGCTTTGCTCCGCTTATTAAAAGGAGTACCTTAATATCCAGTAGATTCCCTTGAGGCCCGGCTGCCACCGGCTGGTAGGACAAAAGATGTTGTGCAAGTTTCTCATTGCGAGCACGTACGACTATAATTGGAACACATGCCTATTGATTGCTTTGTACTTGGACACCGTTTTATTATTATCTGCAAATGCCCTGCTTGATTGTTACATGAGTTTCTCTCATCCATGCAACGCCCGTTATCCGTCCCCGTGCCTACAGTATTTTAAATCCTGTTGTTTACTATAATCACTATTATTGTCTCGTTACTCTCGTTATTTCAATATCGCCATCGTTATAAACTTACTTATCGATAAACTCTTGCGAGCAAGTCTGTTTCCAGGTGCAGCTGAATTGACAACTCCGTGTTAAGGCTTTCAAGTATTCTTTGTCTCCCCTTGTGTCGAATCAATAAATTGGGTTTTACTACCCGCGAAGACTGCTGCGATCCCCTATACTTGTGGGTCATCACCACCCATTTACGCAGTGGCGTTTGATGTAATCAAAGTACCCATCCGGTGTAAGTGATTTACATGATCTCATGGTCGAAGGACTAGGTTACTATGTATCGAAAGCTTATAGCAAGATGAACTTAATGACTTGATCTTATGCTACGCTTATTTGGGTGTGTGTCCATTATATCATTCACCCAATGACATAACCTTGTTATTAACAACATCCAATGTTCATGATCAGGAAACCATGATCATCTATTAATCAAAAATCTAGTTTTACAAGAGGCTTACTAGGGACTTTTTTCTGTTTACATAACACACAAGTATTAATATTTACGGTTAATACAATTATAGCATGGGATGCAAACATTAATCATAAACACAAAGATATAATAATAACCACTTTATTATTGCCTCTTGGGCATATCTCCAACAGTCTCCCACTTGCACTAGAGTCAATAATCTAGATTACATGGTAAGGTACCTAACACCCATGGCGTTCTGGTGTAGGTCATGCTTTGCTCTAGGGAGAGCTTTAGTCAACGGATCTGCCACATTTAGATCTGTGTGTACTTTGCAAATCTTTATGTCACCATCTTCGACATACTCGTGAATCACATGAAAACGTATCTTGATATGCTTCGGCTTCTTGTGTGACTTTGGCTCTTGTGCATTGGCTATGGCACCCATGTTATCACAATAGATGGTCAATGGGTCCAATGCACTAGGAACCACACCAAGCTCAGCAATGAACCTCTTCATCCATATCGCTTCCGATGAAGCCTCCGAAGCCGCTATGTATTCAGATTCAGTTGAAGATTTCGCCACCATGCTCTGCTTGGCACTCATCCATCTTACTGTAGCACCATTCAATATAAACACGTACCTAGTTTGAGACTTAAGAGTCATCTGGATCAGTGTTCCAACTAGCATCGGTGTAACTGGTTACAGCGATCTCTTGGTCACCTCCATAACAAAGAAACATATCCTTAGTCCTTTTCAAGTACTTCAGATATTCTTGACCGCGTTCAGTGTTCAATTCCTGGATCACTCGATATCCGGTCAAACTAACGCATGCGATATCCGGCCTAGTACACAGCATGACATACATGATAGAGCCTACGCCGAGGCATAGGGATCTTGTTCATCCCTCTCTTTCTTCTCGCCACAGGACCTTGAGTTTTACTCAAGACCTTACCTGGCAACATAGGCAAGAACCCTTTCTTGCTTTCATCCATTCTAAACTTCTTTAGAATCTTGTCCAGGTACTCTGTGAAAGCCCTATTAGGCATCTTGATCTATCTCTATAAATCTTGATGCCTAAAATATATGCTGCTTCTCCAAGGTCTTTCATTGAAAAACACTTATTCAAATAACCTTTAATACTGCTTAATAGTTCTATATCATTCCCAATCAATAATATGTCATCTACATATAATATCAGGAATGCTACAGAGCTCCCACTCACTTTCTTGTAAATACACGCCTCACCATGAGTCTGTATAAACCCGAAGTCTTTCATCACCTTATCAAAGTCGGTTCCAACTCCGGGAGCTTCACCATAAATGGAAAGCTGAAGTTTGCATACCTTGTCAACATTTTTTCGACAAAACCTTTGGGTTGTACCCATATACAACTCTTCCTCAATTTCACCATTAAGGAATGCCGTTTTGACATCCATCTGCCAAATCTCATAATCGAAAAATGCATCGGTTGATAATAAAATCCTCACAGACTTTAGCTCGCTCTGTGAGAAAGTCTCATCGTAGTCAACTCCTTGAATTTATCGGAACCCCTTCGCGACAAGTCGAGCTTTATAGACAATAATATTACCATCAGTATCTGTTTTTAAGATCCATTTATTCTCGATAGCCTTGCGGCTATCAGGTAAATCTACCAAAGTCCATACTTTGTTATCATACATGGATCCCATTTCGGATTTCATGGCTTCTTGCCATTTGTTGGAATCTGGCTCATCATCGCTTCTTATCCGTCGCATGGTCTTCATCATGTTGTCCACAATCATGAAATTTAGACAGGGGTCATACCAATCAGGAGTGGTACGAGCCCTCGTCGATCTGCAGGTTCAAAGGGCTACTTCTGTCAAGTTTCATGATCATCATCATTTGCTTCCTCTCTTATCTGCAGGCGCACAGAACATCTTCCCACATACGCTACTCTCAAGTCTCGAGAGAAGATTCAATAATCTCGTCGAAAGTTCTACTTTCCTTCCAGTCACTTCTTTCGTGAGAAACTCTTTCTCAAGAAAGGCCGTTCTTGGCAACAAAACTTTGCCTTCTGGATCTGTGATAGAAGGTATACCCAATTGTTTCTTTAGGATATCCTATGAAGATGCATTTCTCCGCTTTGGGTTCTAGCTTGTCGGTTGTAACTTCTTTACATAAACTTCGCAGCCCCAAACTTTAAGGAACGATTAGGTTTCTTACCAAACCATAATTCATACGGTCGTTTCAACGGATTTAGATGGTGCCCTATTTAAAGTGAATGTGTCTCTAATGCGTAACCCCAAAACGATAACAAATCAGTAAGAGACATCATAGATCGAACCATATCTAAGAGAGTTCGATTACGATGTTCGACACACCATTGCGCTGTGGTGTTCCCCTGGGTGTGAATCGAGTATTCCGCATTTCTATAAATGCATGACAAATTCATAACTCAGATATCCGCCTCCGCGATCAGAACGCGGAAACTTAATCTTCTTGTTACGCTGATTTTCTACTTCACTTTCGAATTCCTTAAACTTCTCGAAAGTTTCAGACTTATGTTTCATAAATTAAATATTCCCATATCTACTCAGATCATACGTGAAGGTTAGACCATAACGATAACCACCGCGCGATGCTACACTCATTGGTTCGCACACATCGGTATGTATGATTTCCAATAAGTCTGTAGCTCGCTCCATTATACCAGAGAATGGAGTCTTAGTCATTTTTCCCATTAGACATGCTTCGCATCTATCAAGTGACTCAAAGTCAAGTGATTCAAGAAGTCCATCGGAATGAAGTTTCTTCATGCGCTTCACTCCAATATGACAAAGACGACAGTGCCACATATATTTAGAATTCTCATTCAATTTAATTCATTTAGCATCAATGTTTTGAACATGTGTATCACTACTATCGAGATTTAACAAGTATAAACTATTCATCTCAGGCGCATGACCATAAAAGATATTATTCATATAAATAGAACAACCATGATTCTCTAACTTAAACGAATAACCGTCTTGCATCAAACAAGATCCAGATATAATGTTCATGCTCAATGCAGGCACCAAATAATATTTATTCAGATTTAAAACTAACCCCGAAGGTAGATGTAGAGGGAGCGTGCCGACATCGATCACATCGTCCTTGGATCCATTTCCAACGCGCATCGTCACCTCGTCCCTCGCTAGTCTCTGTTTATTCCGCAGTTCCTGTTTCGAGTTACAAATTTGAGCAACCGAACCAGTATCAAATACCCATGTACTACTACGATTACTAGTAAGATAGACATGAATAACATGTATATCAAATATACCTTTCTTTCATGGCCGCTCTTTCGATCAGCCGTACTTGGGGCAATTGCTCTTCCAGTTGTCCATCACCCTTGCAGAATAACACACTATCGGCTTAGAGCCAGCCTGGGTTTCTTAGGAGGCGCACAAATTTTCTTGCCGCCCTTCTTGATGTTGCCCTTTTCCTTAGGCTTGCCCCGTTTCTTGAAACTGGTGGTCTTGTTGACCATCAACACTTAGTGCTCTTTCTTTATCTCCACTTCAGCAGTTTTTAGCATGGAGAAGAGTTCAGGTAACTCCTTGTTCATGCACTGCATGTGGTAGTTCATTACGAAGTTCTTATAACTAGGTGGCAGTGATTGGAGGACCCGATGAATACCCAACTGGTTAAGAATCACTATTCCCAAGTCATTGAGCTTCTTCGCGTGCCCAGACATCTTGAGCACATGCTCGCTAACGGAGCTTCCCTCTTCCATCATACAACTAAAGAACTGTTCCGAGGCTTCATAGATTTCCACGGCCGCATGAGTTTCAAAGATAGCTTTCAGCTCACGGACTATCTCACAGGGGTCGTGGTTTTCAAAACGCTTTTGCAGCTCTGCCTCTAGGCCGTACAATATGGCACACTGAACTTGGGAGTAATGAATTTTCCAAATTTGGTAAAAAAAAATTACGTCATCGGGAGCAGTTTCTGCAGGTGGGGGACCTAGCGGTGCATCGAGCACATATTGCAGTTGTCCAGCAGTGAGGACAATCCTCACATGACGGATCCAATCCGTGAAGTTGCTTCCATTGTTCTTAAGCTTTTCTTTCTCTAGGAACTGATTAAAATTGATGGTGGGGGCCGCCATGATCTACAACATATTTGCAAAGAGTTTAGACTAAGTTTATGATAAATTGAGTTCATTTTAATTCTTAAATTAACTAGGTGAACTCCCACTCAAAACAACATCCCTCACATTGTCTTAGTGATTACACGAACCAAATCCACTACACCAAGTCCGATCTTCACGAGAGAAGATGTAGTTTCAAAGGCGAACACTCAAAGTGGTCATCATATCATTCATATGACTCATGATCTACCTTTCGATATCCAGTGTTCCGAGACCATATCTGTACATGCTAGGCTCGTCAAGGTTAACCTTAGTATCCGCATGTGAAAATCTGGCTTGCACCCGTTGTATGCACATGTAGAGTCTATCACACCCGATCATCACGTGATGCTTCGAAACGGCAAGTCTTAGCAACGGTTCATACTAAGGACGAACACTTTATTATCTTGATATTTAGTGAGATGGATCATCTTATAATACTACCATCGCGATCTAAGCAAAATAAGATGCATAAAGGATTAACATCACATGCAATTCATAATTTGTGATATGATATGGCATTTCTTCTTGTGCTGTTGATCTCCATCTCCAAAGCATGAACATGATCTCCATCATCACCAGCATAGCGTCAAGGTCAGTGGCGTCGCTTCATGGTTGTCCATCACTTATACCTACTATAACAACTACTTGAAATAAAGCTATTACATGATGAATAGACACGCATGTATTAACAAATTTAAAGACAACCATTAGGCTCATGTCGGTTGCCATAATACAATAACGATCATCTCATACATCAAATATAGTCATCATCACAAATCCATATCACATCACCAAGCCCTGCAAAAACAAGTTAGACGCCTCTAATTTGGTTTGCATATTTTACGTGGTTTAGGGTTTCGAGTAAGATCCAATCTACCTACGAACATGAACCACAACGGTCATACTAGTGTTGTCAATAGAAATAGTAAATTGAATCTTAACTATGGTGAGAGAGACAAACACCCGCAAAGCTACTTATGCAATACAAGTTGCATACGTCTCAAACGTATCTATAATTTCTTATGTTCCATGCTACTTTTATGATGATACTCACATGTTTTATACACATTATGTTATTTTATGCATTTTCCGGCACTAACTATTGACGAGATGCCGAAGAGCCATTGCTGTTTTCTGCTATTTTTTGTTTCAGAAATCCCAAAGGAAATATTCTCGGAATGGACGAAATCAACGCCCATGGTCTTATTTTTCCACGAAGCTTCCTAAGACCGAGGGAGATACGAAGTGGGGCCACGAGGTGGCGACACCCTAAGGCGGCCCGGCCAAGGAGGGGCCCGCGCAGCCCTAGTGTGTGGGCCCCTCGTGACGCCCCCGACTCTATCTTTCCGTCTACTTAAAGCCTTCATCGCGAAAACCCCAGTACCGGGATCCACGATATGGAAAACCTTCCAGAGACGCCGCCACCGCCAATCCCATCTCGGGGATTCAGGAGATCACCTGACACCGCCGGAGAGGGGAATCATCTCCGGAGGTCTCTTCATCACCATGATCGCTCCGGATCGATGTGAGTAGTTCATCCTCGACTATGGGTCCATAGCAGTAGCTAGATGGTTGTCTTCTCCTCTTGTGCTATCATGTTAGATCTTGTGAGCTGCCTATCATGATCAAGATCATCTATTTGTAATGCTACATGTTGTGTTTGTTGGGATCCGATGAATATTGAATACTATGTCATGTTGATTATCAATCTATCATATATGTTGTTTATGTTCTTGCATGCTCTCCGTTGCTAGTAGAGGCTCTGGCCAAGTTGATACTTGTGACTCCAAGAGGGAGTATTTATGCTCGATAGTGGGCTCATGCCTCCATTGAATCTGGGACAGTGACAGAAAGTTCTAAGGTTGTGGATGTGCTGTTGCCACTAGGGATAAAACATCAATGCTTTGTCTAAGGATATTTGTGTTGATTACATTACGCACCATACTTAATCAATTGTCTGTTGTTTCAACTTAATACGGGAAGGGGTTCGGATGATAACCCGAAGGTGGACTTTTTAGGCATAGATGCATGCTGGATAGCGGTCTATGTACTTTGTCGTAATGCCCTGATTAAATCTCATAGTACTCATCGTGATATATGTATGTGCATTGTTATGCCTTCTTTATTTGTCAATTGGCCAACTGTAATTTGTTCACCCAACATGCTATTTCTTATCGGAGAGACACCACTAGTGAACTGTGGACCCCGGTCCATTCTTTACATCTGAAATACAATCTACTGCAATACTTGTTCTTTACTGTTCTTCGCAAACAAACATCATCTTCCACACTATACATCTAATCCTTTGTTTTCAGCAAGCCGGTGAGATTGACAACCTCACTGTTACGTTGCCAAAGTACTTTGATTGTGTTGTGCAGGTTCCACATTGGCGCTCTGGTTTGCGCGCACTACACTCCACCAACAACCTTCACGTGTTCCTTGACTCCTACTGGTTCGATAACCTGGTTTTACTGAGGGAAAACTTGTCGTTGACACATCACACCTTCCTCTGCCCAACGGACGTGTGTCTACACGCCATCAAGCAAATTTCTAGCGCCGTTGTCGGGACCCAAGAAAAGTTACACCACAGATCTCTAACTCCCACGTCAACTGCACGCCAGCAGGTCAAGCGCCGTTGTGAGATCAAGACACGCTGCAAGGGGAGTCTCCCACATCCAATCTCTTTACTTTGTTTTTGTCTTGCTTTTATTTTACTTTATTTACTAGTTTGTTTGCTCTTATATCAAAAACACACAAAAAATAGTTGCTAGCTTTACTTTATTTACTGTCTTGTTCTCCATATTAAAAACACAAAAAAATTAGTTACTTGCATTTACTTTATTTAGTTTGCTTTATTTACTATTGCTAAAATGGGTACTGAGAATACTAAGTTGTGTGACTTCACTAGCACAAATAATAATGATTTCTTATGCACACTTATTGCTCCACCTGCTACTACAGCAGAATTCTTTGAAATTAAACTTGCTTTACTAAATCTTGTTATGAGAGAGCAATTTTCTGGTGTTAGTTCTGATGATGCTTGATGTCTACGGGAGCTTCTATTCTTGTAGACAATGTTGGGCCTCCAAGAGCAGAGGTTTGTAGAACAGCAGCAAGTTTCCCTTAAGTGGATCACCCAAGGTTTATCGAACTCAGGAGGAAGAGGTCAAAGATATCCTCTCATGCAACCCTGCAACCACAAAGCAAGAAGTCTCTTGTGTCCCCAACACACCTAATAGGTGCACTAGTTCGGCGAAGAGATAGTGAAATATAGGTGGTATGAATAAATGCGAGCAGTAGCAACGGCACCAGAAAAGTGCTTTGCTGTCCAGGACTGGTGTGTGGTTGATGGTGGTAATATTGCAGGAAGCACTAGTTCGGCGAAGAGATAGTGAAATACAGGTGGTATGAATAAATGCGAGCAGTAGCAACGGCACCAGAAAAGTGCTTTGCTGTCCAGGACTGGTGTGTGGTTGATGGTGGTAATATTGCAGAAGTATAGATGCAGTGAAAAGTAAGAACAAACAGCGATAGCGTATTTAGGAACAAGGCCTAGGGATCATACTTTCACTAGTGGACACTCTCAACATTGATCACATAACAGAATAAATAGATAGATGCTAGACTCTACACCCCCTTGTTGGATGATGAACACCACTAACGTAGGATTACACGAACCCTCAATGCCGGAGTTAACAAGCTCCACAATATTCAATGTTCATATTTAAATAACCTTAGAGTGCATACAAGATCAACATAACCAAACCAAGTACTAACATAGCATGCACACTGTCACCTTCACACTACGAAAGGAGGAATAGATCACATTAATACTATCATAGCAATAGTTAACTTCATAATCTACAAGAGATCACAATCATAGCCTACGCCAAGTACTACACGATGCACACACTGTCACCATTACACCGTGCAAGAGGAATAAACTACTTTAATAACATCACTAGAGTAGCACACAGATATATTGTGATACAAAACACATTGCAATCATAAAGAGATATAAATAAGCACTTCACTATGCCATTCATAACAATGAATAAGTATTCTGTGAAATATAGCCTAAGAGACCCACACGGTGCACACACTGTCACCTTTACACACGGGACAAGGAGTCTCCGGAGATCACATAAGTAAAACCCACTTGACTAGCATAATGACATCTAGATTACAAGCATCATCATATGAATCTCAATCATGTAAGGCAGCTCATGAGATTATTGTATTGAAGCACATAGGAGAGAGATTAACCACATAGCTACCGGTACAGCCCCGAGCCCTCGATGGAGAACTCCCTCCTCATGGGAGACAGCGGCGTTGATGGAGATGGCGGTGGTGTCGATGGAGGAGCCTTCCGGGGCACTTCCCGTCTCGGCGGGTCGAACAGACTCCGTCCCCGCATCTTGGTCACATGGCGGCGGCTCTGGGAAGGTTTTCCTTGGTTTCGTCGAACGTAATAGGGTTTTCGCGACGGAGACCTTAAGTAGGCGGAAGGGCAGCCTCGGAGGGGTCCTGGTGGGACCACACACTAGGCCGGCGCGGCCAGGGCTTGGGCCGCGCCACCCTACTGTGTCCCCACCTCGTGGCCCCACTTCGTTTCCCCTTCGGACTTCTGGAAGCTTCGTGGAAAAATAGGACCCTGGGCATTGATTTCGTCCAATTCCGAGAATATTTCCTTACTAGGATTTCTGAAACCAAAAATAGCAGAAAACAGAATTGGCTCTTCGCATCTCGTTAATAGGTTAGTGCCGGAAAATGCATAAATATGACATAAAGTATGCATAAAACATGTAGATATCATCAATAAATGTGGCATGGAACATAAGAAATTATCGATACGTCGGAGACGTATCAATGCTGCTGCCCATCTTAATAATTTTGTTGACCTATGTGAAATGCAAAAGTATAAGGATGTAGATGGTGACATTATAAAATTAAAATTGTTTCCTTTCTCCTTAAGAGGAAGAGCTAAAGATTGGTTGCTATCTTTGCCTAGAAATAGTATTGATTCATGGACTAAATGTAAGGATGCTTTTATTGGTAGATATTATCTCCCGCTAAAAATTATATCTTTGAGAAGTAGCATAATGAATTTTAAGCAATTAGATAATGAACATGTTGCTCAAGCATGGGAGAGAATGAAATCTTTGGTAAAGAATTGCCCTACCCATGGACTAACTACTTGATGATCATCCAAACCTTTTATGCAGGATTGAATTTTTCTTCAAGGAACCTATTGGATTCAGCTGCTGGAGGTACCTTTATGTCCATCACTTTGGGGCGGCTACAAAGCTTCTTGATGATATGATGATAAATTACTCTGAATGGCACACGGAAAGAGCTCCACAAGGTAAGAAGGTAAATTCTGTTGAAGAAACCTCCTCCTTGAGTGATAAGATTGATGCTATTATGTCTATGCTTGTGAATGGTAGATCTAATGTTGATCCTAATAATGTTCCTTTAGCTTCATTGGTTGCTCAAGAAGACATGTTGATGTGAACTTCATTAAAAGTAATAATTTCAACAACAATGTTTATAGGAATAATTGGTAACAACTATAGGCCATATCCTTCTGCTAATGGTAATGGTTATGGTAATTCTTATGGGAATTCTTACAACAATAATAGGAGTGTACCCCCTGGTCTTGAAGCCATGCTTAAAGAATTTATTAGTACACAAACTGCTTTTAACAAATCTGTTGAAGAAAAGCTTGATAAAATTGATATTCTTGCTTCTAAGGTTGATAGACTTGCCTCTGATGTTGATCTTTTAAAATTGAAAGTTATGCCTAAGGATAATGATAATAAAATTGTTACTACAGCAAACGCCATCCAAGTTCGAATTAATGAAAATATTAGATTGATGGCTGAATTGCATGCTAGGTGGGAAAGAGAAGAAAACGAAAAACTAGCTAAAGAGAATAATGTAGCTAAAGTTTGGACTATTACCACCACTAGTAATGATAATGCTTCACATGTTGCACCCCTACTATCAATGGTAAAATAATTGGTGTTGGCAATGTTTCTACTCCTAGTGCAAAGCGTGCAAAATTGCCTGAAACTGCTAAAACTGCTGAAACTGTTTGTGATAAAACTGCTGAAATTTTTCAAAATATTGGGGAAAATGATCCCATTGCTGTAGATCATAATGGTTTATATTTTGATGATTGTCACATCTCTGAAGTTATAAAGTTATTACAAAAGCTTGCTAAAAGTCCCAATGCTAGTGCTATAAATTTGGCCTTTACAAAACATATTACAAATGCTCTCATAAAAGCTAGAGAAGAGAAACTAAAACTTGAAACCTCTATTCCTAGGAAGTTAGAAGATGGTTGGGAGCCCATCATTAAGATGAGGGTCAATGATTTTGATTGTAATGCTTTATGTGATCTTGGTGCAACTATTTCTGTTATGCCTAAGAAAATCTATGATATGCTTGACTTGCCATCATTGAAAAATTGTTATTTGGATGTTAATCTTGCTGATAATGCTATAAATAAACCTTTGGGGAGGATTGATAATGTTCGTATTATGGTTAACAATAACCTTGTCCCTGTTGATTTTGTTGTCTTGGATATTGAATGCAATGCATCTTGTCCCATTATATTGGGAAGACCTTTTCTTCGAACTGTTGGTGCTACCATTGATATGAAGGAACGTAATATTAAATATCAATTTCCACTCAAGAAAGGTATGGAACAATTACCTAGAAAGAGAATGAAGTTACCTTATGATTCTATTATTATAACAAATTATGATGTTGATACTTCGTCTCTTGATAATACTTGATTCACACTTTCTGCGCCTAGCTGAAAGGCGTTAAAAAAAAGCGCTTATGGGAGACAACCCATTATTTTACTTCGCACTTTGTTTTATATTTGAGTCTTGGAAGTTTTTACTACTGTAGCAACCTCTCCTTATCTTTATTTTATTGCATTGTTGTGCCAAGTAAAGTCTTTGATAGTAAAGTCAATACTAGATTTGGATTCTCAGAAATAGATTTCTTACTTTCACGAAATTGAGCCGCCCCTGCTGTAGAAATTTAGAAAAATCTGCCAATTTACGTGCGTGATCCTCAGATATGTATGCAACTTTCATTAAATTTGGGAATTTTCATCTGAGCAAGTTAAGTGCCCCTGAAAAATTCGTCTTTACGGAGTGTTCTGTTTTGACAGATTCCGCCTTTTATTTCGCATTGCCTATTTTGCTATGTTTGATGGATTTCTTTGTTCCATTAACTTTCGTAGCTTTGTGCAATGTCCAGAAATGTTAAGAATGATTATGTCACCTCTGAATATATGAATTTTCAATTATGCACTAACCCTCTAATGAGTTTGTTTTGAGTTTGGTGTGGAGGAAGTTTTCAAGGGTCAAGAGAGGAGGATGATACAATATGATCAAGAAGAGTGAAAAGTCTAAGCTTGGGGATGCCCCCGTGGTTCATCCCTGCATATTTTAAGAAGACTCAAGCATCTAAGCTTGGGGATGCCCAAGGCATCCCTTCATCGACAACTTATCAGTCACCTCTAGTGAAACTATATTTTTATTCCGTCACATCTTATGTGCTTTACTTGGAGCGTCTGTTTGTTTTTGTTTTTGTTTTTGTTTGAATAAAATCGGATCCTAGCATTCTTTGTTTGGGAGAGAGACACGCTCCGATGTTTCGTATGAACACATATGTTCTTAGCTTTATTCTTAATGTTCATGGCGAAGGTTGAAACTGCTTCGTTCATTGTTATATGGTTGGAAACAGAAAATGCTGCATGTGGTAATTGGTATAATGTCTTGAGTAATCTGATACTTGGCAATTGTTGTGCTCATATAGATCATGTTTAAGCTCTTGCATCATGTACCTTATACCTAGTAATGAAGAACTACATAGAGCTTGTTAAAATTTGTTTTGCATGATTGGTCTCTGATGCGCGTAGATGACACGTCCGTTGGGAACCCCAAGAGGAAGGTGTGATGCGTGATGCGCGTAGTTGACACGTCCGTTGGGAACCCCAAGAGGAAGGTGTGATGCGCACAGCAGTAAGTTTTCCCTCAGTAAGAAACCAAGGTTTAATCGAACCAGTAGGAGTCAAGAAGCACGTCGAAGGTTGATGGTTTCGGAGGGTAGTGCGCAACACCAGGGATTCCGGCGCCAACGTGGAACCTGCACAACACAACCAAAGTACTTTGCCCCAACGTAACAGTGAGGTTGTCAATCTCACCGGCTTGCTGTAACAAAGGATTAGATGTATAGTGTGGATGATGATTGTTTGCAGAAAACAGTAGAACAAGTATTGCAGTAGATTGTATTCGATGTAAAAGAATGGACCGGGGTCCACAGTTCACTAGAGGTGTCTCTCCCATA
This sequence comes from Lolium multiflorum, assembly GCA_030979885.1. Classification (NCBI taxonomy): domain Eukaryota; kingdom Viridiplantae; phylum Streptophyta; class Magnoliopsida; order Poales; family Poaceae; genus Lolium; species Lolium multiflorum. The sequence goes on from CM061750.1 coordinate 374,258,325, forward strand.
AGATAAATAGCATGTTGGGTGAACAAATTACAGTTGGGCAATTGACAAATAGAGAGGGCATGACCATGCACATACATGATATAATGAGTATAGTGAGATTTAATTGGGCATTACGACAAAGTACATAGACCGCTATCCAGCATGCATCTATGCCTAAAAAGTCCACCTTTAGGTTATCATCCGAACCCCTTCCAGTATTAAGTTGCAAACAACAGACAATTGCATTAAGTATGGTGCGTAATGTAATCAATAACTACATCCTCGACATAGCATCAATGTTTTATCCCTAGTGGCAACAGCACATCCACAACCTTAGAACTTTCTGTCACTGTCCCAGATTTAATGGAGGCATGAACCCACTATCGAGCATAAATACTCCCTCTTGGAGTTAAGAGTAAAAACTTGGCCAGAGCCTCTACTAATAACGGAGAGCATGCAAGATCATAAACAACACATCGGTAATAGATTGATAATCAACATAACATAGTATTCTATCCATCGGATCCCAACAAACACAACATATAGCATTGCAGATAGATGATCTTGATCATGTTAGGCAGCTCACAAGATCCGACAATGAAGCACATAAGGAGAAGACGACCATCTAGCTACGCTATGGACCCATAGTCCAGGGGTGAACTACTCACTCATCACTCCGAGGCGACCATGGCGGTGAAGAGTCCTCCGGAGATGATTCCCCTCTCCCAGGGTGCCGGAGGCGATCTCCCGAATCCCGAGATGGGATTGGCGGCGGCGCGTCTCGAGGGTTTTCCGTATCGTGGCTCTCGGTCGGGGTTCGCGACGAAGACTTTGGGCGGAGGGCAGGTCGGGGGGCCACACGAGGGCCCCACATGCCAGGGCCACGCGGCCAGGGCCCAGGCCGTGCCGCCCGTTGTGGCGGCGCCTGGCCCCACTCCTGTCCTCGGTCTTCCGGAAGCTTCGTGCAAAAATAGGACCGGCGTTGATTTAGTCCAATTGAGAATATTTCCTTACTAGGATTTCTGAAACCAAAAACAGCAGAAAACAGCAACTGGCTCTTCGCATCTCGTTAATAGGTTAGTGATGGAAAATGCATAAATATGACATAAAGTATGCATAAAACATGTAGATATCATCAATAATGTGGCATGGAACATAAGAAATTATCGATACGTTGGACACGTATCAGCATCCCCAAGCATAGTTCTGCTCGTCCCGAGCAGGTAAACGATAACAAAGATAATTTCTGGAGTGACATGCCATCATAACCTTGATCATACTATTGTAAGCATATGTAATGAATGCAGCGATCAAAACAATGGTAATGACATGAGTAAACAAATGAATCATAAAGCAAAGACTTTTCATGAATAGTACTTTCAAGACAAGCATCAATATGTCTTGCATAAGAGTTAACTCATAAAGCAATAAATCAAAGTAAAGGTATTGAAGCAACACAAAGGAAGATTAAGTTTCAGCGGTTGCTTTCAACTTATAACATGTATATCTCATGGATATTGTCAATGTAAAGTAATATAACAAGTGCAATATGCAAGTATGTAGGAATCAATGCACAGGTGTTTGCTTCTTGAGGTGGAGAGATAGGTGAACTCCTCAACATAAAAGTAAAAGAAAGGCCCTTCGCAGAGGGAAGCATTGATTGCTATATTTGTGCTAGAGCTTTGGTTTTGAAAACAAGAAACAATTTTGTCAACGGTAGTAATAAAGCATATGTGTTATGTAAATTATATCTTACAAGTTGCAAGCCTCATGCATAGTATACTAATAGTGCCCGCACCTTGTCCTAATTAGCTTGGATTACCGGGATTGTCATCGCAATACACATGTTTTAACCAAGTGTCACACCTCTATGCCGCCTGTACAAAGGTCTAAGGAGAAGGCTCGCATTGGATTTCTCGCTTTTGATTATTCTCAACTTAGACATCCATACCGGGACAACATAGACAACAGATAATGGACTCCTCTTTAATGCATAAGCATGTAGCAACAATTAATGTTCTCATATGAGATTGAGGATATATGTCCAAAATTGAAACTTCCACCATGGATCATGGCTTTAGTTAGCGGCCCAATGTTCTTCTCTAACATTATGCATGCTCTAACCATTAAATGAGTGGTAGATCTCCCTTACTTCAGACAAGACGGACATGCATAGCAACTCACATGATATTCAACAAAGAGTAGTTGATGGCGTCCCCAGGAACATGGTTATCGCACAACAAACAACTTAATAAGAGATAAAGTGCATAAGTACATATTCAATACAACAATAGGTTTTAAGCTATTTGTCCCATGAGCTATATATTGCAAAGTTAAAGGATAGAAATTTTAAAGGTAGCACTCAAACAATTTACTTTGGAATGGCGGAAAAATACCATGTAGTAGGTAGGTATGGTGGACACAAATGGCATAGTGGTTGGCTCAAGGATTTTGGATGCATGAGAAGTATTCCCTCTCGATACAAGGTTTAGGCTAGCAAGGTTATTTGAAACAAACACAAGGATGAACCGGTGCAGCAAACTCACATAAAAGACATATTGTAAACATTATAAGACTCTACACCGTCTTCCTTGTTGTTCAAACTCAATACTAGAAATTATCTAGACTTTAGAGAGACCAATTATGCAAACCAAATTTTAGCAAGCTCTATGTATTTCTTCATTAATAGGTGCAAAGTATATGATGCAAGAGCTTAAACATGAGCACAACAATTGCCAAGTATCAAATTATTCAAGACATTTTAGAATTACTACATGTAGCATTTCCATTCCAACCATATAACAATTTAACGAAGAAGATTCAACCTTCGCCATGAATACTATGAGTAAAGCCTAAGGACATATTTGTCCATATGCAACAGCGGAGCGTGTCTCTCTCCCACACAATGAATGCTAGGATCCATTTTATTCAAACAAAAACAAAAACAAAAACAAAAACAAACCGACGCTCCAAGCAAAGCACATAAGATGTGATGGAATAAAAATATAGTTTCAAGGGAGGAACCTGATAATGTTGTCGATGAAGAAGGGGTGCCTTGGGCATCCCCAAGCTTAGTCGCTTGAGTCTTCTTGAAATATGCAGGTGAACCACCGGGCATCCCCAAGCTTAGAGCTTTCACTTCCTTGATCATATTGTATCATCTCCCTCTTTGATCCTTGAAAACTTCCTCCACACCAAACTCAAAACAACTCATTAGAGGGTTAGTGCACAATTAAAATTTACATGTTCAGAGGTGACATAATCATTCTTAACACTTCTGGACATTGCACAAAGCTACTGAAAGTCAATGGAATAGAAAAATCCATCAAGCATAGCAAAACAGGCAATGCGAAATAAAAGGCAGAATCTGTCAAAACAGAACAGTTCGTAAAGACGAATTTTATTGAGGCACCAGAATTGCTCAGATGAAAATGCCCAAATTGAATGAAAGTTGCGTACATATCTGAGGATCACTCACGTAAATTGTCATAATTTTCTGAGCTACCTATAGATAATTAGGTCCAGATTCGTCACAGCAAAGAAATCTGTTTCTGTGGTAACCAAATCTAGTATGAACCTTACTATCAAAGACTTTACTTGGCACAACAATGCACAAAACTAAGATAAGGAGAGGTTGCTACAGTAGTAACAACTTCCAAGACTCAAATATAAAATAAAAGTACTGTAGTAAAAACATGGGTTGTCTCCCATAAGCGCTTTTCTTTAACGCCTTTCAGCTAGGCGCAGAAAGTGTATATCAAGTGTTATCAAGAGATGAAGCATCAACATTACCTTGGGCTTTACCCTTACCTTTCTTGTTCTTTTTCTTACTCTTTGATTTAGGGAATATATGTCTACCCCCGGTGTAGAGGTGAATTTTAGGGTGCCTTCTCCCATATCTATGACTGCTCCCAATAGTTTCAGCAGGGATCTTCCGAGTGTGATTTGTCCTGTTCCTGCACATTCAATAACAAGATAATCAATGGATATTGTTCTCCCAAGAACGGTTGTATGCACACCCGCAGCTATTCCTTTAGGAATTATAACAGAGTTATCAATAAGAGTTATTATTCTTCTCCTTCAACGAATCCCCAAAGTTTCAAAGATTCATGAATACTCTTAGGCATTAGGCAAAATTCAGACATAATATCACAATTGGCATGAAGAGTTTGGTCACCGATAACAATTTTAATAGTAGGATCCCATAATGAAGGTTCAGAGTTCACTAAAACTTGATCAAGACGGTTACGAACATATCTATAATTTTCATTCAAGCGAGATGCACTTGTCTCAAGAGTGTTTAATCTATTATAAATGCTAATAAGGGCTGAATCAAAGTTATTAGCTGAATCATGTGATGCAACCAACTTCTTTATGGCATTAAAAGCTTGATCCCCATTGCAATGAAGGAAATCTCCTCCCACTACAGCATCCAAGGCATATCTATAGCGAATCATAAGACCAAAATAAAAATTACTAAGGAGCAAACTTAGAGTCATTTGAGGTTCAGCTTTACGATAAGAAGTAAAAATTCTAAGCATCTTTAAAACTCTCCTCATCCCCTTGTTTAAAAGTGAAGACTAATTCCTCAGGTGAAGAAGTAACAGGTGCAGAACTAGACATGGTAACAAAAGTAAAATGCAAGTAACTAAATTTTTTTGTGTTTTTGATATAGAAGACAAGAATAAAGTAAAGCTAGCAACTAATTTTTTTGTGTTTGATATAATGCAGCAAACAAAGTAGTAAATAAAATAAAGCAAGACAAAAACAAAGTAAAGAGATTGGATTGTGGAGACTCCCCTTGCCGTGTCTTGATCTCCCCGACAACGCGCCGTAAAACAAGCCTTGATGCGCATAGTTGACACGTCCGTTGGGAACCCCAAGAGGAAGGTGTGATGCACACAGTAGTTTTCCCTCAGAAGAAACCAAGGTTTAATCGAACCAGTAGGAGTCAAGAAGCATGAAGGTTGATGGTGGCGGAGTGTAGTAGCGCAACACCAGGGATTCCGACGCCAATGTGGAACCCGCACAACACAACCAAAGTACTTGCCCCAACGTAATGAGTGAGGTTGTCAATCTCACCAGCCTGTAACAAAGGATTAGATGTATAGTGTGGATGATGATTGTTTGCAGAAAACAATAGAACAAGTATTGCAGTAGATTGTATTCGATGTAAAAGAATGGACCGGGTCCACAGTTCACTAGAGGTGTCTCTCCCATAAGATAAATAGCATGTTGGGTGAACAAATTACAAGGGCAATTGACAAATAGAGAGGGCATGACCATGCACATACATGATATAATGAGTATAGTGAGATTTAATTGGGCATTACGACAAAGTACATAGACCGCTATCCAGATGCATCTATGCCTAAAAAGTCCACCTTCAGGTTATCATCCAAACCCCTTCCAGTATTAAGTTGCAAACAACACAAATTGCATTAAGTATGGTGCGTAATGTAATCAACAACTACATCCTCGGACATAGCATCAATGTTTTATCCCTAGTGGCAACAGCACATCCACAACCTTAGAACTTTCTGTCACTGTCCCAGATTTAATGGAGGCATGAACCCACTATCGAGCATAAATACTCCCTCTTGGAGTTAAGAGTAAAAACTTGGCCAGAGCCTCTACTAATAACGGAGAGCATGCAAGATCATAAACAACACATAGGTAATAGATTGATAATCAACATAACATAGTATTCTCTATCCATCGGATCCCAACAAACACAACATATAGCATTACAGATAGATAGATGATCTTGATCATGTTAGGCAGCTCACAAGATCCGACAATGAAGCACATAAGGAGAAGACGACCATCTAGCTACTGCTATGGACCCATAGTCCAGGGGTGAACTACTCACTCATCACTCCGGAGGCGACCATGGCGGTGAAGAGTCCTCCGGGAGATGATTCCCCCTCCCGCAGGGTGCCGGAGGCGATCTCCTGAATCCCCGAGATGGGATTGGCGGCGGCGTCTCTGTAAGGTTTTCCGTATCGTGGCTCTGCACCGGGGTCTGCGACGAAGACTTTAAGCAGGCGGAAGGGCATGGTCGTGGGGGCCACACGAGGGCCCACACGCCCGGCCGCGCGGCCGGGCCGCGCGCTCCGTGCGTGCGCCGTGGCCCCACTTCGTAAGTCCTCCGGTCTTCTGGAAGCTTCGTGCAAAATAGGACCCCGGGCGTTGATCGTTCCAATTCCGAGAATATTTCCTTACTAGGATTTCTGAAACTAAAAACAGCAGAAAACAGGAACGGCTCTTCGGCATCTCGTTAATAGGTTAGTGCCGGAAAATGCATAAATATGACATAAAGTATGCATAAAACATGTAGATATCATCAATAATGTGGCATGGAACATAAGAAATTATCGATACGTTGGAGACGTATCAATGCGCACAGCAGCAAGTTTTCCCTCAGTAAGAAACCAAGGTTATCGAACCAGTAGGAGCCAAGAAGCACGTTGAAGGTTGTTGGTGCTTGAGTGTAAGGCGCGCAACACCAGGATTCCGGCGCCAACGTGGAACCCGCACAACACAATCACAGTAACTTTGCCCCAACGTAACTGCTGAGGTTGTCAATCTCAACGCTTTTTGAAACAAAGGATTAGATGTATAGTGTGGAAGATGATGATTGTTTGCGAAGAACAATAAAGAAAAAAGATTGTATTTATGTAAAGAATAGGACCGGGGTCCACAGTTCACTAGTGGTGTCTCTCCCATAAGATAAAAGTATGTTGGGTGAACAAATTACAGTTGGGCAATTGACAAATAAAGAAGGCATAACAATGCACATATATATATCATGATGAGTACTATGAGATTTAATCAGGGCATTACGACAAAGTACATAGACCGCTATCCAGATGCATTCATGCTCTGCAAAAAGTCCACCTTCAGGTTATCATCCGAACCCCTTCCAGTATTAAGTTGTAAACAACAAACAATTGCATTAAGTATGGTGCGTAATGTAATCAACACAAATATCCTTAGACAAAGCATCGATGTTTTATCCTAGTAGCAACAGCACATCCACAACCTTAGAACTTTCTGTCACTGTCCCAGATTTAATGGAGGCATGAACCCACTATCGAGCATAAATACCTCTTGAGTTACAAGTATCAACTTGGCCAGAGCCTCTACTAGAAACGAAGAGCATGCAAGAACATAAATAACATATATGATAGATTGATAATCAACTTGACATAGTATTCAATATTCATCGGATCCCAACAAACACAACATGTAGGATTACATATAGATGATCTTGATCATGATAGGCAGCTCACAAGATCTAACATGATAGCACAATGAGGAGAAGACAACCATCTAGCTACTGCTATGGACCCATAGTCCAGGGGTGGACTACTCACACATCGATCCGGAGGTGATCATGGAGATGAAGAGACCTCCGGGAGATGATTCCCCTCTCCGGCAGGGGTGCCGGAGGCGATCTCCTGAATCCCCCGAGATGGGATTGGCGGCGGCAGCGTCTCTGGAAGGTTTTCCGTATCGTGGCTCTCGGCAGGGGGTTTCGCGACGAAGGCTTTAAGTAGGCGGAAGGGCAGGTCAAGGGGCATCACGAGGGGCCCACACAGTAGGCCGGCGTGGCCAGGGCTTGGGCCGCGCCGCCCTGGTATGTCACCACCTCGTGGCCCCACTTCGTTTCCTCTTCGGACTTCTGGAAGCTTCGTGGAAAAATAGGCCCCGGGCGTTGATTTCGCTCCACCCAGAATATTTCCTTACTAGGATTTCTGAAACCAAAAATAGCAGAAAACAGCAACTGGCTCTTCGACATCTCGTCAATAGGTTAGTGCCGGAAAATGCATAAATATGACATATAATGTGTATAAAACATGTGAGTATCATCATAAAAGTAGCATGGAACATAAGAAATTATAGATACGTTTGGGACGTATCAAGCATCCCCAAGCTTAGTTCCTACTCGCCCTCGAGTAGGTAAACGATAACAAAGATAATTTCTGAAATGACATGCTATCATAATCTTGATCATACTATTGTAAAGCATATGAGATGAATGCAGCGATTCGAAGCAATGATGAAGATAATGAGTAAACAAATGAATCATATAGCAAAGACTTTTCATGAATAATACTTTCAAGACAAGCATCAATAAGACTTGCATAAGAGTTACTCATAAAGCAATAGATTCAAAGTAAAGGTATTGAAGCAACATAAAGGAAGATATAAGTTTCAGCGGTTGCTTTCAACTTCAACATATATATCTCATGGATAATTGTCAACACAAAGTAATATAACAAGGTCAATAAGTAAACATGTAAGAATCAATGCACACAGTTGATACAAGTGTTTGCTTCTGGGATAGAAAGAATAGGCAAATTGACTCAACAATAAAGAAGAAGATAGGCCCTTCGCAGAGGTAAGCATTGATTACTATATTTGTGCTAGAGCTTTTCATTTTGAAAACAAGAAACAGTTTTGTCAACGGTAGTAATAAAGCATATGTGTTATGTATAAGACATCTTATAAGTTGCAAGCCTCATGCATAGTATACCAATAGAGCTCGCACCTTATCCTAATTAGCTTGGATTAACACGGATTATCATTGCATAGCATATGTTTCAACCAAGTGTCACAAAGGGGTACCTCTATGCCGCCCGTACAAAGGTCTAAGGAGAAAGCTCGCATTGGATTTCGCTTTTGATTATTCTCAACTTAGACATCCATACCGGGACAACATAGACAACAGATAATGGACTCCTCTTTAATGCATAAGCATTCAACAACAATTAAAATTCTCATAAGAGATTGAGGATTAGTTGTCCACACTGAAACTTCCACCATGAATCATGGCTTTAGTTAGCGGCCCAATGTTCTTCTCTAACAGTATGCATACTCAAACCATTTGATCATGAAAATTGCCCTTACTTCAGACAAGACGAACATGCATAGCAACTCACATGATATTCAACAAAGGTAAAAGAGTTGATGGCGTCCCTAGAAACATGGTTACCGCTCAACAAGGAACTTATTAAGAAATAAGACACATAAGTACATATTCTTCACCACAATAGTTTTTAAGGCTATTTTTCCCATGAGCTATATATTGCAAAGACAAAGAATAGAAATTTTAAAGGTAGCACTCAAGTAATGTACTTTGGAATGGCGGAGAAATACCATGTGGTAGGTAGGTATGGTGGACACAAATGGCATGGTTATTGGCTCAAGGATTTGGATGCACGAGAAGAATTCCTCTCAATACAAGGCTAGGCTAGCAAGGTTGTTTGAAGCAAACTCAAGTATAAAAGGTGCAGCAAAGCTCACATATGAACATATTGTAACTATTATAAGACTTTACATTGTCTCCTTGTTGTTCAAACACCTCAACCAGAAAATATCTAGACTCTAGAGATCAATCATGCAAACCAAATTTTAACAAGCTCTATGTAGTTATTCATTAATGGGTACAAGGTACATGATGCAAGAGCTTAAACATGATCTATATGAGCACAACAATTGCCAAGTATCACATTATTCAAGACATTATACCATTTACCACATGCGGCATTTTCCGTTTCCAACCATATAACAATGAATGAAATAGTCCAACTTTCGCAATGAACATTAAAGATAAAGCTAAGAACACATGTGTTCATACGAAACAGCGGAGCGTGTCTCTCTCCCAAACAAAGAATGCTAGGATCCGACTTTATTCAAACAAAAACAAAAACAGACGCTCCAAGTAAAGCACATAAGATGTGACGGAATAAAAATATAGTTTCACTAGAGGAACCTGATAAGTTGATGAAGAAGGGATGCCTTGGGCATCCCCAAGCTTAGACGCTTGATTCTTCTTAAAATATGCAGGGATGAACCACGGGGGCATCCCCAAGCTTTGACCTTTCACTCTTCTTGATCATATTGTATCATCCTCCTCTCTTGACCCTTGAAAACTTCCTCCACACCAAACTCAAACAAACTCATTAGAGGGTCAGTGCATAATTCATATATTCAGAGGTGACATAATCATTCTTAACACTTCTGACATTGCACAAAGCTACTGAAAGTTAATGGAACAAAGAAATCCATCAAATATAGCAAAACAGAATGCGAAATAAAAGGCAGAATCACAAAACAAACAGTCCGTAAAGACGAATTTAAAGAGGCACCAGACTTGCTCAGATGAAAATGCCCAAATTGAATGAAAGTTGCGTACATATCTGAGGATCACGCACGTAAATTTGCAGATTTTTTAAATTTTCTAGAGAGACTAATGCTCAAATTCGTGACAGCAAGAAATCTGTTCCTGCTAGCATCCAAATCTAGTATTGACTTTACTATCAAAGACTTTACTTGGCACAACAATGCAATAAAATAAAGATAAGGAGAGGTTGCTACAGTAGTAACAACTCAAGACTCAACAAAACAGTAGCAAAATAAAAACATGGGTTATCTCCCAAGAAGTGCTTTCTTTATAGCCATTAAGATGGCCTCAGTAATTTTAATGATGCACTCATAAGGATGAGAGTTGAAGCAAAAGAGAGCATCAAAAGCAAGTATGAAACAAATTTAAGCCTAACCCACTTCCTATGAAAAGGAATCTTGTAAATAAACAAGTCAATGAAGAACAAAGTGAATAGCATAGGAAGACAAAACAAGTGTAACTTCAAAAATTTCAGCATATAGAGAGGTGTTTTAGTAACATGAAAATTTCTACAACCATATTTTCCTCTCTCATAATAATTTCCAGTAGCATCATGAACAAACTCAACAATATAACTATCACATAAAGCATTCTTATCATGAGTCTCATGCATAAAATAATTACTACTCCCAACATAAGCATAGTCATTCTTATTAATTGTAGTGGGAGCAAATTCAACAAGTAGCTATCATTATTATTCTCATCACCATAATCATCAAATGTAGGAGGCATAGTATAATCATAATAAAATTTATCCTCAATAGTAGGTGGCACCAAAATACCACTATCATCATAAATGGGAGGAAAAGTATCATCAAAGTAAATTTTCTCCTCCATGCTTGGGGGACTAAAAATATCATGCTTATCAAAACCAGCTTCCCCAAGCTTAAATTCTTCCATAGCATTAGCAATAATAGTGTTCAAAGAGTTCATGCTAATAACATTGCTACAACTATTTTGCAAACAAAGTTCCATGGGTTTTTAAATTTTCTCTTCAAACACCTCATGTCCTAACTCAAGATAAATACTATAAAGATCTCTAATATTTTTGTTGTTTTCCATTAAGCCTAACTAGTGAAATCACACAACTTAGTGTTCTCAGGAGTATTCATTTTAACAGTAGTAAATAAAGCAAACTAAATAAAGTAAATGCAAGTAACTAATTTTTTTGTGTTTTTAATATGGAGAACAAGACAGTAAATAAAGTAAAACTAGCAACTAATTTTTTTGTGTTTTTGATATAAAAGCAAACAAAGCAGTAAATAAAGTAAAGCAAGACAAAAACAAAGTAAAGAGATTGGAAGTGGAGACTCCCCTTGCAGCGTGTCTTGATCTCCCGGAACGGTGCCGTAAAAATGTTTTGATGCGCGTAGATGACACGTCCGTTGGGAACCCCAAGAGGAAGGTGTGATGCGCACGCAGCAAGTTTTCCTCAGTAAGAAACCAAGGTTATCGAAACCAGTAGGAGCCAAGAAGCACATTGAAGGTTGTTGGTGGCGGAGTGTAGTCGGCGCAACACCAGGGATTCCGCGCCAACGTGGAACCCGCACAACGCAATCACGTAACCTTGCCCCAACGTAACACTGAGGTTGTCAATCTCACCGGCTTGCTGTAACAAAGGATTAGATGTATAGTGTGGAAGATGATGATTGTTTGCGAAGAACAGTAAAGAACAATTGCAGTAGATTGTATTTCAGATGTAAAGAATAGGATCGGGGTCCACAGTTCACTAGTGGTGTCTCTCCCATAAGATAAGCAGATGTTGGGTGAACAAATTACAGCTTGGCAATTGACAAATAAAGAAGGCATAACAATGCACATACATATATCATGATGAGTACTATGAGATTTAATCGGGGCATTACGACAAAGTACATAGACCGCTATCCGCATGCATCTATGCCTAAAAAGTCCACCTTCTGGTTATCATCCGAACCCCTTCCAGTATTAAGTTGTAAACAACAGACAATTGCATTAAGTATGGTGCGTAATGTAATCAACACAAATATCCTTAGACAAAGCATCGATGTTTTATCCCTAGTGGCAAAAGCACATCACAACCTTAGAACTTTGTCACTGTCCCAGATTCAATGAGGCATGAACCCACTATCGAGCATAAATTCCCTCTGAGTTACAAGTATCAACTTGGCAGCCTCTACTAGCAACAGAGAGTATGCAAGAAAATAAATAGTATATATGATAGATTGATAATCAACTTGACATAGTATTCAATATTCATCGATCCCAACAAACACAACATGTAGGATTATATAGATGATGGATCATGATAGGCAGCTCACAAGATCTAACATGATAGCACAATGAGGAGAAGACAACCATCTAGCTACTGCTATGGACCCATAGTCCAGGGGTGGACTACTCACACATCGATCCGGGATATCATGGCGATGAAGAGACCTGGGAGATGATTCCCCTCTGGCAGGGTGCCGGAGGCGATCTCCGAATCCCGAGATGGGATTGGCGGCGGGGGCGTCTCTCTCTGGAAGGTTTTCCGTATCGTGCTCTCAGACCGGGGGCCCCGGCGACGAAGGCTGGGCAGGCGCAAGGGGGCAGATCAAGTGGGCGTCACGAGGCCCACACAGGGGCCGGCGCGGCCAAGGCTTGGGCCGCGCCGCCCTGGTGTGTCACCACCTCGTGGCCCACCCCCGCTTCCTCTTCGGACTTCTCGGAAGCTTCGTGGGAAAAATAGGCCCCTCAAGGCACTCTGGCCCAATTCCGAGAATATTTCCTAACTAGGATTTCTGAAACCAAAAACAGCAGAAAACAGCAACTGGCTCTTCGGCACCTCGTCAATAGGTTAGTGCCGGAAAATGCATAAATATGACATATAATGTGTATAAAACATGTGAGTATCATCATAAAAGTAGCATGGAACATAAGAAATTATAGATATCTAGACTTTAGAGACGTATCAGTCTCTAGAGTCTAGATATTTTCTGGTTAAGATGTTTGAACAACAAGGAGACGATGTAAAGTCTTATAATGCTTGCAATATGTTCATATGTGAGTTTTGCTGCATCATTTTATACTTGAGTTTGCTTCAAACAACCTTGCTAGCCTAGCCTTGTATTGAGAGGAATTCTTCTCGTGCATCCAAATCCTTGAGCCAAAAACTATGCCATTTGTGTCCACCATACTTACCTACTACATGGTATTTCTCTGCCATTCCAAAGTAAATTACTTGAGTGCTACCTTAAAATTCTATTCTTTGTCTTTACAATATATAGCTCATGGGAAATAGCCTTAAAAACTATTGTGGTGAAGAATATGTAGCTATGTATCTTATTTCCTTAATAAGTTGCTTGTTGAGCGGTAACCATGCTTCGGGGACGCCATCAACTTTCACCTTGTTGAATATCATGTGAGGTTGTTATGCATGTTCGTCTTGTCTCAAGTAAGGGCGGTTTTTATCATGAACAAATGGTTTGAGTATGCATATTGTTAGAGAAGAACATTGGGCCGCTAACTAAAGCCATGATCCATGGTGGAAGTTTCAGCTTGGACAACAATCCTCAATCTCATATGAGAATTTTATCTGTTGTTGAATGCTTATGCATTAAAGAGGAGTTCATTATCTATTTTCTATGTTGTCCCTTTGATGATTCTGCTGAGAATAATCAAAGCAGAATCCAATGCGGCTTTCTCCTTAGACCTTTGTACAGGCGGCATAGAGGCCCCTTTGTGACACTTGGTTGAAACATATGTTATGCAATGATAATCCATGTTAATCCAAGCTAATCAGGACAAGGTGCGAGCACTACTGGTATTCTATGCATGAGGCTTGCAACTTATAGGATGTCTTATACATAACACATATGATTTACTACCGTTGACAAAATTGTTTCTATGTTTTCAAATGAAAAGCTCTAGCACAAATATAGTAATCCATGCTCCCTCCGCGAAGGGCCTATCTTCTACTTTATTTTTGAGCCGTTTACCTACTTCTTTCTATCTCAGAAGTAAACACTTGTATCAACTGTGTGCGATTCCTACATGTTTACCTATTGCACTTGTTATATTACTTTGTGTTGACAATTATCCATGAGATATATATGTTGAAGTTGAAAGCAATCGCAACTTATATCTTCCTTTGTGTTGTTTCAAAGCTTTTTACTAAGAATTTATTGCTTTATGAGTAACTCTTATGCAAGTCTTATTGATGCTTGTTTTGAAAGTATTATTCATGAAAAGTCTTTGCTATATGTGTTGTGGGTATACTTTATGGGTATATCAACGCATGGCCTAGATCCTAGAAGCCCGGGTGGCCCATAGATGGTGGTGTAGCATGTGGCCCATCGGGCGGCCCAGTTGCTGTAGATCCTGAAGGATGAAGTCCGGCCCAGGAACAGGAAGCCGGATCCCAACCGACCTATGAAGGAGGCCGGATCCGTGAAGGCCCATGAAGTATCCGGATCCAGCACGTACTTGGAGGAAGGCGGATCCTTGACGTACACGGCAAGACTTTGTACTGTAGTTAGGCGACTTGTATTCCGGCTAGGACTCTCCATGTAAACCCTAGATCCGTGCGCCTTTATAAGCCGGATCCCGAGCCCAGAGGCACAACCACAACTCATTGTAACAACGTCAAAGCGCTCTGCATAATTCCGTACAAGCAGCGAGGCCCCGTCATCGCAAGTGTGTCTGCCGGGTAACTCGCTGCACACCGTCCCGTGTGTACTCCGCCCTATGGCCCCTCTTCTCCCCCTCGTGAGGATACCTCCTCCGAGGTATCGGCTGACAGGGCAACCACAGTTGGCGCCCACCGTGGGGCCTGCGGCGCTCGGGAGGCCGGGAACCGGGAGGGTTCCGCCAGGGGAAGCTACGACGACACCATCGGGCCATGGTCCTTTACGGAATCACGACTGCTCCTGGATGAGTGTTGATTCGCCAAAACCGACCCTGCCGTTTCCATCGTCCAGCTGGCGGCATACACATTCATCGGGAAACCGTCGATTCCGACGGAAACCCACCGTAAGTAGCGCCACGTGACCGCCGCCGAGCAGACTTGCCGCGAAGATCTGATTTGAGACGCAGAACTCCCCGGCGAAGATCCCGCCTCAGATCTGAAAAAAAAAAATCAAATCCCACCCAATCCGCCGAGCAGAATAACGGCAAGACCACGTATCCGCCGGGTCTCCTGTGTGTTGAAAGCAAGCAAGTTACCGTGCACTTGGCTCATACCGCCGAACCGCCCTCAAGAAGACTAGCTGGTCCCGAGCAGGTCGAGGCCCCGGAAAACAACGCTGCTCCGGATCAGCAAGAGGCTGTCGGAGAAAGCGGAACTCCGGCTGAAGAGTCAATTTTGGGAAACCTAAGCCCAATTTCCCGAGACACCCAATCCATGGACACTGAAGAGTTCGATCGCAAGGTGAGGGAATATGGATACGGTGATCAGCCTGAAGTTGATTCCGCCCAACCAAAGCAGGTACTTGCAACTGTAGCGGCGCTGGGAGAACACGGATCAGAAGAGGCAGGCACCCAATCCGACCCCCAGCCATCCCATCAGGGATCTACGATGTCGTGGGAGCGACCCCGTAGGGATTCTTCCTCGGAGAGCCTCCTGTCGCCTGAAGAGATGGTCGCACAAGCAGGCATGGATGCGGTTTATCGCTCGGATATTCTTAACAAACCCATCACTCCCGAAGACGTAGAAGCATTAGAAGCTAAGAGAGTGGAGCTGCTGGCTACAGCCAAGAAGTTTAAGGACACCGCAGCCGCCATGCTGGAGGAAAGGAAGCACGCCGCAGTTTTTGTGGAAGACTTCATCCAGCGTGAGCAGGAGGTGGACGAAGGACTGGCGAAAGTCAAGGAACTCCGAAAGCATTGGGAGGACAAGATCGTTGAAGGCTCATCATGAGGTCGAAAGGGTCCGGCGTGAGTTGATAGCTCCCCGCAGGATCACCTTCGCAACTCCAACGGAGCAGCAGCCGTTCGCAACCCCAAAGGACAATATGACGAAAGCTGCAGAGATCTTGAAGAAAAGTAACGAGGAGATTGACATCGACTACGTTCGCACGCTCGTCGCTTCAGCAGTGAAGCAGCAGAGCAAGGCAGACACTTCGCGCAAGTTGGAGTCTAACCCAGAGCATTGCGTCTCCACCGCGCAGAAGGACGCCCACGACAATCGCCATCGAGATGACGAATCGCGAACCGGATCCTCGGAACGCAGAAGGAAAGCCAGGGAACACCCAAATCCGATCCCCGTACCATCAAAGACGCCACCGTCAGATCCGAGAAAGGGAAAGGATGCGATGTACTCTGGACGGGACAAGTACCGCAACCCCTCTCCTCCACCTAATGGTTACCCGTGCCCCCCTCGCCGCCGTAGTCCAGCCGGAAACACCAGGCCTCAGGGGCATGGTGGAATTGTTATCCGCGACAACGTGCTGCCTTCAAGAAACAGAAACCGGGAGCGCACGCCGGAACCTCGTCGGAACCAGAACAACGATCGTGAGCCCGAACCAAGGAGGAGTCAGGATGAGGAGCGATCTCGAACCTCGCTGAGCCGAACGACTGTGGCAGCTGCCACGGGCCATCGGCCGAAGGCAGCTGCAGAGCCTGTGAGCTTGGCACTGGAGGGCTGGGAGAATTCAAGGCGGGAAGTAAGAGGTCGGATCGGCCTCGCATACCTTCTCTACCACTACCTAGCGGTGGCGGGCGGAGGTGGAGGCGGAGGCGGCGGCCAAGATCTCGCTCTCGCCACAACTTCGCCACTGGCCGCGTGACGCGTGGAACGCCAACGATCACGTAACCGAACTACATCGCCCGGCGTGCTTTGGCAGGATGATTCGAGAGGAACCAAAGCCAAGGATGAACCTCAAGCTACCCGGAAACCTGAAGCATTATGATGGCACCGAAAGGCCGGTACCTGGATTGAGGATTACTATAACGCAGTAACCTTTGCCGGACCCCGAATATAGCCCGCCGCATGCTCCAGTTGTACCTGTAGGACCAGCCTGGCTCAGTGACCTCGAGAAGAACTCCATCTTTTGCTGGTTTGACCTGAAGACCGCTTTCGAGAAACACTTCAGAGGCACCTACAAAAGACCTGCCACGGCAAGCGACTTACAAGCGTGTATCCAGAAGAAGGGAGAATCCTCAAGAAACTTCCTCACACGATGGTTGGCATGCAGGAACGAGTGCGAAAACATCGACCACACCACTGCCATGTACGCCTTCATTGGTGGACTGCAGAGAGGATTGCCGAGGCATAAGTTCATTTGTTATTAACGCAAATAAACTGACTTGGGATGAGATGATCTTCCATTGCCAGCCGCATCATACCGGCCGATGATGACGCAGTGATATCGCAGCTACAAGAATCCCCCTACACCAACAAAAGAAGAACCGTGATAACGCAACAACAAGAGCTATAAAACGCAAAAACCCCCCGATGACCAAGAGCTGGCGATTCGGCATGGTCGCCATGGCTACCCAAATACCTGAGGTCTGGGGAGGCGGAAGAGGACGCGCCGCAGGCGGAGCCGGCAGCAAAGATGGCACCAGGTCAACAAACAAGATCCCGCCCCACAAACCTACGAGAGCAGGAGAGTGTCTTGGCCCACTTGGATCCTAAGCACAGGAAGTCCACTCACACCAACCACAACTGCAAGTGGGTCAACGACCTAAAGAACGACCCGGAGGCAGGATACAAGCGAGCTCGGAAGCACCACCCACGCGGCAAAGGAGGCAAGGGCAAGAACAAGGATAAAGAGGAGGACAGTTCCGAGGCGAATGGATGAGGATGATAACTCACCGGATCCCAAGGCAGGATCCGCAGGTAAATCCAACCCATTCGAGAAAAAGAGCGTGGGGGCTTACCACACTTTCCTCGGAACCCCAACTGTCCGCGCTACAAAGTCAGCTACCCGGATCCTGAATAGTCCCGGCTGTGCCGCAGTACGTCAGGTGGTCGGAAATCCCGTGCACTTTTGATAGGAAGGATCACCCCGCAATTGTGCCAAAAGAATACTACGCCTTGGTTGTAAGTCCCCGCATAGACGGGTATGACTTCTCCAAGTGCCTCATGGATGGTGGAGCCAGCTTGAACATCATGTACCTGGAGACTCTGGAGCGGATGAACCTCACCAAGGAACAGCTCAAACACAACAACACTGAGTTTCACGGCGTGGTTCCGGGTAAGAAGGCGAACTCCCTCGGCAGCATCACACTTCCCGTGGCTTTCGGCGATGTTCATTTCCGCGAAGAGAAGATCACGTTTGAAGTTGTGCCCTTCAAGAGCTCCTACCACGTCATCTTCGGCAGGCCCACCTACCACAAGTTCCACGCAAGAGCGTGCTATATCTACAACAAGCTCAAGATTTTGGGTCCTAACGGTATGATCACCATAACCGGAGACTACAAAAAGGCTCATGAGTGCGAGCTGGGCGTAAGCCGCTTCACAGAGTCCGTGATATCCTGAGAAGAGCCGAAAGGACAGAGCTTTGGTGATCCGATCGAAATGCGTACCACCAAGAAGCAGATTCCGAACAGAAAACTCCTCTCAGGTCAAAGGAGAAAGACCATAGGTTTAACTTCAAGGAAGATGACGCGGGGCTCAAGCAAGTCTCAATCGGAGCCAACATGGACCCCAAATAGGAAGACGTGCTCGAGTTCCTCCGCGCTAACATGGATATCTTCGCATGGCAACCTCCTGACATGTCCCGAGTACTCATGCAACTCGCCGAGCACTACCTCAACATAAACCCGGGGGCTAAACCGGTGAAGCAAGCTGCGCGACGCTTGGAGACAAGAAGCGCCGCGCCAGAGGAATGGAATTAGCAAAGTTACTAGAGACAGGTTTTTGTAATAGAAGTAATCCATACTGATTGGGTCGCAAACCTCGTCCTTGTACCCAAAAAGAATTTTACTAAGAATGTGCATCGATTACTCTGGCTTGAACAAACATTGCCCGAAGGATCCGTTTCCCCTGCCGCGCATTGACCAAATTGATTCGACTGCAGGGGCGGAACTTCTGTGTTTTCTTGATGCGTATTCCGGGTATCACCCAGATCCTGATGAAGGAGTCCGACCAAAAGGCGCCTCATTCATCACCCCGTTTGGCACTTACTACTGCTATGTTACTATGCCCTTTGGCTTAAAACGCAGTGCCACCTACCAACGTACGATGCAGCGGTGCTTGAAGGACCAGATCGGCCGGAACGTACACGCCTACGTCGACGCATCGCGGTCATGACCCGGAAAGGATCCGACTTGATCAGCTTAATTCTACGTAAAACCTTGAGAATCTCCGCTGTGACAAGATGATGTTGAACTGGGTCAATGCCTTTGGCATGCCAGGCCGTGAAACTCCTTGGCTTCATTGTCTCTAACAGGGGCATCGAAGTGACCCGGAAAAAATCAAGGCAATTTTGTGCATAAAAAGGTCAACTTGTCTCAAAGATGTGCAACGGCTCACTGGTTGTGTCGCAGCAATCAGCAGGTTTGTTAGTCGTCTTGGCGAGAAGGCACTTCCCCTGTACAAGCTATTGAAGAAAACAGACAAGTTTGTCTGGGACGAGGCGGCGGATGCAGCTCTTCAAGGGAGATACTTACCTCCCCTCGCCATCCTAGCAAACTCTCCAGGAGAGTCGAGCCTATGTTCCCTTACCCGGCAGCCACCAATGTGGTCAATGGGCCTCGTCATCGTGGTGGAACGACAGGAAGAAGGTCACGAATATGGAGTCCAAAGGCCGCCTTTACTATATCACGAGGTCCTTACGAATCCAAACAAACGCTACCCCCACTTTCGTAAGTTAGCATAATGGAGTATTCCCCGGGCAGCAGGAAGCTGAGACATTACTTCCAAGAACATCCAGTAACAGTCGAAAGCTCCGCTGTCAACGATTCTCAACAATGCTGACGCAACAGGACGCACAACAAAATGGGGCATTGAATTATCCATTTATCGCCTACAAAGCCAGGATCGCGGTCAAATCATTGTGTCCTGCATTTCACAGCAGCTGATGAAGTTCCTGATACCGAGTCGGGAACCAGAGACATGGGTTATGCACTTCGATGATCCAAAGATCAAGGCTCTGAGCCGGAGTCACCCGGGGTCCCACCGGAGAAGAACTGCAGTACGTTCTGCAGATCCACTTCCAAGCTACAAACAACATGGCGGAATACGAGGCTCTACTACACGGACTGCGCATCGCTAAGGAAATAGGGATCAAGCACATTATCTGCTGCGGAGATGTGGCACAGCAAGTAGCCGGAACCTAGAACGCCAGAAATTCCATCATGGCGGCTTACCGAGACGAAGTTGACGAGATCGCCAAATGCTTTCTAGGATACGAAGTCAAATACATCCGGAGAGACGATAACGCAGCGGCAGGCATGCTATCCAAACTCGGATCCGGCAGAAAACCAATTCCGCCCGGCATTTTCCTGGAGCACCTACGGATACCCTCGGTGAAGGGCGCTAACCCGGAAAACCCAGACGTGGCAGTATCTCCGGCTAGAGAAGTGATGGCTATCATTCCGGCTTGGACGCAGCCTTTCCTGGACTACCTCATCGATCAGAAGTTGCCAGAGGACGAGGTCCTCGCGCGACAGATCATTAGACGAGCAAGATCCTACACAATTGTTGAATGGACAGATCTACAAACGAAGCTCAACAGGGGTATTTCTCAAATGCGTCTCTAATCAAGATGGCATTGAAATCCTCAGAGAGTCCACGCAGGGATTATGGGCATCATGCCGCTCCCAGGTCACTCGTTGCAAAGCTTTTCATTAGGCTTTTTACCGGCTAACAGCAAAAGAAGATGCTGACAAGATAGTCAAGACCGCCGAGGTTGTCGCACTACACGCTACTAACCAAACGCTCCAGCCCAAGACTGAAGACCATACCTATCACCTGGCCATTTGCGGTCTGGGGGCTCGATATGGTTGGTAAGTTAAAGATCATCTCCTAAGTGTTTTGAATACCTCTTGGTCGCCGTTGACAAATTCAGCAAGTGGATCGAGGCAAAGCCAGTGAGAAAAGCCGACGGTGCTACGGCACTAAAATTTGTCTGCAGCCTCGTGATGAGATTCGGCATCCCACACAAGCATAATCACAGATAATGGCACAAACTTCGCTCAGGGAGAATTGAAGGATTATTGTGAGACAATGGGAATTCGATTGGACCTTGCATCTGTGGCTCACCCACAATCCAATGGTCAAGTTGAAAGGGCTAACGGCCTAATATTATCAGGAATCAAGCCACGCCTTGAAGAACCGCTGCGACGCGCAGCTGGAGCTTGGGCTGACGAACTGGAAGCTGTTTTGTGGAGTTTGCGAACCACCCCTAACAGGTCAACAGGATTTACCCATTTTTTCCGGTATACGGATCCTGTCGTGATTCCCTCCGACATCATCCACGATTCGCCGCGAGTTTCCGCCTATAATGAAGAAATGAAGATGAGGCCAGACAGCTATCTGTGGACCTGATCGAAGAAGCCTGACTTAGCTGACCAGCGTCCGCCATCTACGCAGAAGCTTCCGACGTTATCACGCCGCCGAGTCCGGAATCGCTCGTTCATGGCCGGAGACTTGGTCCTCCGCCTTCGCCAGGTGAAAGATCACAAGTTGCAATCTCCATGGGAAGGACCCTTCGTCATTAGCAAAGTAACGGATCGTAACCTTGTCGCCCCGAGAGCCAAAGGATAGACCGGCTAACCGGCACCGAAACGAAAAGGAGGATCCGGGTGATATCTACGACGAAACAGAGCGTCCTTGGAACATTGCACAGCTACGTCCTTTCCACACTTAGCATAGAATTACATACCTTGTAACAATATTATACATGATCAATGAAATAAAGCTTTTGGTTCACTCTATGAGTCATTTACCTCCTTTACTTGTTCATTTTTAGATCGTGTATGTTTTCCGACTAAAACCGCAGAGCTGGATATTTCCGCCTAGGCGTGTATGAAAGTTGTGATTTTCAAAATCGTCCTTAGACGTAAGCTTAAGTTTTCTGGTGAAATTTTTCTGTTGCGTTCGTGGATTCCTAGTAGCGATTTCCGGCACCTTGGCCGGGGGCTTGTTTCCGCGGTTATTGACGGATTGCCACTGGCTTTGCACGGCGCAGGCGAAGGTCTTCCGGCTCGTGGAAGGTCAAGCGAGTAAGCCGGAAAACATCAACATCAGCACTTGCTTTCCAACAAAACAAACATGCAGAATAATATTAAGGGATAGCAGGATAAGTTGTTTCCGCCATGCATAGTTGTTTCGTCCCTAGCTACTTAAGAATTTAAAGTCTTATTACAAACCCTCGCTGGGGCCAAAATGATGCATTGTTTTTTCCGCAGGAAGAAAGTTTTCACTCCCCCTTAGCAGGAGAAGCTTTGCCCTTCGGGTCACTTTCCTCGGCATCCTTTGCCGGAGACGACACGTCCTCGTCACTTTCTTCCGACGAAGCCGCAGCGCCGTCCTTGGGTTCCTCTTGGGGAGCATCCTTGGAGCTGGTCCAGGTAAACTGGGTGCCGGATTCCGCAGGACGTGCCTCCGCGTCACGCTTCTCCTGAAGTTCTGCTTCCAGGGGTTCGTCCGCGGGAAGCACGAACTTGTCGTAGAATTCTTCGTGCCGGATCCTGCGCGCGATGCGGGTGTCGTAGCCGTTTACTGCATCTAAGAGCGCATTGACATTCGCGTCCGGAGGAACTCCGGTGGTCACCTGGTCAAGATCAAGCTCCGGGCTATGCGCCAAGCACATGGTCAAGGCCATCGCAGCTGCGCCTCGGGCTGATGATGCTTGAAGATCCGTCACCAGCTCCGGAAGAACGTCCATCTTTTGTATAAGCTTGCGAACATTGCAAGTACGACTCCTTTTGATGGATAAGTTGTAGCATATTTTCCGGGAGGCGGAGATGAGGTCTTGCAATCATCGCAAGTTGGAAGGAGATCGTCTCTGGGAACAAATTCCGACGCCTTTCCGGATACCCAAGTGGTTCTGCACGAGATAATCGGATATAAATATGCAGTTTGAGCACACGAGAAAGGTCGGAGCAAGCATTTATATAAGGTTCTAGCATAATACCTAAGATGTTCTCACCAGCAAGTCCTGATGCTCCGCGGTTTCCATATATTTGGAGCCCATGAGTTCTTTTTGCTGCCTCTTGATGGTCTCGCTGTCAGCATTTCTCAATACAAATTCGCCCTCTCTCGGCGTGCTCCGGAGCCTGGCCAGCCTTTTTTCGGGGTTCCTCAAGCCTTTAAGTCTCCGCCTCTTTAGTTGCCTCCAATTCTTGGTACGAGGAGCGCAGGTTCTCACATCCGAGGAGGCTGTGTGGACGAGGGATGCACCTAAAAAAACACAAAGTTAAAAATCGAAAAATACGACTAAGTGATAAGCAAAGGAAAACCAACCCTTGGGCTTCCGCGCTGTTTGTTTGTCTCAGATTCGTGATTCCTTCGAGTCCGGACATTCGGGCCGTCTAAGGTAACGCGGCGCTGGAAGGGCAATGTTTTTGTGCAGCCTGGTAATGGCGCCCATTGCCTGTAGTTAGGACAGAGCAGGGAGTAAAATTCCGCCCCGTCTGGGATTTTTATGTTACTATTGTCGGAACTTTTCCGGCCAATGCTTGGGGGCTAACAGGTGATCAACTTAAAATTCTTCAAGTGATATTCATCTAAGCATCCAAGCGTCAACGTGCATCTACGTCTGCCATATGCTTGGGGCTACTGGGAGTACCTTTGCTATAAGTGACGAGCTTGTCGAGGAACTGGCCGACGTTCTTCTTGAAGTCCTGAATCTCCGATGTGGCGACATCAGGTTTCCCCCAGGCGTTGTTCAGCATGGCGTTGAGCAAATCTTGTTCAAGTTCCCATTTCTCCGCCTCAGTAAGTTTATTGAAAAACTTAGTTGCGTATGCCTTGGGGGTGGAAGTGAGGTCAGTTGGATCTCCAAAATTCTTCGGAAATACGACAACATCGCCAGCACCGGCACCGGTTCTTTCAGAAGAAGTAACCTCGGTTTCTCCTTGACCTTGTACTCCTGCTTCGTCTTGAGCAGGTCCTTTGTCTTTAGGATCTTCTCCGCCCACCTTTTCGCTGCTAATCGGAACAATTTCCGGTGGAGTATTGGCGGCAGGAGGGGGAGAACGATCAGCTTGAGAAGGGGACGCTGAGGAGCAGATGAGACGTGTTGGCTTTGAAATGAGAGGTGGACCAACAGCCGAGACTTTTTCATGTATTTAGTGATAGGCTCTTGGCTGATGGTCCGGGTGTGTGTTTGGATTCACAGCAAAGCTAAGGGGTTCACGTCATAAACAACTTTATCCAGATAGAGATGTACCATACTGGAAACTTACTTGGAAACTGGAACATAAAGGAAGGTGCTTGCCACTGTCGCCAAAGATTTTCAACGAGCTTGTTCCGTCTCTAATTTATGAGGGGGCTTCGTCTGGTTTTTGGCTTCTTGGCTGAGGCTCCGCGCTTAGTCTCGGCTTCGAAATGGGATGCTTTGGCGCGGGGACGCCAGAGTCGAGGCCGCCTTTGCAGCCTGCCTCTCCTCTTCTTCGCCATCCTAACCTCCTCCACCCGCGCGCCGACAGAACACGAAGAATGGTGCAAAGTTTTCCTCCCAGAGACAGAGCTGGAGGAAATACGCATATAAGTTAAGATCAATATCCAAAACTTGTGAAGTTTGAAGTGACAAAGGAAATCGAGCTACCTGAGGACACTGGTCGTTTGTGGGATATCCTGATTAATTCCGGGACCGCTGGCCTCCTGGGCCTCATCTTCTTCACGAGCTGCTATCTTCCTTTCGAGAGAGTCACTGAAAGTCAGCGGGGGAGCCTTGCAGGTCGTCCGCCCTGGCAGGCGGAGATTAATCGCGCATTATGCCGCAGTTGGCCGGATCCGCTGCAAACTAAATTAAGTGTGAGTTGAGCTCCGGTTAGCCCGTCATGGACTAGCCAAGATATTCTCCGCGCCGCTTTCTCCAAGATCGGAGTTTGAGCGAGTGAGGGAACGAAGCTCCAGCTTGCAAGTTCTTCCGGAGGCACGACTTGCAGTTGCCTGTGGACGTTCTAACTGAGATGTTCTTTTCATAGAACCATCCGGCGTTCCAGTACCGGACGGATTCATGTGAATCATGAGGTGGATACATGCGTCCAGGTCGGAGCATGAACGTCATGCTCCCACAGTTCACCATTGCTTTGTCCTTCGTCTCTTTCTTCACTCGGAAGAAGAACTGCCATAACTTGACATCCGGACGGATTCCGAGATGCCCTTCGCAAAGTGTAACGAAGTTGGAGAGGAGGAGGTATGAGTTTGGGCAGATGTTGTGCGGCTGGAGCCCATATGTGCTGAGGATGGAGAGAAAAAACTTTGAACAGGGGAGCGACAAACCGCGATCCACCCAAGCTTTGGTCATAACCACTTCATCGGCTCCGGGCTTGGGGACGTCGGTGTCACGTATGAAGCTCCAGTAGGCGGAGATCATACCCTCGTTCTGAAGCTCTCTGAGCTCCACATCAGTGGTTTCACAGGGCCACCATTGACCCCGTTCTCCTTCGCGGATCCGAGCTTTAGAAGCCCTCTTGTTTTCCGCTTCCTGCACTTTGGTTGCCATCCTCGCTTGACCTTCGAGTTCCTCTTGGAGTTCTTTGAGGGAGGGGATCCCTGGAGTGGTGCTGGAAGATGCGGAAAAAGGTTGAGCTAGCCGGATGTCGGAAACATATGGTGGTAGGAACGCAATGGGATCCGGGCAAATTGGTTCCACGGCACTGGGTTCCGGGTTACTCGGAGAACTACCAGTGCAGTGAGGAGAACCGTGAGGCATGCTTCCGGCTGCACCCATGCGAGCTAATTTGAGTAACCGGAAAATCTATACTACAGCTACTTCTTCTTCTACAAGGCCGGCGCACGTACCGTCAATGGCGCGGTGGCTCGACGGAGCTCCGGTGGAGTCGAGGTCGCCGGACTTGCAGGGAATCGCCTCGCGTGACCACGAATCGGCGGCGGGCAGGATTTCCCGTTCAACCGAGGGAATCTTGGCACGAGGAGAAGCTTGGGCCGGTGGCGCGTGAAGCTCACCGTGGCAAAGCTCACCGGAGATGAGATCTGTCGGGCGGCGCGGCGCAAGGAAGAAGACGACGTGGGTGAGAAGGTGAAAGAATGAGAAGTTACCGCGGGCGAGGGTTATATATAGACCTCACGCGGAGATTCGTGTTCCGGATCTAACGGTAGAAACAACGGTCTCACCGTTGGATGCATGACACGTGTCTTAGGTTAAAAACGGTAAAATGACGTGGAGGTAATCTCACTGAGCATCCCAAATTTCCTAGCTAGAAGATTCAGATTCGAAAAGTTTAGCGCGGAAAGAAGGAGTTGGGAGCGGCAAAGTGATTTCGTTACATTACCAAACCAGAAAAGGAGGATTTCGGATGGATGATAGGAAGACAAGTAAAGGTTTTAAGCTCTTCAAGATTCTCTTCAGATCCGAGTTGAATGAAGTCGGAGGAATGATGAATCGGGAGAACTTCGGGGCTACTCTTGGTGGGTATACTTTATGGGTATATCAACGGCATGGCCTAGATCCGGCAAGCCCGGGTGGCCCATAGATCTGAGAGACATGTGGCCCATCGGGCGGCCCAGTTGCTGTAGTCCTGAAGGATGAAGTCCAGCCCAGGAACAGGAAGCCGGATCTCTACCGACCTATGAAGGAGGCCGGATCCGTGAAGGCCCATGAAGTATCGGATCCAGCACGTACTTGGAGGAAGGCGGATCCTTGACGTACACGGCAAGACATTGTACCGTAGTTAGGCTACTTGTATTCCGGCTAGGACTCTCCATGTAAACCCTAGATCCGTGCGCCTTTATAAGCCGGATCCCGGGAGCCCTGGAGGCACAACCACAACTTATTGTAACAACGCGAAAGCGCCCGATAATTCCGGACAAGCGCAAGAGGGTCTCACATCGTGCAGGTGTGTTCGAAGCTGGGTGCTCCTACACACACCTGCAGTGTCCGCCCCCCATGGCCCCTACTTCTTCTCCCCCTCGTGAGGATACCTCCTCCGAGGTATCGTCGATTAGGCAACGACAATATGATTCATTTGTTTACTCATTGTCTTCACCATTGCTTCGAATCGCTGCATTCATCTCATATGCTTTACAATAGAATTGATCAAGATTATGATAGCATGTCACTTATCCTTATTATCGTTTACCTACTCGAGGCGAGTAGGAACTAAGCTTGGGGATGCTTGATACGTCTCAAACGTATCTATAATTTCTTATGTTCCATGCTACTTTTATGATGATACTCACATGTTTTATACACATTATATGTCATTTTTATGCATTTTCCGTCACTAACCTATTGACGAGATGTCAAGAGCAGCTGCCGTTTTTCCTGCTGTTTTTGGTTTCATAAATCCTACAAAGGAAATATTCTCGGAATTGACGAATCAACGCCCAGGGTCTTATTTTTCCAGGAAGCTTCCAAAAGACCGAGGGAGATACGAAGTGGGGCCACGAGGTGGCGACACCCTAAGGCGGCGCGGCCAAGGAGGGGCCCACGCCGCCCTAGTGTGTGGGCCCCTCGTGACGCCCCCGACTCTACCCTTCCGCCTACTTAAGCCTTCGTCGCGAAACCCCAGTACCGAGAGCCACGATCGGAAATCCAGAGACGCCGCCGCCGCCAATCCCATCTCGGGGATTCAGGAGATGCCTCCGCACCCTGCCGGAGAGGGAATCATCTTCGGAGGTCTCTTCATCACCATGATCGCCTCGGATCGATGTGTGAGTAGTTCACCGATCTATGGGTCCATAGCAGTAGCTAGATGGTTGTCTTCTCCTCTTTGTGCTATCATGTTAGATCTTGTGAGCTACCTATCATGATCAAGATCATCTATTTGTAATGCTACATGTTGTGTTTGTTGGGATCCGATGAATATTGAATACTATGTCAAGTTGATTATCAATCTATCATATATGTTGTTTATGTTCTTGCATGCTCTCCGTTGCTAGTAGAGGCTCTGGCCAAGTTGATACTTGTGACTCCAAGAGGGAGTATTTATGCTCGATAGTGGGTTCATGCCTCCATTGAATCGGGGACAGTGATAGAAAGTTCTAAGGTTGTGGATGTGTTGTTGCCACTAGGGATAAAACATCAATGCTTTGTCTAAGGATATTTGTGTTGATTACATTATGCACCATACTTAATGCAATTGTTTGTTGTTCGCATACTTAATACCGGAAGGGGTTCGGATGATAACCTGAAGGTGGACTTTTTAGCATAGATGCATGCTATAGCTAGCTCATGTACTTTGTCGTAATTCCGATTAAATCTCATAGTACTCATCGTGATATATGTATGTGCATTGTTATGCCTTCTTTATTTTTCAATTGCCCAACTGTAATTTGTTCACCCAACATTCTATTTCTTATCGGAGAGACACCACTAGTGAACTGTGGATCCCGGTCCATTCTTTACATCTGAAATACAATCTACAATACTTGTTCTTTATGTTCTTCGCAAACAAACATCATCTTCCACACTATACATCTAATCCTTTGTTTTCAGCAAGCCGGGTGAGATTGACAACCTCTTGTTACGTTGGGGCAAGGTACTTTGATTGTGTTGTGCAGGTTCCACGTTGGCGCGAATCCCCGGTGTTGCGCCGCACTCACACCGCCACCAACAACCTTCACGTGTTCCTTGACTCCTCACTGGTTTGATAACCTTGGTTTCTTACTGAGGGAAACTTGTCGTTGTACACATCACACCTTCCTCTTGGGGTTCCCAACGGACGTGTGTCTTACACGCCATCATCAGGCGTGGAGCAAGTCTCATGAGACGTGATCATGTAAAGTTAGCTCGGGCCGCTTCATCTCACCATCCCACAAGATGCAAAGTACACATAACTAAAGACAGCAAAAACATCAACACCCACAAACTCATTGTGTTCTACTCGTGCAACAAATCTATGCATAGACACGGCTATGATACCACTGAAGGGTTCGTTGCATGGAAAACAAAAAATTTCTACCGTGAACAAGAACAAAACCAAGATCCAATCTAGGAAGAGGCAAGATCTAATCTATGAAGATCGAAGCAACGAGATATATGAGAGACTAACCCTCGAAGATCCAAAGCCTTATGAGATCAGATCTCGTGGTTGATGTAGTCGATCGCCCGGTGCTGCAATCCGGCAGCACTTCCGTACTCGGTCATGCGTACGGTGTCGATGAAGTCCTTATTCTCCCCTTCTGGCGGGCGGAGGTGTGGTAGATCCCTCGAATTCCGGCAGACGCTGGCGTGGTGGTGGTGCAGAGAAGTTCTTGGCTTCGCCTGCCGGCGATTGCGGTAGAGGGAGAGGGGTGGCTAGGGTTGGGGAATGATGGAGGGCTGCGCCCCCTGCCCCCTCCCCTCTTTATATAAAGGGAGGCCGGCTAGGGTTTGCTTGGCCCCTCCTCCAAGCCTTGTGGCTGGCGGCCAAAGAGAGGGGGAGAGAAATCTCCCCCCCCCAAGTCTTCCCCCCTAGGGTTTTGGGGAAACCCTAAAGGGGTGGCCGTCCTGGGACTTTAGGGCTTGGTGCGCCTGGCCCATTAGGGCAAGGAAGCACCCCCTCGTCCCATGTGGCCCCTCCTAGGGTCGTGGACCACTGGGGGACCCTCCAGAACCTTCTAGAACCTTCTTGGTCTTCCACTGGAAAATCCCGAACATTTTCTGAACCCCAGAAATTAACTACCCTTATATGAATCTTATTCTCCGGACCATTCCGGACCTCCTCGTGATGTCCCGGATCCCATCCGAGACTGCGAAAACATTCGGTCTCCATCTCATATTCCAACTCTACTTATACGACATCGAAGCTTACGCGTCACCCTACGGCTTAGAACTATGCGACATGAGCGAGACTCCTCTCCGATCAATAACCAATAGTGGGACCTGGAGATCCATAATGGCTCCCACACATTCAGTGATAACTTAGTGATCGATTGAACCATTAACATACGATACTGATTCCCTTTGTCACGTGATACTTTACTTGTCTGAGGTTAGATAATCGGTATCAACATACCTAGTTCAACCTCGTTACCGACAAGTATTCTTTACTCGTACTGTGGTATATCATCTCTTATGACCTTGTCACATGCTTGCAAGATAATTAGACGACATTCCACGGAGAGGGCTGATACGTCCAAAACGTATCTACTTTCCCGAACACTTTTGCTATTGTTTTGCCTCTAATTTGTGTATTTTGGATGCAACTAACACGGACTAACGCTGTTTTCAGCAGAACTGTGGTGTCTCGTTTTTGTGCAGAAATCCAACTTTCAGGAAAAACCTCGGATTTTGACAAGGCCCTATTTTCCTGAATATTGGAGCCAGAAGGACAAGTCAAGTGGAGGCAGGCCCCACACCATAAGGCGGCGCGCCTGTGGGCCCGCGCGCCCTATGGTGTGGCCCCTCGGCTGGCCTCCGACGCCTCCTTCGGACTATTTATCGGCCTCGACCTAAAAACGCACGGAGAGAAGTCGGTCGCCGGAAACCCTCCAGAACGCCGCCACATCGCGAAACTCCGTCTCGGGAGCCAGAAGTCTCCGTTCGGCACTCACGGGACGGGGAATTGGAGGAGATCATCGCCGCCATCACCACCGACGCCTCTCCATCAACCAGCCATGCTTCCCCATCCATGTGTGAGTAATTCCCCAGTAGGGGATGGTAGGGATTGGATGAGATTGGTCATGTAATAGCATAAGATTGTTAGGGCATAGTGCTTAGTATCCGTAGATGTTACTTTTATGATATTGTTGCAACTTGTTATGCTTAATGCTTGTCACTAGGGCCCGAGTGCCATGATCTCAGATCTGAACATGTTATTGATTCATGAAGATATTAGTTGTTTATGATCTTACCTGCAAGTTGTATACACATGTCATTGTCAGGAACCAATGGCCCCGAAGTGACAAGGGACAACCGGAGGGGATGGTAGTGACGTGAGGATCACATGTGTTCACGGAGTGTTAATGCTTTGCTCGGTACTCTATTAAAAGGAGTACCTTAATATCCAGTAGTTTCCCTTGAGGCTGCCACCGGCTGGTAGGACAAAAGATGTTGTGCAAGTTTCTCATTGCGAGCATGTACGACTATAATTGGAACACATGCCTATTGATTGATTAGTACTTGGATACCGTTTTATTATTATCTGCAAATGCCCTGCTATGATTGTTACATGAGTTTCTCTCATCCATGCAACGCCGTTATCCAGTCCCCGTACCTCGATTTTAATCCTGTTTGTTTAAAAATCATCGTTGTCTTTGTTACTCTTCTGTTATTTTACTACTCTACGCTATAAAACCTTACGATAAACTCTTGCGAGCAAGTCTGTTTCCAGTGCAGCTGAATTGACAACTCATTGTTAAGGCTTTCAAGTATTCTTTGTCTCCCCTAGTGTCGAATCAATAAATTGGGTTTTACTTCCTCGAAGACTGTTGCGATCCCCTATACTTGTGGGTCATCAAGACTATTTTCCGGCGCCGTTGCCGGGGAGCATAGCTTTATTTGGAAGTTCACTTGGATTGATATTGTTCGCTGAAATTCTCCATCATGGGTAAAACTCGCGATACTAAGGTCGCCATATTACCATCCACTACAAGAAAAGGTACAACTCTGAGTACCTCTGCTGCTCTTGATTCACCATCTGTGATAAGTAAACTGGTTTCACCACCACAAGCTTCAAATGCTGGTACTTCTACTGAATCTGAAAATTCCTCTTATAATATTGATGATGCTTCTGCTGTGCTTGATGATAGTGGTTCATTGGGAACTTTTCTAGATGCTACAATTGCTAGGTCTAGACAAATTGAAAATACTGAAACTTAATGTTACTACACCTGTTAATTCACCTGAACTTGAATACTCTAGTGATGATCTTGATGAAGATTATGTGGAACTTGATGATGATTTTATTGAAAAATGCAATGCTACTACTGATGCAAGAAAAATTAAAAAGTTGCTTGCAGAACATGCTGTTAGATATAAACTGTCTCCTGATCCTAAATTTGCCACATCTCCTATAAACATTAAGGATAAAGATTATGATTTTCTCTTGATCTATCTCATATAGCTATTGTTGAGAAAACACCCTTTTGTGGTACTGAAAAAGAAAGTGCTGTTGAACACATGATTGAGTTATCTACTCTGAGTAGCTTGTTTTCTGATGATGTTAAGAAGCGTACTTACTTTGTTGCTAAAATCTTTCCATTCTCATTAAAGGATGACGCTAAAACTTGGTATAATAGTTTGCCACCTAGTTCTATTAAAAGTCCAAAAGAATTGCTTGATGTTTTCTTCCGTAAATACTTTCCTGCTAGTGCTCAACATGCTGCTTTGCAGAGAATTTATAATTTTGATCAGGGAGATGGAGAGAAATTGCCTGAGGCTTGGGCAAGATTTTGCTCTCTTATTAGAGCTCTGCCTGACCATGATTTGGAAAAGCATGATTTACTTGATATATTTTATAGTGGACTAACCATTGAGTCTAGGGCATACCTGGATAGTTGTGCTGGTTGTGTTTTCAGGAAAAGAACTCCAGACGCTGAAGAATTATTGGCTAAAATAGGCCAGAATCATGATGATTGGACTACGCCTGAACCAACTCCAACGCCAATATTGAAGAAGAGGTTTAATTAAATTGAATGATGAAGATATGAGGGAAGCCAAGAAGTCTCTCAAGGAGAAAGGTATTAAATCTGAAGATGTGAAGAATCTTCCTCCCATAGAAGATATATGTGAGATAATTCCCCCTTCATCCATGATTGAGGTAAACTCCCTTCAACGCTTTACTAGGGAAGATATTCCGTATTCAAAACCTCTGCACAATGCTTAGATGAGTTTGATAATTATATTGTTAAGCAAGAAAATTTTAATATGAGAGTAGAGAATCATCTAATGGAAAATTCTCAAGCTATTAGTGAATTGCATGATATTGTGGAGAGAACCTCCAATGATGTTAAGATGCTTGTTAAACATTTTCATATGGTTCAAACTCAAATTGATCAACTCACTAAAGTGCAAAATGACTTGCTAGGAAATAATTCTAAAGAAAAACATGCTTATGAAGTAACAACTAGAGGTGGTGTCTCTACCCAGGATCCTCTATATCCTGAAGGACATCCCAAAAGAGTTGAACAAGATTCTCAACGAACTAAACTAGTGCTCCATCTAAGAAAAAGAAAAAGAAACATAAGAATGTTGTAGAATCCTCTGAACCCGTTAATGATCCTAATAGTATTTCTATTTCTGATGCTGAAACTGAAAGTGGTAATGAACATGATAAAGATAATAATAAGAATGATACTCCTGATAAAGAAGAGGTTGAAGAAGAACCTGAAAAGCATGCTAAAAATAAAAAGTATACTAAAGAAGATTTTATTGCTGAGAAACATGGTAATGAAAGAGAACCTTGGGTGCAAAAGCAAATGCCTTTTCCTGCTAAGAAACTAAAATCAAAGGAAGAAGAACACTATAATAAATTTTGTGATTGGATGAAACCTTTATTCTTGCAAATCCCTTTGACTGATGCTATTAAATTGCCTCCTTATTCAAAGTATATGAAAGATATTGTTACTAACAAAAGGAAAATCCCCAATGAGGAAATTTCCACTATGCTTGCTAATTACTCTTTCAATGGCAAAGTTCCAAAGAAGTTGGGCGACCAAGTATACCTACTATTCCTTGTTCTATTAAGAATAATTATGTTAAAACTGCTCTATGTGACTTGGGCGCCGGTGTTAGTGTTATGCCTTTTTCTCTTTATAAGAGACTTTACTTAGATAAGTTGATACCTACTGATATATCTTTGCAAATGGCTGATAAATCTACTGCTATTCCTGTTGGTATATGTGAGGATGTTCCTGTTCAAGTTACTAATAACTGCTTGATATTAACTGATTTTGTTGTGTTGGAAATGCCTGAAGATGATAATATGTCTATTATTCTTGGGAGACCTTTTCTTAACACCAGGGGCTGTTATTGATTGCAATAAAGGAAAGGTTACTTTCAATGTTGATGATAAGGAACACACCGTCTATTTCCCCAAGAGGATTGAAAAAGCGTGCGGAGTTAATACTATTTCTAATGTGAGAACTATCAAAGTGGGAACCATCGATTGTCCTATATATGAGCCTAAAGAAGAATATCAAACTCTTGTGATTGGATCCATATCAATACAATTCAAGGTAACATGATTGATTTGAGGTTTATTTCTTCATATGCTATGTAAAATTTATTTGGTGGCAAGACTTGATCAACCTTGTTAACAAATACATTTTATATGCATAGAGGAGGTAAACAACATCTCTTTTTCCTCCACTTGCTTTAGTTGCTGTAGCACTTTTAATTTGCAAAGTTCCTTAGTTGATTAGAGTTTTCAAAAAATTTCCTGGCCGTAATAATAAACTTAATACCCAGAAATGTGCATTTTCGAAGTTTTCAAAAATTGCGAAAATTACACCGTTGGTCCTATTTTTCGACGAGGCACCTGGGAGCACCAGATGACCTGTGGGGCACCACAGGTGCCACACCACGGGCCGGCGCGGCAAGGGGGCGCCACACCCTGTGGTGTGGCCCCTCCTTGCCCCACTACTTCATCTCTTTCTCCCAGCATCTTCTCTCTCCCGAAAAAACTCGAACCAACTTTCTCTCACTCGTTTTTGCTCAAGAGCTCAGGATTTTTCGATCTCTTTGCTCAGCCCAGATTTCTGTCTGAAATTTGGCACATTTGATCTCCGGTATGTGACTCCTTCGATTATCCAAATAGAATTTTGTTTGGTTGAGTAATCTTGAATATTTTGCTGCTGTAGGTAACATGTTTAGTGAGTTTGCATGCTTGTTCTAAGTGGTAGAAATTAGTTTTGATGCATGATTAGTACTCTAGCAAGTTCCTATGGTAGTTTCCCTCAATTATATGTCACCAAATCAAGTTTTATATTGTTTGTTGAAAAATTTCAGAAAATGGAAGGAGGTAGGCACCAACTCAACCAACATGAGTTGGAGGTGCAACAGGTCATGAGAGTTCACCGAGAAGAAGGAGTATATCCCACTTACTATCCGTGCGTGGATTTCATGAGAAGTGCAGGGATCTTGCAGGATGTTCAAAGTTTAATCTCTCGTGCAGGATTGGATGATTTTGTTGATGGGGAACCATGCCAATATGTAAAACTGACTATGTCAGTAGTGCAGGATTTTAAATTCAATTGGTCACAATCTAATCCCATGGTTCAGTACAAAATTTATAATAAAACTGTCAACTTGCCATTCAGTGATTTTTGTGCAGCAATCAGAGTGCCGCAATGGGGATCATGCGAGAAGATAAAGGGATCGCCGCAAGAGTTCTTGGACCTCTTCAAGATGATTTGTCATGGAAGAAGCTTCTCAGAGGATGATGGTAAAATCAGTAGCATTCATTTCCCAGCTATTCGTTACTTTGCTTATTTCATTACCAAGTGCGTTCTAGCGAGAAAGAATGGAGGTAAAGTAACTATCCCGGATCTAGCCTTTCTAGCTGCTGCATTACAAGGTAATAGGACTTATAACTTGGGAGCTTTGATAGCCAACAGACTTGCTACTAACCGTGAGAGGGGAGGAATTTGTGGGGGTCTCATCGCCTCTCGCTTATTAGCTATGCATAATGTAGGACCTCACCGTCTTGATATTCAGCTCCCCATGGAGAAACTTGACATAGCCTCCATGATTAAGCATGAATTTGTTTCTGATTCGTCTAATTTGAGAAACCTGTCTTACAGAATAACATTTTACAAGAAATCTTGGACAAGGACTAAGAAAGTTGAAAAATTAGTAGGATTGCCTGCACCTTCTCTGTTTAACCTTGATTCCAGGGAGGATTGGTCAGTCACGGAAAGTGCAGTTAATGCATACATAGAGGGAGGAAGCCATCGTGCACGAGATAACACGGATGAGGTCGAGGAACACCTCGACTCGTCGTCGGATGCAGCAAGCTCTTCGCATCAACACATTGGGCATGAGGAGCCTCCACGCTTTTCTTCTGCATCGGTACCTTATTATGACTACTCCATGTATGATCCACCGGCGTGGAACCCAGACCCTCGATGGGATTGAACTCCATTTAGGCCAAAAGCCTAAGCTTGGGGGAGGTATATCGGCATCACTCATTCTTTGCATATCATGATTGCTGGATACTTGTATATACTTGTTTAGTTTGTTTGAGTGGTTTTCTAATGAGAGGAAGATGATATTTGGGGAAGTGCTGCCTGAACGTTATTTTGAGCTGCCAATTTTTGTGCAGGTTCCCCAGGTTGTTATCTAACTTTCATTAGTTGAACACTTTTCGAGCTGAGCAACGTAAGATTTTTGTAAAAATCGATTTCTGTACTGCTGTCAGGTTTTGGCAGATTTCTGCCATCTCGCTTTCTGTGTTTCTTTTAGTTTGCTATTTCTTGCTTTCACTTTGTTTGTTTCCCAAAACACAAAAAGACCAAAAATATTACTGTTGTTTCTCTTCACCATTTGTTTATCTTGGTTTCTTGCATTTGTTTCGCTTTATTTGCTATTGCTAGCTTGCTATAAGAAAACCCAAAAAGATTTTGCTTTGTTTGCTTGTTTCCTTTTGTTCTTGTTCTCAAATTCAAAACACCAAAAATATTTGCTGTTCTTCTTTGGTTTGTAAAGTTCATCATGAGTTCAATGGTCTTCGGTGGCTGGAGCGTGGTTTTCATTTCATATTATCCAAGCTACACAAGTGAAAAGGCAATAATGACGATCTACGACAATCTGTAGTGAGAGGCTGGTATGAACTCTATTTGTTTTCATTTTTGTACATATACTCATCCATGTGAGCATGCTTAGTTGGTTCATGTGAGGAATATGTT
The DNA here is from genome assembly GCA_030979885.1 of Lolium multiflorum. NCBI lineage: Eukaryota > Viridiplantae > Streptophyta > Magnoliopsida > Poales > Poaceae > Lolium > Lolium multiflorum. Next base: position 374,295,368 of record CM061750.1, read on the forward strand.
ATTTAAGAAAGTCTAGTAGTTCATGATCTCTCATGATTAGCTCCAATTTATTAATATGAGTAGCATGTCATGGATGTTTGCTTGCATTGTTTTATTCAGAAGTAAGTATGGCATTGTGGTATCCTCCTCTGAATAATTCATTTATATCGACTTGGCACATGCTCACGCATGCATATGACTGAACAAAAGTCAATTAAGCCTCAATGATTTACATTGCTTCAGAGTTCTTGTATCACTTTTATGCCTCGGTTAATTTATTTTGCCGCAAGCATGATTATGACAGTTACTGCTCTCTTGATTTGTCGCTCCCTAGTCTTTTGCTAGCCTTCACTTGTACTGAGCGGGAACGCTGCTCGTGCCTCCAAACACATGAAAACCAAGTTATTCCAAAGTGTCCACCATAAATACCTATGCATGGCATTTCAAACCATTCCAAGTAAATTCTCATGCGCTACCTTTAAAACCTTCAAAATGCTTCTCAATTTGTGTTAATGTTCCATAGCTCATGAGGAAGTATGTGGTGTTTAGCTTTCAACCTTGTCATTTACTTTTGACGGACTCTCATATGGACTAGTGGCACATCCGCTTATCCAATAATTTTGCAAAAAGAGCTGGCAATGGGATTCCCAGTCCCGAATTAATTAACTTAAATAGACACTCCTCCATGGTTTGTGATTGTTGGACGGCACCCGAAGGATTCGGTTAGCCATGGCTTGTGTAAGCAAAGGTTGGAGTGTCATCATCATAATAAAACTAAACTAAAAAGGCACTCCTTCATGGTATGTGATTGTTGGCAGGCACCCGAGGATTCGGTTAGCCATGGTTTGTGTAAGAAAGGTTGGAAGGAGTGCCACATAAAAATGCAAATAATTCATGGGAGCCGCTCTTGAAAGTCCGGTTGGCGAGGTAGTTGGTGTACCCATTACCATTCGTTGACAACAACAAACACCTCTCAAAATAATTTTACTCCTGCTTTACAAATAAAAAGCTCTAGCGCATGTTAATCCCTGCTTCCCTCTGCGAAGGGTCAATCTTTTACTTTTATGTTGTGTCTCCATCCTTTCTTTGAGCACTTTCTTGAGAGCACAACTGTCATTCTTAGTATAATATGCTTGTCTCAAAATATGATTGATTGTGGTATAACTTTGATGCTTTTGTATTTGACAATCACTACTTCTAGTCTTTGTATGAACTCCAGAGGTGCCCGGGCATTTATGTTTTGCCGATCAAATACAGGCAAGCGAGCGAGATACCACTTTATCATACTCTTTTATGAACATTGCAATCCTGCTTATATACATGATTCATGATGCTTATTATTAATTGTTGGTACCTCTTCATGATTGACATAGCTATTAGATGATCTTATTTGCATGTACCTTATTATGAACTGCTCAAGTATTAGCCATATCATGAGAATATATACATCATATGAGCAAATGTGTTCGTGAAAGTTCTTTTATCGCTCAGTTGTTAACTGAATTGCTTGAGGACAAGCAATAAGCTAAGCTTGGGGGAGTTGATACGTCCAAACGTATCTACTTTCCCGAACTTTTGCTATTGTTTTGCCTCTAATTTGTGTATTTTGGATGCAACTAACACGGACTAACGCTGTTTCGCAGAACTGTTCAGTGTCTCGTTTTTGTGCGAAATCAACTTTCGGGAAAAACCTCGGGATTTTGTGAAGGCCCTATTTTCCCGAATACGTGGAGCCGAAGGACAAGTCAAGTGGAGGCCCGAGGGGCCCACACCATAAGGCGGCGCGGCCTAGGGCCGCGCGGCCCTATGGTGTGGCCCCCTCGGCTGGCCTCCGACGCCCTCCTTCGGACTATTTATCGGCCTCGACCTAAAAACGCACGGAGAGAAGTCGAAGTCGCCAGACCCTCCGAACGCCGCCACATCGCGAAACTCCGTCTCGGGAGCCGTCTCCGTTCGGCACTCCGGGACGGGGAATTGGAGGAGATCATCGCCGCCATCACCACCGACGCCTCTCCATCAACCAGCCATGCTTCCCCCATCCATGTGTGAGTAATTCCCCCGCTGAAGGGGATGGTAGGGATTGGATGAGATTGGTCATGTAATAGCATAAGATTGTTAGGGCATAGTGCCTAGTATCCGTAGATGTTACTTTTATGATATTGTTGCAACTTGTTATGCTTAATGCTTGTCACTAGGGCCGAGTGCCATGATCTCAGATCTGAACATGTTATTGATTCATGAAGATATTCGTTGTTTATGATCTTACCTGCAAGTTGTATACACATGTCGCTGTCCGGAACCAATGGCCCAGTGACAGAATCGGGACAACCGAGGGGATGGTAGTGACGTGAGGATCACATGTGTTCACGGAGTGTTAATGCTTTGCTCCGGTACTCTATTAAAAGGAGTACCTTAATATCCGGTAGTTTCCCTTGAGGCCCGGCTGCCACCGGCTGGTAGGACAAAAGATGTTGTGCAAGTTTCTCATTGCGAGCACGTACGACTATAATTGGAACACATGCCTATTGATTGATTAGTACTTGGATACCGTTTTATTATTATCTGCAAATGCCTGCTATGATTGTTACATGAGTTTCTCTCATCCATGCAACACCCGTTATCCGTGCCCGTGCCTACGTATTTTAATCCTGCTGTTTACTAAAATCACTACTGCCTTTGTTACTCTTGCTTATTTTACTACTACGCTATAAAACTGTTAAGATAAACTCTTGCGAGCAAGTCTGTTTCAGTGCAGCTGAATTGACAACTCCGTTAAGGCTTTCAAGTATTCTTTGTCTCCCCTAGTGTCGAATCAATAAATTGGGTTTTACTTCCCTCGAAGACTGTTGCGATCCCCTATACTTGTGGGTCATCAAGGGCCTAGAGTATATCTATCCGTCATCAGGATGGACAAATCCCACTCTTGATCCATATGCCTCAACTCATACTTTATGAATACTCAATTCCATCTTTATAACCACCCATTTACGTAGTGGCGTTTGATGTAATCAAAGTACCCATCCGGTGTAAGTGATTTACATGATCTCATGGTCGAAGGACTAGGTTACTATGTATCGAAAGCTTATAGCAAGATGAACTTAATGACTTGATCTTATGCTACGCTTATTTGGGTGTGTGTCCATTATATCATTCACCCAATGACATAACCTTTTTATTAACAACATCCAATGTTCATGATCAGAAAACCATGATCATCTATTAATCAACAAGCTAGTTTTACAAGAGTCTTACTAGGGACTCTTTTCTATTTACATAACACACAAGTATTAATGTTTCCGATTAATACAATTATAGCATGGGATGCAAACATTTATCATAAACACAAAGATATAATAATAACCACTTTATTATTGCCTCTTGGGCATATCTCCAACAAAAAGTGCACGCCGATGCTATTTTCCGTCGGCGCACTAGACTTCAGCGGCGCCGGGGTGCCCAAATACCGCTGGCGCAACAAAAAATTGGCGGGGATAAGGGTCGACCAAGTCCAGGCTAGGGAAAAAAACTTTTTCACATATTTATTTTCATAGGTTTCTTTTCAAAGATTCCTCGAAATTAAAAAGGAAATAGGTGTTTTTCGAGGTCGAAGATTTTTGTGAAAAAATAATAACTTTTTTTTACCAGCGGCGCACGACCATGGTTGTCCGCCGGTGGTAACCTTACTATAAGGAACCACCGCACCTTCTCATGTGCCACTTTCCCCTCCCTCTCCTCTTTCCCTCCTCGTCCTGCTCTTTCGCTTCTCCCTCTTCCTCCTCCTCATTCCTCCTTCTCGTCATCCTCTTCCTCTTCCACTTCCTATCTTTCCCCTCCTCCTTCCTCTCCCTCCCTCCAGTGACCCATGATCAATGCTCTTCGGCAACTACCTCCGCCATGCACCAACCATGTCCTCTATTCTCTAGCACCAACAACCACCTCCTCCATACTCTGGAGAACACCACCTCCATGCTCCATCGTCCATCTCCTACGTGATGCCCACAAGGTCACGGTTCCCTACAATTAGACCTACATCCCGACGACCAGACCTACATTCCCAATCTAAATCTAGATCTAGATATGAATTTTTTTAATTTCGAAACAATACTGCCGGCGCAGTAGGCAGGTGCGCCGATGATAACTCGTGTTACCCCCGGCACACTAGGATGGTGCACCGGAGGCAAGACGATACCACCGGCATGTTCCTACTAGCGTACGCTGGTGCGCCGGTGATAGCGAAAAATGAGTGCGCTAGTGGTAGCTGTTTTCCTAGCAGTGCGAGTGCCTCCCCTTGAAGGAACCGGTGACAATTTTCGTATTTTCGGTGACAAATATTTTTGTCACCTTTAACCATATTCGTTGACAAATCTTTTACTGTCACCGAAAATAGGAATTTCCATGACCAAAAATTGCTTACATCACGCCTGATTATCTTTGACGGAGCTTTGCTAACGATCCTCATGGCAGTCGATTTTTATCGCGAAAATATTTTCGGTGTCAAAAAATAAATTTTGCATGGCGAAAGGGTCCTTTCACCAAATATCGTTTCTATTGTAGTGACATAATATTGCTTACCAATAACATAATATTGCTTGCTATCACTTGTTGCTTGTTATAAAGTTCATTATCCATGCCACCATGTTTATGAGGGAGAGATCTAGTGAAACCATGAACCTCAGTCCCTTTTAAAACATGTAGAAACTTCAAAAATTGCTTTGCTTGAATTTTTAATTTTAGAAATTATTAATTTCAAAAAAAATACTTACATACTTTACTTGCTATATTTTACTTTGTCTTGTATTGCTTACACACCTTTATGCCAGACAAACACTCCGCTAGAGTTCAGGATACAAAACTATTTCTTTCGCATTAAATGTTCTTGAAGAGGATAGGAAGATTCAACAACTTCATTCCCCGAGAGTCCAATATAAATTGTCAAGTTACCTTTATGGGGAAAATCACCTTGGATGTATCACTCTGCACCTTGAGTCCCAACAAGTTCGTGAACACGTGTTGTTTTGTTGCCACCAAGTATTTTCTCGAGTCGTTGCTGAGGTAGGAAGTGCCAATAACTTGCAACCATCTAAGCTGGGGGAGGTCTACGTCTCTACCATGGCTTGGTTGTGAGATCTCTCTATCATGTAAACTTGTTTTTATTTCACTTTTAATTTTGATATGTCTCTTGTTTTTGTCTCTTCTTTTATTTGCTTGCTTTCTAAAAATTGAAAACCCATAAAATTTAGTTACTAGTAATAATGTATATTCCAAGCACAATCGATCACTCGTCCAAATGACGATGTTGACAATTTTAAACAATATCCTGGAGAATCATGAACAGAAGTCTGGTTTAGAATGAATGAAACTAAAAAATGAATGCTTTTATTCTCGTGCACAAATCCATATCTTTAGAAGCTTTCGTGAAGGGATAGGCACATGGTCTAGAGTCTTTATTGATTCTTTGACTCATGGAAACTTTGTTAATGCAAGCTCAGAATATACTAGTTTCATGCCAATAAGTCTATTTGGAAATCCTGGACAAACTAAAGAAGCAGAAGAAATTGAAAAAAAAATGGAAAACTTATTTAGGAGATGTGATAAACAAATTGAATTCTACAATAGGAGATGATCCCAGCTAAAATTACGTTGATCCTACTTGCTCTTGTACCCGCTTGAGGCTTAAAAGTATGGTTGGTACCATGGCTAAACTCCCTAAGAAAATACTCTTTGGAATTTTATGTGAAAACTGAGGACCACACCTTAATGTGTGATCATAATAGATTATCGTAAATGAGTGACTTTTTAAGTTTTCCCAAAGATATATGATTATCCAAAGGGAAAAAAATTAAAAAGAACACGAAACTAAATAAGTGGAGGAGATTAAAAGTCTTAATGGTATACCAAATCATCCTTTAATTAACACTAATATATGTAATTTTCATGAATTATTAATAGAGGGTCTGATGTGGGTGCTATACCAAGAACTTTATATGATGTTCTAAACATTGGTCCTAGAAAAATGCAATATAGACTTACAACTTGTTGATTGTTCTACTAAACATTCTTTAGAAAGAATAAATAATGTTATGATTCAATTGCATATGACTTTTGTGCATGTGAACTTCATTATCATGGACATGGTGAGTAAAATCCCATTGCATATAATACCTGGAAGACCTTTTGTTAGAACTACATGTGCAATTAATGATTTAAAAGAAGGGATCTGAAATCCATTCCCACATAAGAAGTAGGGAATTTCTCCAATGACTGGAGCTCTCACATAGGAGACGACGTGATTGGTGCTATTAGCGCGGCACGCAGTGTGGCACACAATCGTGTCCCAGCATTAGCACTCGACGACTGCGAGAACGGGCACACTCCATTGTGTCACTGTGTGTGGAAGAGTCTGGAGGAACATGGTTACATCTCGACTGCGATAGATGGCTAGAGGCAGAGGGTTGTGCGCGAAGGAGCGTCCGATTGGGATCAAGTAGGATGTCCACAAAGGGGTCGAGTGGGTTGAGGATTGGGCTAACGTGTGGGTTCCAGTGCGCTAGGCCGGACAAAACGGTACCAAGGAGAAGGTCACGGAAGAACGAGGGGTGTGGAAAGTTTTGGACAAATATGGAGGAAATTAAGGGTGTCATTGGATTCCATTTTTTTGTTTGTAACGGTAAGCGAAAACTCGGAGAAAACGTTATCTTTACTTGGAGACGCTATTATGCGTGAGTATTCGAGGGAGGGGCTAAACTTTATTATGACAATGGTTTAGAGAAAAAATTAGAGATATACCTCTTCATTTCATTTTTTGTAAACAAGCTAATTATTCATGAGTTAGCCATCTCTGCGTTGGCATATACAGTAATCGATAAAACAAAGGATGAATCTCATGAGAAAACCTACAAGTTGGCTGGTTGTACAGCTCGCGAAGATCGATTCCAACTTTGCTGGATAAATTTAAGTATTTGAGAGTTGGGATTAGGGAGCGATCGCAATATTTGCCTTGTGGTACGACAGGCTCAGAAAATATTTCCACTAGGACTTGCATGTACGTCACATGGCAAAACTGGCCGTTGTTAGTGTTGTAACGCCACTAAAAAGCAAGGTCTTTTGTGAGCGCCGAAAGAGCACAAACCGAACCATGTAAAACCAGGTGTAAAGGGGCAGTTTTTTTTCCCACTATCCAAATCCAAAGACCATAATTTTACAGAGCCTTAATGGCGCAGTTAATCACTCCCACGCATAGCAGCAGCCCAATGATATGCTCCACTCCCCGTCCCTGGCGGGGCGGCGCTTCATCAATTCTTTTAACGTAGTAGGGCTAAATTTCAGGGGAATTCAAAGGGCAAAATTGAGCCGCCAAACACTTAATTTGGATTAATTTGGGCCTCTTCTTTTCTCTCTGCATATCATATGCCTCTTGCCGATCGAAAAGACTGCTATCCAAGCACGCCCTTTTTCTGTACGTGGAGCTGCCCCACACGTGATACAGGGGAGATCGAACGGTCTGGGCGTGAGTTATAGCTTTTAACCCCTGAATTCCTCGGAAGCTTTATATGTCAAAAAGAAAGAATCCTGGGTCGCTTCAATTCTGGTGCGAGGAGGCGAAGTTCAAGGGATTTGATTATTTGTATTTACAAACAGGTCCCTTACTAGGCGTATGTTTCGGCCGTTTATATATAGGCGCGCTAACCGCCATGGCCGCCCACTTTCTCCTCCTTCCCGGCCCCGGGAGCACAGAGCTAGTGCAGCCAGGTACACTAGGAGCAGTAGGGATACGGTTACCATCCAGCGAGGCCTCATGGGAGACGGCAAGGTGGAGATCCGGGAGTATGACCCGTCGGACCGCGCCGGCACCGAGGCCGTCGACGGAGAGTGCGAGCTCGGCCAGCCCGGCGGGATGTCCCTCCACGCCGACCTGCTCGGCGACCCCCTTGCCCGCATTCGACACTCGCCGGCGTTCCTCATGCTGGTAGGTGTATACTGTGGACCTGTCTTCCTATGTACTGCCGCATCAATCGGTGGAGAGATGCAACGGCCGTGCCGCTCGCTGCTTACAGTTACCCGTCGCGAAGAGCAAGCAGCGAGCTGATTTGGATCGTTTGATTTCTCCTGCTGCTGGTAGTGGGTTGCTTTAATCACTGAACTGTTTTGATTTGGACATGGAAGGTAGCTGAAACGTCTGTCCCTGGCGGGGGGCGGATCGTCGGCGTCATCCGCGGCACGGTCAAGTCCGTCGCCACCGGCAAGAGCTGCCCGGGCGCCCCAGCCCTCGCCAGCGTCGGCTACATTCTCGGCCTCCGCGTCTCGCCTTCCCACAGGTAACAATTCAATCCATCTCTTCCTCGTCCGTGACAATTGCCCTTGCGCCTACGCGCGTGCACTGTAGCATTGAATCGGCGCGTGCCGGCGTGCCGGCGTGCCGATGAAACTAATGGGGACGCGTGATCGATCGGTGCATGCAGGAGGAAGGGCATCGCGCTGAGCCTGGTGCGGCACCTCGAGCGGTGGTTCGCGCTCATGGGCGCGGAGTACGCCTACATGGCCACGGACAAGTCCAACGAGCCGTCGGTCCGCCTCTTCACGGCACGGTGCGGCTACTCCAAGTTCCGGACGCCGTCGCTCCTCGTGCACCCCGTGCACGCGCACCGCCTCCGCCCGCCGCGCCGCGCCAGAGTTTTCCCCCTGGACGCGCGCGAGGCCGAGCTGCTGTACCGCCGCCGGTTCGCGCATGTCGAGTTCTTCCCGGCCGACATCAGCGCCGTCCTCGGAAACAAGCTCTCCCTGGGCACCTTCCTCGCCGTCGTTGACCACGGGTACCAGTGGCGCGGGTTCGAGCACTTCCTGGCGTCGCCGCCCGCGTCGTGGGCGGTGGCGAGCCTGTGGGACTGCGGCGGCGTGTTCCGCCTGGAGATGCGCGGCGCGTCGCGCCTCCGCCGCATCGCCGCGGCCGCGAGCAGGGCGCTGGACCGCGCGGCCAAGTGGATGCGCGTGCCGTCGGTCCCGGACTTCTTCCGCTCGTTCGCCGGCTGGTTCGCGTACGGCCTAGGCGGCGAGGGCGACGACGCACCGGTGGCCGCGGAGGCGCTGTTCGCGACGTTCGTGAACATGGCGCGCGGCAGGGCGGCAGCCGTCGCAGTAGAGGTGGCCGCCCTCGACCCGCTCCGCCTCCGGTTGCCGCACTGGCGAAGCCTGTCGTGCCCGGAGGATCTGTGGTGCATGAAGCAGCTGCGAGGCGGCGCGGACGGCTGGGATTGGGCCAAGTCAGCACCTGGGCTGTCCATCTTCGTGGACCCCAGAGAGGTGTGATTGACTCGGTAGCGACCGTAACTAGACCAGCTAGAGCTAGGGGTTTAGCTTGGATTTAGCAATTTCTTTTCTATGGTTAGTTTTGGTAGTCGAGATTTTGTAGGACTCTTTTATTTAGGTTGTAGAAACCGTTGGAGGCTGTGAACCGATCGATCGATCCGTCGAATCGACGAGAAAGAGATGCGACAGAGACGGCGAGAGCATGTTCAATGAGATATTGCCAAGCAGTTACTGGATGCTAATCTGAGAGTAATGCGCAAATTATAGCGGAGCCAAATACCTACCGGCGAGTTTTCTGCGGTTGATATTTTGTTAAGACCTAATTTTAAATCCGCCTTAAGTTACTGTTTCTTTTATTCATCAGGATGGGGCGGTCTATCAGTTAAATTTGCTACTACCTACAATTAACAATAACAAAATGAAAAAGAAGTGAGCCTCTCTTAGGTTTGGAAAATAGATGTACAACCTAGCTAGCCAGGTTTAAGTCACCACGAATGTTAAATTAGATTCTTATTATTTATATATATAAATTTATGTAGTAGTAGCTTTCTCTACCTCATTCCTTTAAAAATAAAAGTAATAAACAACGTAAGCCCAAAGCGATAAAACCTATTTTATGAGATTAAAATTAAACGCTGATGAAGTGTCTAATCGCTATGCTCGAGTTGACTCGACAAATAAAAGCCGTTAGGATAACTACGTTGGTGACAGTGTTCCGCCATCGCTTTTTTCTCCTCGCGCGGCATATCGATCCGCCGCATGCTCTCGTACGTGACACCTAAATTGAAACGCGTCGGTACACTAATAGACACCACAAAATTTACTGTTGTGATACATATAAGTGCGGCATGTAATTGTGCAGTCTTTGTAGATATTTTACGGCATCTAAATTATTCACATTCAGTAGTCCATAATCAAGCTCATTCTGATAGTAATTTCCATTTTATTAAGATATAATTTTTCATTAACATTTCAAAAATAAAATTCTTACACTTTTGCTGATTAGTGCTCGTTTGTACTAATCTTAAGATAGTACACTAATTAGAAGAGGGTTTCATACCCTCTTTGTTCTCCTAGCCTAAACTAATTGCAGTTTAGTTCAAATCTTGGTTGTAGATGGTGAATAGGCTTCATCCTCCACCGATGTCTTTGAGCATCTCTTCGTTCGGCGGCGGGTTGCACGGAGCGAGTACATCACGGCGGATGTGCAACTTCTGCGCGGTGGATCTGATAGACACATAGCGTGATCAAAGAATAGGAAGAAGAACGACATGAAAAGCGATTTGTACATGGGATTAAGCCAAACCTTCTGGTTGGGAATGTAGGTGGCAGACTACGGTGTAGCTTCAACCACTGCAAGAATGGGCTGAGGTGCCGACAGTCTAGTCCTACGCCGAGGGCCAAAAGTCGGGGTCGGCGGCGTATGGGACTCCAGGTCAGCCAGCCAAAAGGGCCATCGAGGTAGCGATGCTCTCGGCGTAGGAAACGCTACGCCAACGGCTGCCTCGGCACATCCGTCAGCGTAGGCATGTGCATCCAGCCCACCATAGTTAGGTCGTGATGGCGGCGTGAAGGCTACGCCAACGGGAGCCCTAGGCATAGCTTTCTCCCTAGATTTTTTTTTAACTACGCCGACGGCCACCCTCGGCGTAGAGGTTGAATTTTTTTTTCCCTTTTTAACTTTCAGCTAAATGGCACAAAATGATAAAATAATCCTTCTGGATGTCCATATGTTATGTCATCTAGTTGCAAGAGAATTTAACAGAAAATGAATTTCATTTTTTTTTTTGCAAAATTGCGTCATATATCGGTAAAACGGCTTTTCGGTTGCATATGAAGTCGGAAAAAATATATAATATATCAAAATGATCGTGGGTTTACCCGGTTAGCCAATTTTTAGATTCTCAAAATTCCAAATGGAAATATGAAAGCACGAGAATTTTAGTTTTTAACAGAAATTCATGATTTTTAAAATTTTAAATTAATAATTGCAACCTCGGTAGAGATTATTATTACTTAACCATTGATACTTATTTAAATAATTGTTTAAAATTCAAAATAATAAAGAGTTGTGATAGAACGGTCTAAGGGTTAATAGGATTGATATGATAGTATTATTAGCAATATTTTGTGAAGAAGATGGAAGCTCAACCGAAAGAAATGAATATGTTAATCGTGCAAGAGGTGGAGGAGGTGACCCGGGTGGGAAGTTTAACTATGAGCGGTAATTTGACCTAAGATTAAGTGTAGTTAGAATTAAAATAATCCATGTGAGAGATTAAAAAATTGGAAAAGAAAATTTTGAAAAAAAATTAAATTTGTTTTTCAAAAAAATTGAAGTTAACGGACGGGACAGTGTGGCCTACACCGAGGGTCCATACGCCGACGGCCACCGTCGGCGTATAGGGCTACACCGAGGGCCGCGTCTATGCCGAGGGCACACGTGTCTCTGCCGAGGCGGACCTTCGCCGAGGAGCTACGCCAACGGTGGCCCTCGGTGTAGACTACGTCGATGGCCTTTTAAGGGTATGCCGATGGCTCGGGACCGTCGGCGTAGAGCTCCATTCCTGTAGTGAACATTCAAGAAAGACTTGGCCAAGTTGTACTCTTCTTCAGATGATTTTGGGATTTGGGCGAGCCTAATCAATGCGGATTTGGGATCACGATCTAGGATTAGTGGTTCAACATTTTGGAGTACGATGGCCGTGCAGTGAGGACTTGGGACTGAGAAGTGGGGTAAGTGTTACAGTTATATAGAAACTGAGAGTGGGGAGTGTTGGATAATTATGCATAATTTTCATGATTAATTCTAGAATATTAAGCATGACAACAAAAACTACTAACATGTGAAACTCAAACATACTAGATGCATTAATCAACATGAATAGTAGCAGGGCAAACAACACAACATCCATCGCTAACCAGATTGAGATATGTCGCACGTACCGCTCTGGTGGAGGTGGTGGTGGTGGTGTAGTAGTCGCCGATGCATCAGTAACGTTGTTGATGACAACGTTGTTGACGACGGGTCGAAGTAGACGGCGTTGAAGACGATGGTAGGCAACACCGCACGACTTAGACGGAAGACGACCTGCGATGAAGAGCTTGAGCAGTCGCGCAAAGCGCTTCCCAAAAACCTAATTCGCCCTCTCCTGTACAGGATCACGAAGGCGAGCGGTTCCGGAGACCTGCTCTTCCGTGCGGCGGTGCACGCCGGCAAGAAGAGGGATGTGGCAAAACCCTAACTCGTGTATCAGATGTGTTTCTGCGGCAGCCGGGCAAGAGATTATATAGGATCAGGAAACCCTAGGCAACATGGGCCACACCCACGTCGCACGCACGTTACGAGTCAGTTACAGGTATCCCATGGTCCGGAAGCGACCTGAACTGACTAACTGTGACGCGTCCGCGTAGGACTCTGTTTGTTTTCCTGAACTACAAAAAGAAAGGAAAGTCTCGGCTCAAGGCTCAATCCACTCACCACGAGCGTGGCGCGTCGTGACGTGTCGTGTCGAGTCGAGCGAGCGAGGAGGAGGAGGAGGAGCACACTCAATCCACTCCTTTTCTCACACACTTACTAGTGGTGGAACAACCCACCTTATATGGTGGTCTAACTTCCTCCCAACTTTCCATGTGGGACTAAACTTCTCACCTCTTGCCACTCCCTAGTGAGCTGCCACCGACTTGGGATTAAACTCACATAGGTTGCCACAATGTGGGCTTTGAGATTTATAAGGAAATTTGAAATCTAATTTGGGCCACTTTATATGGGCTCAATATTTCAGCAATCCCCCACCAGATCTCAAATGCCCATTTAGAGATTTACCAATACTCGCTGCTTATTTATATACCAGTGTTTCAGTAGAGACTGTTAAGTTGAACTTCCGTCTAGAACCTTAAGCTACATCCATTCACACTTGAACGATGGACTAAGCCTTGAACTGCAAGTTTTGCGTGAACATGTTTCACTCAAAGTCATAACCAGTACATGGCTGTCTGTAGCCTACCCCACGGGTGAAGCATATGAGTCATACTTCGTGGTCTCTTCATGAGTTTACTAGAGATCACCCAAATCTCATAGATAGCGACGTTTAACAGTCGGACTCATATATGCGTGTTCTTTCAAGAGTGCTCTGTAGGACATCATCTTTGCTAAAATAGCCAACATAAACACATTAAGGCTTGTTGCCAACCTGCCTTACAGCAATTGAGAGTCGTGTGATGACCCACAAGTATAGAGGATCGCAACAGTCTTCGAGGGAAGTAAAATCCAAATTTATTGATGCGACACAAGGGAAGACAAAGAATACTTATAAGCCTTATTATCAGCGGAGTTGTCAATTCAGCTGCACTTGGAAAAGCACTAGTAACAGGGGTGATGTGAAAGCAGCATTAATATGAGAGAAATGGCAATAGTAACATAGCAGCAATAGCAGTAACACAGAGGCAATGGCACCAGAAAATATTCCAGTGCGTAGTTGACTGTAGAGCAATGATGATGACAGAAGGACCGGGGTTCCCAGCTATCTACACTAGTGGTAACTCTCCAAACAAATAACATGTGTTGGGTGAACAAATTACAGTTGGGCAATTGATAATTGTGAGGGTATGACAATGCATGCTATGATAAGATAAAGTGGCGTCAAGGTCAGTGGCGTCGCTTCATGGTTGTCCATCACTTATAGCTACTATAAAAACTACTTGAAATAAAGCTATTACATGATGAATAGACACGCAGGTCTTTAACAAAAATTAAAGACAACCATTAGGCTCCTGCCGGTTGCCATAATACAACAATGAACATCTCATACATCAAATATAATCATCATCACATCATGGCCATATCAAATCACCAAACCCTGCAAAAACAAGTTAGACGCCTCTAATTTGGTTTGCATATTTTACGTGGTTTAGAGTTTTCGAGTAAGATCCAATCTACCTACGAACATGAACCACAACGGTGATACTAGTGTTGACAATAGAAGTGCAAATTGTAATCTTCACTATGGTGGGAGAGACAGACACCCGCAAAGCCACTTATGCAATACAAGTTGCATGTCAAGCGTGGAGCAAGTCTCATGAGACGCGGTCATGTAAACACTAGTAGGAAAACCCTTATAGGCGGAGCTTAGTTCTGTGGTGCTCCATTAAAAATGCGCCACAGAAATTTATTTTGTGGCGCACCAGGCAAGGTGCGCCACAGAAATAGTTAATTCTGTGGCACCAGCCGGCCGTGCGCCACAAAAACTTGGTGGGCCCCACAACCTGTCACCCCCAATCATTGGTTTTACTATTTCTATGGCGCACGTACCAGTGCGCCACGAAAGCTCGATACGTGGCGAACGGCACGTCCGCATGCTGCTTCTCGGTTGGCTTAGGTGCACCACAAATAAGGCATTGTGGCGCACGTGTTCGGTGCGCCACAGAATTAGCGAACGGATCTACAAAAGTGAGCCAACCTCCCACCTACCACACTACACAAGCCATTCTTCTTCCTCCATCTAGCTCGTCCCCCTTCTCTCTCATACCATTTTGGCTCTACTTTTCACTTGCTTGGGTATTTATTGCACTTACTTTGGTTGATACTTAATTGGAGTTGAGGAGAAGGCTCTCCATACTCTCTCCTCCTCTCGAACTCATCGATCGCGGTCTCGTCTCGGTATCGAATCTACAAGGTGAGTAGTTGGAGGAGACATACATATGCTTGGAGGAGACATGCATATGCTTGTAGATCTTGTGTGGCCGTCGTGTGTATGGATGCTTGTTGCAGGTGAAGCGCTTGTGTGTGTGCGGTGTGGTGCATGGATGTTTGCCGAAATGTTGATTCATTTCCGTTTCGGCAAATTTTGCACTACCCATATGTCCTACCTTGAGGAGAGGTCGCCGAATTTTTCCGCTCCATGTAATACCTTGAGGAGGTACGGCCCATGCATGTGTGTGCATTTGTTGCGGTTCTAATTTCCTGTTCTATGTATACCATTTGTAGGCAAGCATGGTCCTCTCGATGAGTTTCGCTCGAATCTCTAGATACAAGATAGACGCGAAGGAGGACATGATTCAGAACAATAGGCGCAGATAAGATGTCCGTGTCGATCATGCAAACTCGAGCGCTGGATCAACCCTGATTCCGGACAACTGGAGGAGCACCTGCTGAGGCGCGGTTTCATGCAAGACAACCAGGCGCCGGCCCCATCAAATGGTGCGCATAAAGACGATGTCGAGCGAGATGACTATCATCATGAAGAAGACTATCATCATGCCGACGGGGACTATCATCATGAAGAAGAAGTCGGCGGAGAAGATCATCATGAAGAAGAAGATGCCGGCGGAGAAGATCATCATGATGAAGAAGAAGATTCCGGCGTGACCCCGCTAATTTCGGCCTTGCGGGACTCTCATGTTCAAGATCTTCTCCTCCAGGAGACGAGCAACGATAGAGTTGCAGCTAGAGAGAGAGCCAAGCTGTCGCAAATGGAGAAAGACGGGATGACTCCGCCTGGGTGTCGTCCGCAGGATACGCTTGCATGTAACTTGATTACCTGCAGATGAAGACGCAGAACAAGTGGACCGATTCCAGCTTCAGCAAGAACTTAAAATTCTGGCACGATCGTCTCCCGGAGGGGAACACATTGCCATGTAGTATCGAGGAGGCCAAGAAAGTCGTGTGTCCCCTTGACCTACCGCACGAAAAATACCACGCCTGCATTAATGATTGTGTGATTTATAGGTGCGAGTACAAGGACAGAACCATGTCTGGTGTGCGGCCACGGACGGTACAAGGTTGGGAACAAGAAGGTACCTCGAAAATTGGTATGGTACTTTCCTATCACTCCCCGCGCCAGCGGTATTTCGTGGACCCTAAGGAAGCAAAGCTCATGCAATGGCACGCGGAAAGGCAGAAGCCCGAAGAAGATCCGGAGATGGGCTATATGCTGACACACCCTTCAGACGCTGGACAGTGGCAAGCATTGGACATCGCCTTCCCTAGGTTCGGGGGCGACGCAAGGAACATCAGGCTGGGTATGAGCACCGATGGACTCAATCCGTTCGGCAACCAGAGTAGCACGCATAGTGGGGCCGATACATGTGCCCAGCATCAGCGGCAGCAACTCAAGCTTCCACGGCTCGCCGCGGTGCAGCTCCACCGCGCCGGCTGGGCTCACGACCCGCCGCTCCGACCCGCAGCTCCAAACTGGGCCGCAGCTCCAACTGGTCGCATCGGCGCCCAACCGCCGCCCTTGTATCGACAGTAGCCGAGATCGACGCCATCAAGGAGGTAAACTCATTAGTTACTCCTTCGCGTCATCTTCTTTAACTATATATGCCTTTCGTGACTGCCATCTCATGATGCCCAACATGGCGCCCCTGACTCAGGATGAACAATGCATACTTCTGCAAACGGTGGAGCCCGGCGGCAAGTTGGTGGAAGTTGCTAGCGGCTTTGTCATGGCTTCCCGCGTTATGCACGACGCTAGATTGGCGGAAGACGTGGCGAAGGTCAAGTTGGTAATGGTAGTGCCGGAGTACCGCTACGCCATCCCCCCTTTCAACCTCCGGGCATAGAAGAGGCGACGTTTTGCCCCTTGGGGATTGCACCTCATGGATTATGAAATGGCCGAAGAACCAGATTCGTGCTGGGGGGTCTTCAGTGCTAAGAAAAGCACCGGCGCCACCTCCCCTATCATCCGGCCCAAGATCCCCAGCGCCGACGACACCCTTAAGGAAACGGCGGTCGCCGCCCCTACACGGAAGGAACCGCGGTCGCCGCCGCCGGAAGGAACCGATCGATCGCCGTCACACAGACGCCACAAACGATTGTTGGGAGCGCTACCGCAGCGACCGTCTACTAGACGCACGGTACGCCAGCGGCGGCATCGCAACCGCCACCACCTAAGGTCCAGGACATGACGCCACTTGATGGCAATGATGTAATGATGATGATGACATCGATGCCTACATCAACAACGGCGCCTGCAGCCAAGATATGTACATGCCTCCTATGGATGAACAAGCCTTCCGCACACACGGCGATCAACTTGAGTCGTCCCCTACAGATCACGAAGCAGCGCCTGGTCTTCACGGTCTTTCTCAAGACACATTCCTCCGGATCTGGCAATCCAGCTCAAGTCAAGCCTGCTACCGTTTTCAGCCCTAACACGCTGCGTAAGACGATCATCGGGGAGCCACCCAAATCAACCCCAGCAACCTCAGAAGCACCACCAGCACCCGAAGCACCACCAGCACACCCCCAGTAGGTCAGGTGAAGAAGGGAAGGAAGAGAGGAGCCAAGAAGGGCGCATCTTCGAGCCAGCCTGCTCCTAAGAGGATCCGGGCCGACGACATGGTACCACCTACACCGGATGGCTTGCCCCGGTGTCATGAAGCTGGTAAACCTATACTGCCTCCGGACATGGAACACCTCGCAAGTGGACAAATGCTCCCTTTGCAGCACTCTATTAATTATCAAGAGAGCGTCCTTCTTAAAGAAAAGGATCCAAATTACCCGGTGTTCTCGGTCAAGGTGCCGTCCGACCAGAACTTCGTCAATGAAGACCCCGCGGATATCTTCTTCATAGCGTTCGAGGACGTCTTCAATCTATTTCACTCGAAACGGCTCGACTATAACTTGGTCCGCCTATACGCGATCAATCTTCAGATGAAGATCAACAGAGAGAGACCCCGCCACATCGCGGTAGCGGATCCCTACTACATGCGCGATAGCCAGCTCCAGGACTCAAGGACATGGACCAAGGCGGTGCGGTACCTCCAGAACTTCATGCTCATGCACAAAGAGAACAACACCATTCTTCTGCCTGTCTTTCCCGAGTAAGTACACATCCGCTCACGGCCGTCGTAACTTGTGCTTTCTTATATATTTCTTCCATTGCCGATCATTTCCAACATTCCATTTCAATTGCATGTGTTGAGCAGGGACAAATACTGCACACTCATCATCCTAGATCCAAAGTGGTCACTAGCCCAGTATTTCGACTCGTCGAGTACGACGACGAAGAAAGACTACAACAGAATAAGGGGTGTTCTCGATGAAGCTATCATTGGCTACTCCAAAAATGGAGGCACCTTCGACAAGAATGGGCAATATATCAGGCCGGACACTAAAAAGATCGGGTTCAAGCACGTGATCAACTTCCCTTGTATCAAGCAGCCCGCTGGCAGCATTAAGGAGGCCTTCTATGTCCTCCATCACCTTAAAGGGTTTGTCGAGGATGCAGAGATGATGTCTCTACCACCTAGTAAGCGAGACCCCATTAAAATGTCGGGGGAAATCAGTGATGATGATCTTAGAGAAGACTTCCATCGCATCCAAGTAAAGCTCTCGGAAATTATCTTACAAGATGTATCCAACGCATCGGGGCTCTTACACGCAGCCGGAGCGATGACGAAGAGGGATATCGAAGACCGCCTACATAGGCAGGGTGATGGAAGGACGTGGACGATGAAGGACTTGTACAAGCCGTTCCCGGAGCCGCTCAAGAAGACGTCTCGTTGACCGAGGCCGGTGTGCCTAGCATTACTTTGAATCGATGGACAATTTGTACCGTGTTGTAAACTAAAATTTCTTAATTTGCTCGAAACGGTGGTGGTCGTTGTTGTACTTCAATTACTATTGTAGTTGTTATCGTTGAACCATATTACTTATGTGATACCGATGCTATATGTCTTTTAGGTTTATTATTATTTCCTTGCTTTAATTCTTGTGAATATGTATGCATGTGAACCCTCTAACTCTTTCCATTGCGTTATATACTAATATGCCTTGTGTCCATAGAGATGACGTACTACGTCGTGTTCGAGGGGCGGGTTCCAGGAGTGTACGAGGAGTGGGAGGAGTGCAAGAAACAGGTGCACAAGTTCAGCGCAACTGCTACAAAGGGTACCCGACTAGACACGATGCGGTTGCCAAGTGGAGGGCGCACCAAGTGAACAAGAGCAAGATGAAGACCTTCCTTGTGCTCTCGCTCTTGCTCACCATCGTCGCGGCGGTACTCTATTTCATCCTAGTGTAGGCGGCGGCCGGTGTCACTTCGGTTGTATCTAGAGATGATGAGAACTTAATTAATTTGCATGGATTATGAGTTGTATGGAGCTATATGTATAACTCGATCGGGCTCTAAGTAATGTGATGATGATGTGATGATTATATATGTCCATATTATATCTGTCTATATTATATCAGTATATAACCTGTATACGGTGTACAAAACCAGTATAAAACCTGTATAATACACCAGGGAGCACAAAATCGAGTATACCTGTAGATAGTTCTGTGGCGCACCAAAAAATAATTCTGTGGCGCACCTATTTCTGTGGCGCAGCTATATCGCATGCGCCACATAACTACTTATTGTGCGCCACATAAACCTTAATTTTGTAGCGCACGGCCAGGTGCGCCACAGAAACCTTATTTTTGTGGCGACGTTTCTGTGGCGCACCTCCCATGGGCCACAGAATCCATTTTTGTGCGCCACCGATGAGGCTTTTCCTACTAGTGAATAATGTACATCCCACCATCCCGCAAGATGCAAAGTACACAAACTAAAGCATCAAAACCCACCACAAAACCATTGTGTTCTACTCGTGCAACAAATCTATGCATAGACATGGCTCTGATACCACTGATGGGGTTCGTTGCATAGAAAACAAAAAATTCCTACCGCAAAGACGAATAAATCAAAGATCTAATCTATGGAACACCCAAGATCTAATCTACAAGATCGAAGCAACGAGATGGAGATGAGACTAACCCTCGAAAATTCCAAAGCTTACGAGATTAATCTCATTGTTGGTGTAGACGATCGTCCCCGGTGCTGCAATCAGCGGCTTCCGTACTCTATTTCGCGCGGTGTCGATAAGCCCCTTCCTCTCCCCGTTCCGGCGGGCAGCGGAGAGTGTGGTAGATCTCACGGAATCCCAGCAACACGACAGCGTGGTGGTGGTGGTGGAGAAGAAATGCTGTAGGACTTCGCCTAAGCCTGCACAGCGTATGGAGGAGGAAGAGGGGGGCGGCTAGGGTTGGAAGGATGGGTGTGGTGGCCGGCCACCCCCTCCCCTCTTTATATAGGGGGAGGGGTCGGCCTAGGGTTTCCCCCTGGCCCCACCTCTTCCTTGGCCGGCGCATGAGGGGGGGAAGTCTTCCCCCCAAGTCTTCCCCTTTATCTCTTCATTTAAACACTTTAATCTTGAGATAGATTCTATCTCTAAATTTGAACCATTTAAATTAGAGATAGATTCTATCTCTAAGGGTGGGCCGGCCTGGGCCCACATGTCATAGTGGGCAGGCCCCACCATGCCATGTGGCGCCTATGTGGCCTCTCCCGTGGTGGTGGGCCCACTGGTGGCCCTCTAGAACCTTCTAGAAGCTCCGGTCAAAACACCGGACTTTTCCCCGGGAAAATGACTTCCCTTATATGAATCTTATTCTCGGACCATTCCGGACCTCCTCGTTATGTCCTCGATCCCATCCGAGACTCCGAACAAAAACTTCGGACCCCATCTCATATTCCGAATCTACTTATGCGACATCGAACCTTAAGCGCGTCACCTACGGTTCGCGAACTATCTGGACATGGTCGAGACTCCTCTCCGAGCAATAACCAATAGTGGGATCTGGATCCATAATGGCACATATTCAACGATGACTTTAGTGATCGATTGAACCATTTACATCGATGCCAATTCCCTTTGTCACACGATATTTTACTTGTCCGAGGTTTGATCATCGGTATCTCCATACCTTGTTCAACCTCGTTATCGACAAGTACTCTTTACTCGTACCGTGGTATGCCATCTCTTATGATCCAATCAGATGCTTGCAAGCTAATTAGATGACATTCCACCGAGAGGGCCCAGAGTATATCTATCCGTCATCAGGATGGACAAATCCCACTATTGATCCATATGCCTCAACTCACACTTTCCGAATACTTAATCCCATCTTTATAACCACCCATTTACGCAATGGCGTTTGATGTAATCAAAGTACCCTTCCGGTGTAAGTGATTTACATGATCTCATGGTCGAAGGACTAAGGCAACTATGTAGCGAAAGCTTATAGCAAATTGAACTTAATGACTTGATCTTATGCTATGCTCATTTGGGTTTGTGTCCATTATATCATTCAACCAATGACATAACCTTGTTATTAATAACATCAATGTTCATGATCAAAACCATGATCATCCATTAATCAACAAGCTAGTTATACAAGAGGCATACTAGGGACTTCTTGTTGTTTACATAACACACATGTATCAATGTTTAGTTAATACAATTATAGCATGGTATGCAAACATTTATCATAAACACAAAGATATTATAATAACCACTTTATTATTGCCTCTTGGGCATATCTCCAACAGTCTCCCACTTGCACTAGAGTCAATAATCTAGATTACATTGTAAGGTACCTAACACCCATGGCATTATGTTGTTGGTCATGCTTTGCCCTAGGGAGAGCTTTAGTCAACGGATCTGCAACATTCAGATCTATGTGTACTTTGCAAATCTCTACTTCACCATCTTCGATGTACTCGCGAATCGAATGAAAACGCAGCTTGATATGCTTTAGCTTCTTGTGTGACCTTGGTTCCTTTGCATTGGCGATGGCACCCGTGTTGTCACAATAAATGACTAACGGGTCCAATGCACTTGGAATCACACCAAGCTCAACAATGAACCTCTTCATCCATACCGCTTCCGATGAAGCCTCCGAAGCCGCTATATATTCAGATTCTGTTGAAGATTTCGCCACCGTGCACTGCTTGGAACTGCTCCAGCTTACTGCAGCACCATTCAATATAAACACGTACAGAATGAGACTTAGAGTCATCAGGATCGGTGTTCCAACTTGCATCGGTGTAACTGGTTACAACGAGCTCTTGGTTGCCATAACAAAAAGCATATCCTTAGTCCTTTTCAAGTACTGATATTCTTGACCGCTTGTCCGGTGTTCCATCCCTGGATCACTTTGATATCTGCTGGTCAAACTAACGGCATGTGCTATATCCGGTCCTAGTACATAGCATGGCATACATGATAGAGCCCACTGCAAGCATAGGGATCTTACTCATCCTCTCTCATCTGCGTGGCGGACCAGAGTCTTACTCAAGACCTTACACAGCAACATAGGCAGAACCCTTTCTTGCTTTCATCACTAAACTTCTTTAGAATCTTGTCCAGGTATGTACTCTGTGAAAGGCCTATTAGGCGTCTTGATCTATCTCTATGAATCTTGATGCCTAAAATGTACGTTGCTTCACCAAGGAATTTCATTGAAAAAGACTTATTCAAATAACCTTTAAGCTGTTAATAGTTCTATATCATTCCCAATCAATAATATCTCATCTACATATAATATGGGAACTCTACAGAGCTCCCTCTCTTGTAAATACAGGCCTCACCATGAGTCCGTATAAACCGAAGTCTTTGATCACTCTATCAAAGCGTAGGTTCCAACTCGGGATGCTTGCTTCCATAAATGGAACGGTGAAGTTTGCATACCTTGTCAGCATTTTGGATCGACAAAACCTTTGGGTTGTACCATATACAACTCTTCCTCAATATCACCATTAAGGAACGCCGTTTTGACATCGATCTGCCAAATCGCATAATCGAAAAATGCAGCTATTGCTAACAAAATCCTCACAGACTTTAGCTTCGCTACAGGTGAGAAAGTCTCATCGTAGTCAACTCCTTGAATTTGTCGGAAACCATTTGTGACAAGTCGAGCTTTATAGACAGTAATATTACCATCAGCATCTGTCTTTCTCTTGAAGATCCATTTATTCTCGACAGCCTTGCGGCTATCAGGTAAGTCTACCAAAGTCCATACTTTGTTATCATACATGGATCCCATTTCGGATTTCATGGCTTCTTCCCATTTGTTGGAATCTGGCTCACCATTGCTTCTTCATACGTCGCAGGGTCCTCATCATTGTTGTCCACAATCATGACGTTTAGACAGGATCATACCAATCGGGAGTGGTCGTTCCTCGTCGTCTGCGAGGTTCAATAGCTTCCTCGTTCGAGTTTCATGATCATCATCATTTGCTTCCTCTCCTATCGGTGCAGGCTGCGCAGGAACTTCTTGCACTGCGCTGCTCTGATCTATGAGAGGGTTCATCAACCTCGTCGAGTTCTACTTTTCTTCCAGTCACTTGTTTAGTGAGAAACTCCTTCTCAAGAAAGGATCCGTTTTTGGCAATGATTTTGCCTTCGGATCGTGATAGAAAGTATACCCAATTGTTTCCTTAGGGTATCCTATGAAGACGCACTTCTCCGCTTTGGGTTCTAGCTTGTCCGGTTGTAACTTCTTTACATAAGCTTCGCAACCCCAAACTTTAAGGAACGACAGCTTAGGTTTCTTCCCAAACCATAATTCATACGGTGTCATTTCAATGGATTTAGATGGTGTCCTATTTAAAGTGAATGCGGCCGTCTCTAATGCATAACCCCAAAAACGATAACGGCAAATCGATAAGAGACATCATAGACCGAACCATATCTAAGAGTTCGATTACGACGTTCGGACACACCATTGCGTTGTGGTGTTCCAGCGGTGTCAACATGAAAGTATTCCGCATTTCTTTAAATGCATGACAAACTCATAACTCAGATATTCGCCTCCCGATCGCTGAAACTTAATCTTCTTGTTACGTTGATTTTCTACTTCACTTTGGAATTCCTTGAACTTCTCGAAAGTCTCGGACTTATGTTTCATAAAGTAAATATACCCATATCTACTCAGATCATCCGTGAAGGTTAGAACATAACGATAACCACCCGCGATGCTACTACACTCATTGGTCCGCACACATCGGTATGTATGATTTCCAATAAAGCTCGCTCCATAATACCAGAGGAGTCTTAGTCATTTTTCCCATTAGACATGCTTCACATCTGTCAAGTGACTCAAAGTCAAGTGACTCAAGAAGTCCATGGAATGGAGTTTCTTCATGACTTCACTATTTTGATGACATGATGCCACATATAAGTAGATTATCATTCAATTTAACTTAGCATCAATGTTATGAGCATGTGTATCACTACTATCGAGATTTAACAAGAATAAACCATTCATCTCAGGTGCATGGCCATAAAAGACATTACTCATATAAATCAAACAACCATTATTCTCAGACTTAAACGAATAACCGTCTTGCATTAAACAAGATCCAGATATAATGTTCATGCTCAACGCAGGTACCAAATAACAATTATTGAGGTTTAAAACTAATCCTGAAGGTAGATGTAGAGGGAGCGTGTCGACGGCGATCACATCGACTTTGGTCCATTTCCAACGCGCATCGTCACTTCGTCTTCGTCTATTCCGCAGTTCTGTTTGAGTTACAAATGTGAGCAACCGAACCAGTATCAAATACCTAGGCACTACTACGAGAACCGTAAGATAGACATCAATAACATGTATATCAAATATACCTCTTCTTGACGGGCCGCTCTTCGGATCGGCCAAATATTTGGAGCACACGCTTCCAGTGCCCCTTCCCAGTAATAGCACACAGTCTCAGGTTTAGGACCAGCCTTAGGCTTCTCAGGATGAGCCACAACTTTCTTGCCGCCCTTCTTGAAGTTGCCCTTGTTAGGCTTGCCCTGCTTTTTGAAATTGGTGGTCTTGTTGACCATCAACACTTGATTCTTCTTCTTTATCTCTACTTCAGCAGATTTCAACATGGAAAAGAGTTCAGGTAAATCTTTGTTCATGTTCTGCATGTTGTAGTTCATCACGAAGTTCTTGTAACTTGGTGGCAGTGATTGAAGGACACGATGAATACCCATATGGTTAGGGATCATCATCCCGATGTCAAGCTTCTTCGCATGTCGGGACATGGCGAACATGTGCTCACTAAGGGAGCTGCCCTCTTCCATCATACAACTAAAGAACTGTTTCGAGGTCATGAGCTCTCCGGCCGCATGAGTTTCAAAGATAAGCTTGAGCTCACTCATATCACAAGGGTCGTGGTGCTCAAAACGCTTTTGGAGCTCTGCCTCTAGGCTGCATAGGATGGCACAGAACCCCGGTGTCAGTTGCCAGGAGTCTCGTAAACATTCTTCGTCCTCGGAACTGCAGGAGGTGGTGGGGGACCTAGCGGTGCATCGAGCACATATTGCAGGCTTCCACCAGTGAGGAAAATCCTCACATGACGGAACCAGTCAGTGAAGTTGCTACCATTGCCCTTAAGCTTTTCTTTCTCTAGGAACTGGTTAAAATTGATGGAGGGTGCCATGATCTACAACATATTTGCTAAGAGTTTAGACTAAGTTTATGATAAAATAAGTTCAATTTTAATTCTTAAATTAACTAGGTGAACTCCCACTCAAAACAACATCCCTCGCATTGTCTTAGTGATTACACGAACCAAATCCACTACACCAAGTCCGATCTTCACGAGAAAACATGTAGCTTCAAAGGCGAACACTCAAAGTGTTCATCATATCATTCATATGACTCATGCTCTACCTTTCGGTATCCCGTGTTCGAGACCATGTATGTACATGCTAGCCTCGTCAAGTTTGCATGTGCAAATCCGCTTGCACCCGTTGTATGCACATGTAGAGTCTATCACCCGATCATCACGAGATGCTTCGAACGACAAGTCTTAGCAACGGTGCATACTAAGGATGAACACTTTATTATCTTGATATTTAGTGAGAGGGATCATCTTATAATGCTACCTTCGCGATCTAAGCAAGATAAGATGCATAAAGGATTAACATCACATGCAATTCATAATGTGTGATATGATATGGCCTTTATTCTTGTGCTTTGATCTCCATCTCCAAAGCATGGACATGATCTCCATCATCACCAGCATGGCGTCAAGGTCATGGCGCCGCTTCATGGTTGTCCATCACTTATAGCTACTATAACAACTACTTGAAATAAAGCTATTACATGATGAATAGACACGAAGGTCTTTAACAAAAAGACAACCATTAGGCTCCTGCCAGTTGCCATAATACAACAATGAACATCTCATACATCAAATATAATCATCATCACATCATGGCCATATCACATCACCAAACCCGCAAAAACAAGTTAGACGCTCTAATTTGGTTTGCATATTTTACGTGGTTTAGGGTTTTGAGTAAGATCCAATCTACCTACGAACATGAACCACAACGGTGATACTAGTGTTGACAATAGAAGTGCAAATTGTAATCTTCACTATGGTGGGAGAGACAGACACCGCAAAGCCACTTATGCAATACAAGTTGCATGTCAAGCGTGGAGCAAGTCTCATGAGACGCGGTCATGTAAAGTTAGCCCGGGCCGCTTCATCCCAACATCCCGCAAGATGCAAAGTACACAAACTAAGGCAACAAAAGCATCACCGCCCACAAAACCATTGTGTTCTACTCGTGCAACAGATCTATGCATAGACATGACTCTGATACCACTGATGGGGTTCGTTGCATAGAAAACAAAAAAATTCCTACCGCAAAGACGAATAAATCAAAGATCTAATCTATGGAACACCCAAGATCTAATCTACAAGATCGAAGCAACGAGATGGAGATGAGACTAACCCTCGAAAATTCCAAAGCTTACGAGATTAATCTCATTGTTGGTGTAGACGATCGTACCTGCTGCAATCCGGCCGTACTCGGCCGCGCGTACGGTGTCGATGAAGCCCTTCCTCTCCCCGTTCCAGCGGCCGGAGGGGATGTGTAGATCTCCACGGAATCCCAGCACGACCGGCGTGGTGGTGGTGGTGGAGAATTCTTCGGGGCTTCGCCTAAGCCTGCACGCGTATGGAGGAGGAAGAGGGGGCGGCTAGGGTTGGAAGGATGGTGTGGTGGCGGCCACCTCTCCCCTTTGGGTAGGTGGGGGGTCGGCCTAGAGTTTCCCCTTGGCCCCACCTCTTCCTTGACCGGCGCATGGTGGGGAAGTCTTCCCCAAGTCTTCCCCTTTATATCTTCATTTAAACACTTTAATCTTGAGATAGATTCTATCTCTAAATTTGAACCATTTAAATTAGAGATAGATTCTATCTCTAGGGTTGGGCCAGCCTGGGCCCACATGTCATAGTGGGCAGGCCCCACCATGCCATGTGGCGCCTATGTGGCCTCTCCCGGGGTGGTGGGCCCACTGGTCCCTCTAGAACCTTCTAGAAGCTTCGGTCAAAACACCGGACTTTTTCCGAACCCCGGAAAATGACTTCCCTTATATGAATCTTATTCTCCGGACCATTCCGGACCTCCTCGTGATGTCCTGGATCCCATCCGAGACTCCGAACAAATCGGACTCCATCTCATATTCCGAATCTACTTATGCGACATCGAACCTTAGCGCGTCACCCTACGGTTCGCGAACTATGCGGTATAGTCGAGACTCCTCTCGAGCAATAACCAATAGCGGGATCCGGAGATCCATAATAGCTCCCACATATTCAACGATGACTTTAGTGATCGATTGAACCATTTACATACGATGCCAATTCCCTTTGTCACACGATATTTTACTTGTCCGAGGTTTGATCATCGGTATCTCCATACCTTGTTCAACCTCGTTACCGACAAGTACTCTTTACTTCTACCGTGGTATGCCATCTCTTATGATCCAATCATATGCTTGCAAGCTAATTAGATGACATTCCACCGAGAGGGCCCAGAGTATATCTATCTGTCATCAGGATGAACAAATCCCACTATTGATCCATATGCCTCAACTCACACTTTCGAATACTTAATCCCATCTTTATAACCACCCATTTACGCAATGGCGTTTAATGTAATCAAAGTACCCTTCGGTGTAAGTGATTTACATGATCTCATGGTCGAAGGACTAAGGCAACTATGTATCGAAAGCTTATAGCAAATTGAACTTAATGACTTGATCTTATGCTATGCTCATTTGGGTGTGTGTCCATTATATCATTCAACCAATGACATAACCTTGTTATTAATAACATCCAATGTTAATGATCATGAAACCATGATCATCCATTAATCAACAAGCTAGTTATACAAGAGGCTTACTAGGGACTTCTTGTTGTTTACATAACACACATGTATCAATGTTTCGGTTAATACAATTATAGCATGGTATGCAAACATTTATCATAAACACAAAGATATTATAATAACCACTTTATTATTGCCTCTTGGGCATATCTCCAACAACCACAAGTACCGGAGAGCATGCAAGATCTTAAATAAACAATAGTATGATAATATGATGAACAATCTGATCACAATTCCACAATTTATCGGATCCCAACAAACACAACACCAATTTCATCATATGGATCTCAATCATGTAAGGCAGCTCATGAGATCATTGTATTGAAGTACATGGGAGAAAGAGTACCAACTAGCTACAGCCAAGAACCCGTAGTCCACGGGGGAACTACTCACAAACCATTATGAAGTTGAAGTGGAGGCGGTGGAGTCGATGGAGATGGTTCCGGGGGTCAATCCGTCCCGGCAGGGTGCCGAAGGATTCTCCAACAGAAACTTGTCTTCGATGGCAGCGGAGCTGCGGGGAATATGACTCTGGTATTTAGGGTTTTGCGTCGAAGGGAATATAGGCGGAAGGGCGGGGGTCGGTGGGCGCCGGGGGCCCACACCACCCTAGGCGCGGCCGGGGGCCTGGCCGCGCCTAGGCCATCTGTGGCCGCCTCGTGGCGCCTCTTCGTCTCTCCTCCGGTCTCCATCTTCGTTACAATAAATTAGGAACTTTGGCCTTTGTTTCGTCCAATTCCGAGAATATTTCTTGTACAACTTTTCTGAAATACAATTCAACAGAAAATAGGGAACTAGCACTGTGGCATCTTTTCAATAGGTTAGTTCCGGAAAATGCATAAAAATGCAATGAAGTGTAAACAAAACATATAGAAATTGGTGTAAAACAAGCATGGAACATCAAAAATTATAGATACATTTGCAACGTATCAACATCCCCAAGCTTAACTCCTGCTCGTCTTTGAGTAGGTAAGTGATAACAAAAATAATTTTGAGGTGACCATGAAACCAACACAATCTTGATCAACTTATTATAAAAGCATTGTGAGCTGGGATCAAAGTACTCTAAACATAGACATGATAGATATAATTCTAACAATAGAACTTAGCAACTATGTTACAACATGAGAAGTAACTCAAACAAAAGATCATGAATAATAGTGCACTAAACAACTGTTTGTTTTTTAGCATAGAGAAAACATAGCAAAGTGGTATTCAGCTAGTACTTCGTGGAATAGCAAAATATAAATGCTAGGACACCTTTAAAGTTTAGAGGGTGACTAGATACAAATAATTTAAGAACAAGCAATAACATAATCATGAATCAATCAATAATAAATTTTGGGACTATGCACATTATACTCCGAATGACAGCTATGCTATATTAATTGGTGCATAAAGTAATAATATGAAGAATCAACATAAAATTAAAAGAAAGGCCGTGCGTGGAAGTAGAGATTACTCATGTGCTAGAGCTTTTTATTTGAATAAAACAGAGGTGTTGAAAATGTATTTTGAGAGGTATATATGTATGTCTATGTCAACGAATGGCATCAAATGATCTATCATCCCTTCATGTTTCATGGCCTCAAGAGTGGCTCCCATAGAGAGAACAATAAAGTTCCTCTTCTCCTTTGTTTGAACAAGCTAAGTTCATAATTTCTCAAGTACATAGTGTTAGGAGATTTTGATTATGTGTTTAATTTAAGTGGGCTGGGCACCCGCGTTTGCTCTTTTTGCAATATTAAGGACTAGCACATTATGCATGCTAGTCAAGGTGTGAATCCATAATAAACATGAAAGAGATGATAAAGCATTCAACACTTTCTCATGAGCTAAAACAAAACACAAAAAAGTTAATAAATTTTGAAGGTTTAAAGCACTAAAAGAAAAGTTGCCATGGCCGACGAATTGAAAGTCGCGCCGTGGTTGCTGATGCACCATGCCCAATGATTTTTGCTGTCTCCATGGTGCATGTCAAAAAAAATCTCGTTTTTGAGGCCCGACGTAAACGTGGAAAACATCGCGTATGGTGGCCCGGGACGTGGTTCATGATGAATTCTCGGGTGCACCGGCCGAGTCAACGCAAATCCGCACCGCCCAGGGATGTAGGGCCCAGATGGTAGCCTCTCTAGCATTTTTTTTTCTCGATCACGCCAACTCGTTCAACATTCTCCCATCGAGCTGTTTACGATATGCAGGATCATGGATCCCGCATGTCATCCTCTATGAACGAAAATTCTTTCTTTTCTTGGATTTTTTGACCCCCTGATTTCTGGCTACTTCCTTTTTCTTTTGATCCCGTGCCGCCATGGAAACTTTGAGAACGCTTCTGCAAAATGGGACCCGCATGTCATTCTCTATGTACACTCAAGTTTTTTTTTCTTGGAGTTATTTTTGGTACCTGATATTTAGTCACTTGCCTTTTTTTGTTTCGATCCCGTGCCGCCTGGAAACATTGAGACCGCTGCTGCAAAATGGGACCTGCATGTCATCCTCTATGTACAATAAGAGTTTCTTTTCTTGAATTATTTTTAGCTCCTGATATTTGGTCACTTGCCTTTTCTTTCGATCCCGTGCCACCTATAAAAATGTTGAGACCGTTGCTGCAAAATGGGACCCGCATGTCATCCTCTATGTACAATCAAGTTTATTTTCTTGGAGTTATTTTTGGCACTTGATATTGTCACTTGCCTTTTTCGATCTCGTGTCGCCTCGAAACGTTGAGACCCCTCTTTTAAAATGGGACATGCATGTCATCCTCTATGTACAATCAAGTTTCTTTTCTTGGAGTTATTTTTGGCACGTGATATTTGGTCACTTGCCTTTTTCTTTCGATCCCATGCCACATTTGAAACATTGAGACCGATGTTGTAAAATGGGACCCGCATGTCATCCTCTATGTACAATAAATTTCTTTTCTTGCAGTTATTTTTGGCACCTGATATTTGGTCACTTGCATTTTTCTTTCAAACCCGTGCCACATCTGAAATGTTGAGGAGCCTACTGGCTCATGGGACCCACATGTCATCCTCTATGTACAATAAAAGTTTCTTTTCTTGGTTTTTTTCACCCACTGATTTTTGACTATTTCATTTTTCTTTCGATCCCCTGCCGCCTTGGAAACGTTGAGGATGTTGTTGCCTCATGGGTCCCGCATGTCAACCTCTATGAACAAAAATTCTTTCTTTTCTTTGATTTTTTTGACCCCCTGATTTCTAGGTACTTCTTTTTTCTTTTGGTCCCGTGCCACCTTGGAAACGTTGAGACCGTTGCTGTTGCAAATGGGACCCGCATGTCATCCT
This sequence comes from Lolium multiflorum, assembly GCA_030979885.1. Classification (NCBI taxonomy): domain Eukaryota; kingdom Viridiplantae; phylum Streptophyta; class Magnoliopsida; order Poales; family Poaceae; genus Lolium; species Lolium multiflorum. Next base: position 374,326,963 of record CM061750.1, read on the forward strand.
CTATGTACAATAAGTTTCTTTTCTTGGATTATTTTTGGCTCCTGATATTTGGTCGCTTGCCTTTTTCTTTCGATCTCATGCCGCCTTTGAAACGTTGAGGACGCTGCTGGCCCATGGGTCTCGCATGTCAACCTCTATGAACAATAAACCTTTCGTTTCTTGGATTTATTTTTGACCCCTAATTTCTGGCTATTTGCCTTTTTCTTTTGATCCCCTGCCCCCTTTGAAATGATGAGGACGCTGCTGGTAGGTCGGTCCCACATGTCATCCTCTATGAACAATAAAGTTTCCTTTGATGGATTTATTTTTGACCCCTAATTAATTTCTGGCTATTTTCTTTTTTCTTTTGATCCCCTACATTGGAATCGTTGAGGATACTGGTTCGTGGGTCACACATGTCATCCTCTCAGAACAATAAATGTTTCTTTTCTTGTATTTTTTTACCAACTGATTTTTGTCTTATTTTTTCTTTCGATCTCCTGCCGCCTTTAAAACATTGAGGACGATGCTGGCTCACGGGTCCCACATGTCAGCCTCTATGAACAATAAACCTTTCCTTTGTTGGATTTATTATTGACCCATAATTTCTGGCTTTTTTTTCTTTTTCTTTTGATCTCATGCCGCCTCTGAAAAGTTGAGACGCTGCTGGTTCATGGGTCCCACATGTCAGCCTCTATGAATAATAAAAGTTTCTTTTGTTGGATTTATTTTTTACCCTAATTACTGGCTATTTGCCTTTTTTTCAATCCCCTGCCACCTTTGAAACTAAGAGGATGTTGTTGTCCCATGGGTCCCACATCTCAGCCTCTCTGAACGATAAACATTTCCTTTCTTTTTTCGATCCCGTGCCACCTTGGAAATAGTGAGACCGCTCCTGCAAAATGGGACCCATATGTCATCCTCTATGTACAATAAAGTTTCTTTTCTTGGATTATTTTGGCTTTGATATTTGGTCACTTGACTTTTTGATACCCTGCCATCTTTGAACGTTGAGGACGGACACTGCTGGCTCGTGGGTCCCACATGTCAGCCTCTATGAACAATAAACATTTTTTTCTTGGATTTATTTTTGACCGCTGATTTCTGGCAACTTTGATTTTTCTTTCGATCCCCTGCCGTATTTGTTAAAGTGGAGGACGCTACTGCAAAATGCGTCCCACATGTTAGCTTCTCTGTACGATAATTGATTCCTTTCTTGGATTTTTTCCACTGCTGGCTGATGGGTCCCCGATGTCATGCTCTATGTACAAGAAATATGTGATTTCTCGATATATTTTAACCCGACATATGTCGGATACTTGCTTTTTTTCGTTTCCTTCTGTTTTTTTACCTTCAAATGTTGAGGGATGCTACTGGCTAATGGGTCCTGCTCTAGCATTCTCAGCTGAAGAAAAAACTGAAATATTGCCTATTCATTTGTTTTTCGTACTCCATGCATCTAATCCATACTAACTGTTGATCCGGGTTTTAGTTCAACTTAATTAGTCCAAATTTGATCTACGAGGGAGTATGTAATATATTTTGGGTTCACAACACTGCACTTGTTCACAACAATCTGATGAAGACGTTTGTCATTTTTTAAAACTACAAATACACTCTAAGATCTTGCAAACTGATAGAATAAATCTTGGAACTTTTTATAATTTGTGAAATTTTTGAAATCGACTATATGAATATATCAAAATACAGAGCCCATGTAGATGTGCATACTGGCTATGCGCATTTAAAAAGAATCAGAATCATAATTGATACGAAATAAAAATAACTTTATATGTAGAATCTCAGTTTCTTGAGGGTCAATCATAGGATCTCCGTATTTAAATTAGGAAGGGCCCCAATGGCATGAGTCGAATGGCCCATTAAATGTTCTTGGATTGTTATCATCGAAGTAAGCAGGCCGACAGCAATCACCATGTACATGGCCGGTGGCAGCCCAAAAGTACAAACAATTGGCCCATGCAGGGAAGGTAGTACTTTTTTATTCGGAAGGTTGTCTAGGCTAACCTAAAAAAAGTGGTGCTACATGGGGTAGCACTTGAACCCATGATCGTTACTGAAGGTTGCCTATTTTTGCATAATATGTTTTATCAGTGGGCACTTCACTAATTTGTGGACAACATAGCCAACGCATGATTCAAAACAAACATCACCTTTTTTCTTTATGAAAACAACAGAACATCTCATGGTCATCACAATCCAGCCAACATAAGCACATAATAATTAATAGTACAACTAGAGAGTTGTATACATAAATAAGGTTTTAAAAGCTTCATGCACTAGCCAACGCAACCAAAAGTACGAACTAACGGAAAGGGCTAGGCAATCCACTTATACATCTCAACACCCCTCCTCACGTGTGACCGGAAGAAGAGAAGAGGAGGTCAACACAAGGAGACTCAGAGTTATAGCTCAAAAGGCATATACGTGGACTCCGAGGAGGGCAACAGAGACCATCAACAATTTTTAGGATAAATTGCAAAAGCCAGGACTCGAACTTGAGACCCTAGGCTCTGATACCATGCCAAGCTTCATGCACTAGCCAACGCAACCAAAAGTCTGAACTAATGGAAAGGGCTAGGCAATCCACTTATACACGTCAACATCCCCTTCACATGTGACCACAATCCACTAATAGTACCATCATGTTCACCACAATGCATCATTAAAGAGACCAGTATACTATTATAGACCAGCTCTCTCTACAGAACATTTGTAAGACAACTTAATACAATTGTGATTCATATTGTTGCTCCAGCGATGGGTGATAACCTGAAGACCATATAACCTTCTCACAGCAATTGTAACCAAATATGAGCACCTACAATGATTTGGTGTCAAGCTTCTTCAAGGTCAGGAGGTATCCTACCTTCAAGTCATGTGCTTTGATAAACTCTGGCCATCATGCGTCCATTAAAACATTGTCATCTTGTTGCTTCAGGTCCACAATCCAGGTGCATGCAGTGGACATCTTCAGCTTGATGGACTCTGGACACTCACCGTAAAACCAGGGTAGAACACGACCGGGATGGTGTCACCTCTAACTCCGATGTACACAATACCTTGCAGAAGATTTGTGGGGTATTCTCCTCATCGATGCGCCACAAACACCTTGCACATATAAGCTTCTCCATGCTTGAGTTTTCTTGTTTGTTCATAAAGATTACAATTAGATAATGCCTCTAGCTTCTGACCGTAATTCCAAACAAATGCATAATCAAAGGCACCTAGCAAAGTCAGCGGATCACTGTTCTTATCAAACACACAGTCTGAACATTAAGCTTCTGAATCTAGCTAGGCTGATATGTGCAACCTTGTATCATCAAATTATTCGGCATAGTGTATCAGTGTATCGCAGAAGACAAATCGATATAAATAGTAGCTATGAGAATAGAAATCAAGCTAGCATGAGCCATGCATGCTTGCTGGCTAGGTCTAGCATCAGAGTAATGCATGTGCAGTTCATCATCCGCCAGTAAAGATTGACCAAGCAAACCAAAAAAAATCAGCGTTGGCCTAAAAAGTCCACAAGCCAGACATGCATGCTCGGTGTCCTCATATGTGATCATCGGCCGTGGATTGACCAATATCATATTTGAACGATTATTACTGCACACATTAGATCTAGTCCCAACCTAGCAGCATGCGTGCATGTGTAACCCGAGTCTTTACCAGAGGATTAATATATACACTTGATGAGAGAAATACTCTATATCAAACAATGCTAAGAAATCGGAAATACAACTTAGATATAATAAAGATGTGACCGACAACGCTAGGGATTCGGGGGAAACATACGGCCCTTGCAGCCATGGACCGAGAGAATCGGGGATGTCGTGCCGCCTTAGTGCAGTTTTTAGATGTGACGTCGCCGCATCCGTAGAGGACGGAGTCGAAGCCGCGTAGTCTGAGCGGTGGTGGACGCCGGTGGTGTAGGGAGAGGACTCAGGGGAGTGTCGTCGTGGTGAACAGACAGATGCCATAGGATGGCTTATGTTGGGGCCGAATGGACGCTAGAGGATTCGGGGGAGGGTTTGTGATTAGATGGGATGAACTTCCGGATGGTTTCCTCAAGAACTTGGCCAAGGCCAGAGGTTGAAGAAGAAAGACACAAGGATGAACTCGCTCTAGATCACTTTCTTCATTGATTTCAGAGTTTACAGGTTTGTATTCACAAGATCTCTCTCTCTCTCTGTATTCCGCTCTCTGTCTCGTGCTCTCTCTTCCTTGCGCGTGTATTGCCGTGAAGGAGATTACCCCCTCTCCTTATATAGGGGAGAGGGTGGCTTACAAAGCAAGAAACCCTAATGGCATCTTTGACTAGACAAACTACTTTACAAAGATACTTTATAAAGCTACTTTAAACAGGGAGGCTGACGTCCTCCGGCTTCTTTCATCGTCATCCTCCTCTTTATCGTCATGCCTTCGTATATAGCTTCTTTGCTTAGCTCATCCTTGTCCTCTAGCTCTGGAGAGAATCTTTGACTAGTCCGCCGGCATGCTTTTCTTTCCGGCATCCCGGTGTCTTCTTTACCTGGTTCCGGTATACCCCTCTTGGGGATACCGGCATAGTTTACTTAGCCAAAGTTTTACCTTATGCTCCGGTATGATGATTAAACCGGTATCCTGATGGCCTAAACCATCCGGTTTTGGCATGCCTTTGGCATACCGGGGGTCATCCCCCCAACATTAGTCCCCGAAGCTGGTATAGTCTGGCGGATTCTATCCAACAGACCATGCCAGGTTCTTATGTCCTTGGATACCGGTTGAATCTTTCCGGCTCTCAGCTTAGATCCGGCATCTTTGCTTAGGCTTACGTTTTCTATGCTTGCAAGGCATTTCCCGGCATCTTATTCACCGGCATGTTAGTCATTAAAAACCTCCTCGGCGAAGTCGAGAATATATCGGGTCCCGCGCCTGTCGGTGACATGCGCTTTGCCTGACGTGCTGTCAGGGTCACTTCCTTCGGCTTCGCGCGCGAACTGCTCCACAGCGGATCCCAACCACCTCTCTGGATCCGTGTGTACCTCCCTGTGGCTTTTCGGTGTTGCGCGTGTATTGCCGCGCCACGTGGCGGCCCGTGGAGCGAACCGTCGCGGCCCACGGACCGAACCGCCGCGGTCCAGCGGTTTTCGGCCCACTTCTCTCTCTTCCTTTATAAGGGCAAACCGCTCCCCCTTCTTCTTCTTCTCGCATTCTCCAGTTCCTCGCGCACAAGTGCTCCTTGCTCTCGTGCTTCCGCTACTCCGTTCATCGCTCAAGCTCCGCCGCCCGGCGAATCTTCGCTGCCGCTCCGCCGGACGCCGCCGGACTTCGCCGCACCAAGGACCTCTGCGGTGCTGCTTCTGCGGCTGCGACATTGGTGCTTCCTCAAGCTCCTTTCCACCTCGCAGTCGCCGGACTTCCTCGCCCACGGCAAGCTCACCAAATCACCGGCGAACTTCCTCTTCTGCGACTCCGCCGCCCCAGGTTAGGCCCAATCTGGGTTTTCCCCTCCTTTGCTTGCTCTTCAGATCTTGAGTTGGTTGCGTATTTACTTCTTCTTTTCTGCTTCTTTTTCTCTCTTTCGTAGATCTTCGCGCGGGGGTAGATCGTGGGATTTCTGTTTCTCTGCACCAAATCGTATGTCTAGCGGGGAATCTTTCTCTACCTCTTCTTCTGCTTCTTCCTCCGTCAGCCGGCGTAGCGGATCTTCCGACGGATTGTCCGCCTACCTTGCCCAGATGGATACTGACTCCGGTAGCAATCATGAATCCGGTGGGCACACAGATTCTTCCGGTATCACCCGCGGGGCCTGGATGGGCTCCAACGTTAGCCAATACGAGATTGACTGGCTCTACCGGTCCCGGAGGATTCCGGAAGGGGTAACCTGCCGGCTTCCTGGCGACGAGATCGTACCAGTGCCCGAACCCGGTGAACGAGTTGTTTTTCTTGCTCACTTTGAGCGCGGTTTCGGCCTTCCCGCCTCTCCTTTCTTCCGGAGTTTCCTTGACTTTTACCAACTCCAACCTCACCATCTTCCCGGCAACGCCATTTTCTACCTCTCCTGCTATGCCACCTTCATGGAGGCTTACGTCGGCATTCATCCCACTCGCGAGACGTTTGCCCGATTCTTTGCTCTTCGGATCAACTCCGTAGAGAAATTCCTAAACCCAAACCTCCCGTACAATGCGGGTCTTGCATCATCGGCTCCCGTCAGGGGAGCCCTTTTTTCAAGTTTTCCGGTCTCGAGTCATGCCGGCTATGGCAAGGGACCTTCTTTTATGTGAAGAACAACGGCGCCGCAGACCTCATCGACCTGCCGCCTTTCAATCCGGCGCCACCCACGAGGGCCAACTGGAGCTACAATCCGAAGGAGTCTCACATAGAGACCAACCGGGTTATACGCTTCATGAGGCAGCTGATGAAGGACACCAACATCTGCTCTGACGATATTATCCGCACTTTTATCTCGCGGCGGGTGCTTCCTCTTAAGCGCCGCATGCATAAGATGAGCGAGATGTATGGTCCCGGTGACCCTACCAAGATCACCGGAATCCCTCTCAGCAAGAAAGACATCGTTCTCAAGGCTGGGAGCAGATCTGCCAGACTGCCATGCCGGATTGGGAATGGGGCCTTCGGCCTCTCAGTTCCACTAAGCCCCCGACCCAAGAAGTAAGAAATTACGCAACTCGGGTCGGTATACCGGTAACTTTTGCATTGTGACTAACTCCTTCTTTCTCCTTTACTTTCTAGGCCAAGGACCGCTTTCCTGCGATCGTATCCGAGCGGCGAGGCCCTTGCCGGAAGCGCGGTCTCGAAAAATTTGACCCTGACCCCGTCATTCATTGGCGGGACCTGAAGATGGGCAGGACCCCAGCGGCGCGCCTCGGCAAGTCTCCGCCGGAACCAGCGGGTTCGTCTGACGAATTGACCTTGCTTGAGGTAGCTTTTCTTTTTGATCTCTTATGTTTTACCGTTATTGTTCCTCTGTAGATCTTCCCTCAGCCAACACCAAACCGCAGGTCCATGAGCACGTCACCCCGCTGCAGGCCGAGGTTGGCCAGGAGTTCCTGGATAAACTCACTGGCGGGAGCAAGAAGAAGAAGGCCCCGGCGACAGATGCCGGTTCAAGCCACCGCCTCTGCCAAGCGCTTCCGGACTGAGTCCTTCGGGGGAAGCAAGTAGGCACGAGGCGCTACAAGCAGATGCCCACCTCCTCCGGGTAAAGCACCGTTCTTTTGCTCATCTCGTCTTTTGCCAAGTTCTTTTCCGGTTGCTTTTTCCAATCCTTTTCTTTTCTCTTTTTCAGCCCTGCGCTCAAGCTTGGCCCCAGGCCTGAGGGCTCTGCCGGCTCCGCGAGGTCCTCAACTCCTCCTCCTCACTCAAGCCCGACACCATCCGGTGCGGCAACATCTCCGCACTCCCTCGGGGGCACTTCAGGTCGGGCGCGCGACCTAAATCTCTACGATCACGCGAGGAGATCTCACCTTCCCTCCACGAGACCCAAGATACAGGCACCCGCAATGTCGGCGCCCGAGGAAGAAGCTGCGGGCGGGCGGGTCGGTTCCTCAGTCCGAGAAAGAAAGAAGAAGAAGAGTTCACTTTCTACTAAGACCGTGCTGAAACTTCCGTGCCGGCAACCTCTGCATCAGCGCCAGGCTCCAACTCCTGAGCATCTGGCGCCACTGCAACGCCTGCCGAGCCTCGTCCCTGAGGCTGCCGGGCCACGCCCCACGCCGCCCGGAGCAAGGACCTCCCAGACCACGCCAAAACCGCCGCGGCGGCCCCGAAGTCACCAAATTCCTTAAGCCGGGGGGGTCCCGCGGAAGGGCCGTGGACGGCGGCGCTTCAAGCGGCTCGCAGTCTCTAGTGCTGCACGTCGGGCCTGCCGCTGCTGCTGTCCAAGAAAAACCTTCCGGTGGGCCGGATCGTTGAGCTGAAGCGCGAGGGCAAGGACTTGGGGCATCTTCTTGATTACGCTGAGAAGTGGAATCAGGCGGATGTTTCCGCGGCTACGCGCGGTGTGGGAAAGGACCGGCTTCCCCTCGTTGACCCCGCCGGCCCCAAGTGCACTGAAGGGCATTTCATCCGGCTGAAGCGCGCCGTGCGGGAGTTTGACAACGCCTGGCATGACGCTACCAGCAACGTGGTGGTAAGTTCCACCAAGCTTCTTGTAATTTTTGTTGATGCCGATTTTATTCTTTCCAGATCTGTATATATCCTCCCAGTCCCCGAGTTTTGGGTTGAGAGCGTGCTCTTAGCACAACTTTTCTTTAAAAGATACCGCAATCTCCACTCCCCGGTTTTGGGTTGAGAGCGCAGCTCTTAGCGCAAAACTTTCTTTTTGTAATTTTTCGAAACCAGCATCTTTCACTATCGTTTTCGTTTGAACAGAGCACGGCGGACGCCCGCAAGCAGCTCTTTGAGGAGCTTCTCTGGGAGCACCGGGACCTCTCTGAGGCACATAGCAAATGCCAAGGTAACCTCTTGCGCCTCCGGCATCTTTTTACCGGAAGACTTTCTTTTCTTTTCGTTGTTACTTACAAGTTTTTCGCATAACAGCTATCCCGGAAGCCTCCATTGAGGCCCTCAAGGTCCAGGTTGCCGCACTCCAGGGTACTTTTTCTGTTTCCCGGTTACACTACCTTCTTTGCATTGTATTAGAACACCTGTGCTAACACTTTCTTTCCGGTTTTCAGCGGAGAAGGACAAACTTGTCCTGAAGCACCAGGAGGAGCTAAGCGCCCAGAAGGCCAGCTACCAAGAGCTCAAGGACCAGCTTATCCAGCTTGGCCTTGACCATGCTAAAGCGCTGAAGGCCACTGAAGCTGCTGCGGAGGCTAGGCTCAATGAGGCGGTGGAGGATGCCACCAACGCCAACATGGTGCTGCAGGCTGAGCTGGAGGAGGCCACCAAAGCGCTGAAAACAGTTGAGGGCCAGGCCGCCAAGGTGCACAAAAGCGCCGGAGGAGGCCGCGGGGCAAAGCAGCCGAGGACGAGGTCGCGCGGATGAAGGCGGAGCAGAAGGCGACCTTCGACCGCGAAGATGCGCTTGCCCTCCGTACGTTTTTCTTTTCTCTTTTCCGATTTCTGCTTATAAGCTTATTTGTTCCGGTAACATGCACTTAGCTTCTTTTCCTTGTCTTGTAGGGCTCTTTCCGGATTCCCAGACGCATGCTGTGAAGAAGGTCGACGAGCACCGGGTTGCCCAGGGGTGCAAGGACTTGGCTGCGGCCTGGGATCCCTATGACCACCTGGTTGCGCTGAACGCGCGGGTCTCCCACATGCGCTCCGTGGACGGCCCGAACGTCTCGACATTCGGAGGTGGCGTAGCTCTTGGGGCTCTCACGGCCTGGAGAAGTGGTCTTGGACCTTCTCCCTCATCAGCGACCGCCTGAAGGGCCGGCCGAAGGATCCGGGAGTGGCAGTGCTCTGCTGCCCGTGCCGGAGCAGACTCAGCGCTCCGCGTTGCCTGCTCCTGGTACCCGGAGCTGGACCTGGACGCCCTCGTTGGCGTGCGCGAAGGAGCTCCCACCGACGTGGACCCGGTTCTTACCGCCAAGCGGCAAGACCGCGCGTACCACATCGCGGAGTACGCCGAGATGCGCACCTTCATCCCCCCTCCTGAAGACGTCAAGGACTATCTGAGCGAGGAGGAGGAAGATGAAGGCGAAGATGAGGGTGCCGAGGATGTGCCACCGGAAGGTCCTGATGCCAGCGCCGCTCCCCCTGAAGCCCCTGCCCCTTGAATGCTTGTTTGGATAAGAAGTTTACCTGCTCCTGCTCACTTTGTGATAGAACTTGTTAAATTCTACCCCGGTATGCCGGGGTTTATGATGTAACCTAAAACTCATCCTTCTGGTTTGTGGTGCTACAATTTATGCCGGTGTCTTGCACACCGGTAACTTATTAAGTTATGTTGGTTTGCTACTTAGCACTTTGCTTATTGTCTCGATTTTTGTCTTGCACTGCAATGATTTCGAAATTGTTTCCGCATCCAATGGATGCATACTTGGCTCTTTTGCCTTGGCTCTGTCTACCTTCTCTGGGCATTTTTGGCGTATGAGCACAAAGTTCTTTTACCAAGCAAGCACTTTCTTGAATTTAGAAATAACTTCAAAATTTTGCAAAAAGTTTAACCGGGGTTAGTCAAATTTTCCGGATTGTTCTTTCCTGCTCTTCCTCTTCGCAGTTCATGTGCTTATCCCCTACCGGTTTATCTTGCTTGTCATGAAGCCAAGTTATGGACAACAGCAAAGTCGAAGACCCCGGCAGGGTCTAGCACACTACTAAACCGGAAAGAAAAAACGTTCCATAAGCAACCGGTAAACTGAAAAAATAGACAGATTACATGCATCCTTAGTGGGGTAGTCCCCGAGATTCATTCGAGGTTCCGACATCTTTTATTCATAGCAAATAAGGTACAAAAAGGAACTTCTTACACCACAACTTTACGCGTAGAAAGGGCGCAACAAAGCTACATTCCATGGACGCTTGGTCTCCTCCCCGGACCTGTCCGCCTTTCCTTTCTTCCATTCCTGTGCATCAATTAGGTAGTAGGCATCATTGTGGAGAGCCTTGCTCACAATGAAAGGTCCTTCCCATGGCGGGGAAAGTTTGTGCCGGCCTTCAGTGCGCTGCACCAGGCGTAGCACCAGGTCTCCTTCCCGGAATACTCTCGGGTTAACCTTGCGGCTGTGATAGCGTCGGAGGTTTTGCTAGTAAATGGCTGTTCTTGCCAATGCTAATTCTCTTGCTTCTGGCAAGTCCACATCATTTTCTCGGGCCTCCTTTACCTCTTCTTCGGTATAAAGTTGCACCCTTGGCGAATCATGGAGGATGTCGGTTGGTATGACCCGCTTAAACTCCATAAACCCATAAAGAATAGATTGTATCAGGTAGACGGTTTGAGTTATTCTTGCCACTCACAATCATGATGATAGCTCATCGAGCCAACATCCCGGTGACTTTTCAAGTGGTTCAATGAGCCTTGGTTTTATGCCAGAAAGCACCAGCGCGTTGATTCTTTCAACTTGGACATTTCCTTGCGGATGTGCCACTGAGCACAAATCCAGCCGGATGTTATTATCCTCAGAGAACCGCTTGAATTCTCCTTGGGCAAAATTTGAGCCATTGTCAGTTATGATACTGTGTGGGTATCCATACCGCAGGATTACGTCTTTGAGGAATTTCACTGCTGTGTGGCCATCACATTTTGCGATAGGCTTCACTTCCAGCCACTTGGTGAATTTATCCACCATTACCAAGATATGGGTCATGTTTCCCCTTGCAGTTTTGAACGGTCCAACCATGTGGCACCAAACAGCAAACGACCAAGTTAGCGGTATGGTCTTTAAACCGGACGCTGGGGTATGATTCTTGGCGTACCTCTGGCACCCATTGCACTTTCTTACCAGATCTCGGCATTGTCCAGGCGTAGGCGATGAACCAGAACCTTTTGCCACAGTAGCCCTTGATGAGCGTGGGTGCCCATTCTCTTTCGATTGAATTTCTCAAACATTTCTTTTCCCTTCTTGGGTTCCGCACCTTTGGAGGATTTGTCTTCACTCTCTTGTACACCTGCATACCATTGATGATGGTGTGAGCTTTGGACCTTCCTCTGTATCCTTCTTGATTCATTTCCGTCAACCGGCAAGGTGCCGTTGATCAGAATTCCTTAATAGGTTTAACTCAAGATGGCGCCTCTCTAACTAACCACAAACACTGGCACGCCTATGTCCATGCCGTCCACAAGCATTGCCTCTTTCAGTGTGGCACGTCGTAGTCCCGAGTTTGCAGTGCAGTCCACAGAGTTGCCGGAATAGTCCCGGAGTTTCCTTCGTCAATATCCATTGGCACAACATGCGGTTCAAAATTGATTCCGACTTCGGACTTGGCTTGATTGATGGTACTCTTAAATGTGCCAAGGCTATTCCGGGAGGAATTCTTGCCTAGACGAGCCCAGCTTGAACAAAGCATCCGCGGCTTCGTTTTCCTTACGCATTGGTGAAACTCACACCTTCGAAGAATCCGGCAATCTTTTAGTGGAAGCGGTACAAGGCCATGTTGGCATCTTTGCATCCCACTCCGGAACACTGTTGTACTACAAGATCTGAGTCTCCATAGCAAATGATCCGGTGTGCACCGATTTCTTTTGCGATCTTTAAGCCCATGGATCAAAGCCTCGTATTCAGCGACTTGTTTGATGCCCGGAAATGCACTTGCAAAACATACCGGAGATGATCTCCCTTTGGTGAGGTGAGTACCACACCGGCACCTAGACCCTCTTTGAGCTTGGATCCGTCAAAGTGCATCTTCCAGTATTCTATCTTGTGCTCTGGCGGCTTGTACTGCATTTCCGCCCAGTCAACCAAGAAATAAACTAAAGCTTGCAATTTTATGGCATCTCTTCTTTCATATACCGGTACGTATGGCGATAACTGAATTGCCCATTTTGCAATCCGGCCGCTGGCGTCCTTGTTGCCCATGATATCGGAGATGGTGCCTACACTCACCACCTTCATGGGGTGCTCCTCAAGTAGTGCTTGAGCCCGTGGCGGCCATGAACACGCCATAAGTCATCTTTTGGAAGTGCGGGTAGTTTTGATTTGAGGAGGAGAGCACTTCGCTCAGGTAGTATACCGGCCTCTGCACGGGTTTTCCTTCCTCTTCTCGTTCTACCACAACCACAACACTAACCACCCGGTTCGTTGTTGCCGCTATGTAAAGCAACATGGGTTCCCTTTCTAAGGTGAGGCCAAGATTGGGGCCGTTGCGAGCATGGTTTTTAGCCCCTTTAAGCATAGCGTCTGCACGAGGGGTCCGGGCAGACGTGTCAGTTTTTCATTGAGCGTATAGCGGCAAGCTTTTTCTCACAGCACAGCATGAACGACCAGCGTGCTCAGCTTGGTACTTTTGCACATCTTTTAGTTCTCGTGGAATAGTCATTCTTTCTATTGCCCGTATCTTTACCGGATTGACCTCAATGCCGGCTTGACACAAGGAAACCAGGCAGCTTGCCGGACACCGAAGGTGCATTTTGCCGGGTTAAGCTTCATCCGGAACCGTCTTAGGTTATCGAATGTTTGCCGGATGTCATCGATTAATGTTTTCTTTATCTTGGTTTTTATCACAATGTCATCTACATATACTTGCACATTCTTTCCGATTTGATCAAACATGCATTTTTGCATACAGCGCTGGTACGTTGCACCAGCGTTGCGCAAACCAAAAGGCATAGTGACATAACAATAAGCCCCGTGCGGGGTAATGAACGCAGTTTTTATTTGATCTTCCTTTTTCAAAGGAATTTGGTGGAAACCGGAATACGCATCTAGAAAGGACAACAGCTCACACCCAGCAGTTGAATCAATCACTTGATCGATCTGTGGCAAGGGAAAAGGGTCTCTTGGGCAAGCCTTGTTGAGGTTGGTGTAGTCGATGCACATGCGACACTTTGGCAAGCTTTGCCTCCAGGTTCTCATCTTTTTTCTTTTAGAACGTCATTGTATCTTACAATAACTACTCTGGCCATTGCGTGACCTCCACAATGAAACCGGCAACCAACAGTTTTGTCACCTCTTCTCCTATGATCTTCCTTCTATCTTCCACGAACCGGCGCAAGGGCTGCCGCACCGGCTTGGCATCCTTCCGGACATTTAGAGAGTGCTCAGCCAGCTCCCTCGGAACACCCACCAAGTCAACAGTTGACCAGGCAAAGATATTCCGATTCTCACGGAGGAAGCTGACGAGCGCGCTTTCCTATGCTTGGTCGAGTCCGGCACCGATGCGAACGGTGCGCTCTGGGTAAGCTGGATCCAGCACAATGTCCTTTGATTCGTTTGTCGGCTTGAATGCCGGTGAGCCTAAGCTTCCACTCATTGCCGCTAAGCTCAACTGTGAGGATTGAGCCAGCACAACTGCGGTTTGCATCCTCCTCTTTTCCTCTGCGATCACCAGTGATTCCGCTAGGTTCGATCCGGCAGATGCTGTTTCCAGTGAGACTTTATAGTTTCCCACCACAGTTAAGGGTCCACGAGGTGCCGGCATCTTCATCTTGAGATAAGCCGTATGAGTCGTAGCCATAAGCTGCCAATGCTGGTCTTCCCAGCAATGCATGGTAAGGACTGTCTAGGTCCACCACCTCAAACTCAACATTTTCAACCCGGCAATTGTCACGTCCTCAAAATGCTACGTCCACCCGAACTTTTCCTACCGGAGCACAGGACAAGCCCGGAACGATTCCGTGGAACGTTGTACGCGTTGGCTGA